>CM032668.1:2296681-2348269 GCA_019095985.1 Streblospio benedicti
GGATAATACTGATTCGTTATAGAACTAATACTGAGTTAAGAACTTCCGGTTTACTCTCCACAAAACCAGGCGTCTAAATCGGCACGGAATGTTGGGCTTAAACGACACGCATTTTGTGCCAGTATTGTGGCGGATTCTCTCTCTTTTTTATAAATATTCTAATAAAGGCACCGCCTTAATATAGATGGCCAACCCTTGGTTTTGACCTATGTAAGAGGGTTAATCAAAATTAATCTCATTCCGTCGCATGTGTACAATCTGCTCAATATTCAAGTTTGAAGGAGAAGATTATCTGGAAGAAGTTGACACCACAAAGTTTGAATATAAATATATTCATTAACTTATATAATCATTTCCATGGTGGACCAAAAATTAAAACAAAACTTAACAAATAAATCTTTGAACAAACAGCCCTAAGTCAATGCAGCAGGTCTCTGAGGTTCACTGCTCATATGTATGTTGTATTAAAACCCCATATGCATGGGATCTAAAATTTAATAGTTGTGTGCAATAATGGATTTAAAACTCTTCAACATTATGCTTGTAAGTGGTGACGCCTTAGGAGGAGGGGGGAGGGTCTCTCCTAAAAAATGGGTACGGGTGTGCTATTTCGAGTGTTAACGTTGAAACGGTACACATCAATATTTAGGATACATAGGATTTTAAGTGATCAATATATAAATTTGGCGTATTAAGGTGACACATGTCTATACTTTGTGCGTCAGTGGCCGAGTGGATAGAAAGTTGGACTCATGACCAGAAGATCGTGGGTTTGATTCCCGGCTGTGTCTGGTGATGGGTGTTGAGCCAACTCATTCCTAAAGAGCACCTACACGTTAATTATAATTAGGTGCAGGTCATTGGGTTGAAAGAGTGTGTGAGTGCCTGGATGAGTGATTAGCATAGTGCACTGAATGTGCTGCGAAAATCACAAAATTTAGACCCATAAATATACCAAAAATCACAAAAATTAGACCCATAGAGCATCAATCACACTGTTTGGCCATACACACAATCCTTGTGAATTTTACGTATATGAACTGCCCATTGTAGAGGTCATTAAAAATTTCATGAAATACGTAAAATTCACGGATTGTGTATGGCCGGTTTTAGCGATTGGTGCTCTAGCTACCAGGTATACTAAAATCACAAATTTTAGACCCATCACCATACCTGGGATGTAAAAAAAATAAAAGTAACCCATACCTAGGCACACCCATACTACCCGACATGCAGAAAGATCGCCCCCTCCCCTCGAGGCCAGGGCCACGCAGCTAATAAAATGTATCAAACCTCGTCACTCTCTTCCATGGTGGACCAATCATCTCAACAGAATTACAAGGAAGAGAAAAAGACTGTTTGCTAAGGCAAAAAAGTCTCCAGTAGCTATGGCACAATATCGCCAAGTCAAGAGGGAAGCCCAGCTGGCATTTCGCATGGCTAAGGATAGCTACATAATGAACACCCTTCAGACTAGTCTTGAAGAGCACAATACCAAGCCATTCTGGAGATTCATCAAGAGTCGAAGACAGGATAGCGCTGGAGTGGCCCCCCTATCACAGTGCTTGACCAGTCAAAAGCCTTCGACAAGGTCCCTCATCAGGCCCTACTGGGCAAACTGCAGCACTACGGTATCCAGGGAAATGTTCATTCATGGATCACAGACTTCCTCTCAGGCAGAACTCAGAGGGTGATTGTCGACGGTGCACACTCTGAATGGGAGGACATAGTCTCTGGATTCCCCCAAGGCACAGTATTGGGGCCGTTGCTTTTTCTTCTGCACATAAACGATGCGGACAATACAAATACAGTGTAGGCTCTTGACGGCGCAATGGTTAGCACGTACGACTTCAGATATGGAGTTTGCTGTGTCGTGAGTTCGCGGCCGGCCCGGGCACGGCAGACTGAGTGGCGCCGATAAGTTATATTGTACGTTTCTCATCAATGCTACGTCAATTCCACCGAAGTGTGTCACCACTGTTGATCAGTAATGCTATTCAGTGGCGACGCCAAGCGACGAGGTTTGGAAGCCTCATTAAAAGGCGTGCCCCATGAAGAGGACATGTCATCCCTCGAGATCTGCACGTTAAAGAACTCACCTAGCTTGAAAACTATAGTGTGATCCCCCCTTCCCCTAAGTCTCAGTTGGCTACCTAGCCTGCCTCTAGAGGTACATGTACCAACATCACGTGGCCTCCCTCTGCTATAATAATCAGAATTGATGGCTGCGGAGTAACCACGAACAAACAAACAAATAAATGACACTGTGCCGTTTGAGCTCGCTACTTCGTGCCGTTACAGTACTAGTAGGTCCATGCCGTTTTGGTATGACAACTCGGCCATTTTAGGTTCGTGCCGAATGAGCTAGTATCCGACTTAAATATTGCATGAAACTGCTAAGCTAACATAAAGGAAAACAAGCCACACTAAACTCAATGGTTATGTAACCATTGTTAGAAATTCAGTTAAGGCTGTATAAATTTAGAAAACCTCGCAAAATTGAGATAAATATTTTTTGTACGTGCCGTGTGCAAAAGGGTCTTGTATCACATTACATGTGCGGTATTACCCTCTGAAGTCTTGCAAAACAAAAATGGCCGACGAGCAGGTAGGCGAAAATATGATAGGAAATTATTACATTTTGACTATAAACCAGCTAAGTGTTTGTCTGCATAACAATTGCAGTTGTAAGAAGAAATATTATAGAATGCGAAGGACTATAGTGGGCAATAGAACTTAATGTTATTAACCAGCAGTTAAGTACGAAATGTGCCCAAATAAATGTCATTTTTTGTCAAATTTTTGACAGTTGTGTAATCTGCAGTTTTGAGTGGGGAAAATGTGTTTTCTGCATGCACTATGCTTGTCTCTAACTACTATATAGAATAATTAGAGTCATTTCAAGCTTGCAAATATTATAATCATGAGTTGTGAAAATAAAGGCACGCACTGAACAACCTGCAGGAAACTCGAACATGGATTACCGTACATCTAGATTCTAAATTAGCAGACTAATATAATATGTAAATTAATAATATCTTCATTACTGTACGCTTAGTATTTTTGACTGGAACAGCACACGCTGTCTGTGCAGATCTGTGCAGTCATGATTATCATTGCTGTGCTATATCTGTTTTATGAGCGTGCAAAGCAGTCAATGTCGACAGTTCGATTGTAATATCAAACAAGCAGTTTAATGGATTCAGTATCTACTGTAACTTCAGTCTAGCTTATTGATTTGATTTTTAAATTCTCTTGTACGATAGGAGGTTGCGCAGCTGGAAGTGCTGTGCAAACAGCTGTATGAGACTGGCGACTCGTCCATGCGGGCTGAAGCTGAGAAAGCACTGGTTCAGTTTGCGACGGCACCAGACTGCTTAAATAAGTGCCAATTATTGCTGGAGCGAGGACACGTGAGTAATAAATTATAGTATTCAATGAAACATCTTTACATTAATGTTTTTACCCTCTTGTTTTCAAATAATGGCAGACCCCCCTGTTGACTCAAATATGATCAATCAGCTCATACCACTTTTTTAATGCTCACACTCATGTAAGAGCCATCACAATATCTGGATTATAAAATCACGACAATTGTCATGATTGAAATTCCAATATATAGACGTAAAAGCCTACCTCCTAAATTGACCATTTTTCAGTCTAAATTAATGCTCAAGGCATGATTGTCTAGATAGTAATATATTGTCTTTACTTTGTTAAAACATCTGTTAGATAAAGTATCTTCTCAAATTGGGATCACTACGTGACTGGTAAAGATTTGGTTCATATGTAGTTGTTGGGTGTCTTCGCCCCCAAATATGATACTCACTTGTGTTGTGGGGAAGTAGGATTAACCCTACAGCTAACAAGCTAATATTATTTATTTTTCTCTCCATTGAATATATTAATGATAATTTTGTTCTTTAATCATCTTCCTAACTATTCAATAGTGCAGTCACTGCAATGGCAAAAAGGGCAATGATTTGGTTTCCATTTTAAAAGTATTTGTTTGTTTCTGTTTCAGTCACCTTATGCTCAGCTCTTGGCAGCCACAACTCTGACGAAGCTTGTGTCACGACCGAATGTCACCCTGCCTCTAGAACAGCGAGTAGATATTCGTAAGTCACTTTTCAAATATTATTAAAGATTATAGTGGAGCTCATGATTTTGTATACGTGTTTAATTTTTGTGGATTTATGCACAGGTCAACCCTTTATCATAATTTATATATTACTGTAATGGTTGAGAGAAAATTCAGTATTTTGTTCATTGTCATGGTATATGTTTGATGAACTGTTTTGAATTAGCGGTAATTGGAACTAAATACTACAGGTAGATTGATAGTTTCATTAAAGTAACATGGCAATTTTAACCTTTCAGGTAACTATGTACTGAATTACCTAGCCACAAGGCCTAAACTGGTCAACTTTGTCTCCCAAGCTTTGGTCCAGGTAACAAGCTTTATAATTAACAATATTAGTTGCTATTTGTATTGGTTCATATATTTTATTTATCCAATAATCACTAACTTTTGATTAACAATGTTTGGAAATGTTTATGTGGATTTCATATGGTGGGCTTCATGTTTGGAAATACTATAATGTTTAATTTTTGCTTCATCATGAACTATTTAAAAATGAAAGTATCATTTTATTTACTATTCATTCTTCAGTTGTTTTCGCGAATCACAAAACAAGGTTGGTTTGACAGCAGCAAAGATGAGTACGTCTTCCGGAATGTGATAACCGACATCAACCAATTCCTTAATGTGAGTACTAAATTGTGTGCTTTCTGATTTGTAAGTCAATTGAATTTGTGAGCTGACTTTAGTATTTATTCTATTAGCAATAACTTTCCACCAAACTTATGTTATTTGATAACAGCCTGAACATGAAGTCAGAATTAAAAAAAAGACTGCAATTCATCATTGCCACTCCCTTAATGTCTCTCGAATTGTATCTAATTAACGTTCATGTAATTTTGAGCATAATTTTTCCAGAGTGGAGCAACACATCATGTAATGATTGGTGTCCAACTTTTGTCCCAGCTCGTGTGTGAAATGAATCAGGTGAGTTGACTACAGCTACATTACTAACGGCCACAGATGCTTGTATGCATTCAGTGTTGTGTTGATTATACTGTCACTGATGTTCATAATAATCAAGCAAATAGTCATGCAACAAACATGTGGATTCCACCTGTATACTTATTATAGGCATGGAATACAAAGGATATCTAACATCTAATAGTAAATCTCGCTTTTCAAATACTGATTTCCATTAACTCATTTTTATTGTTTTGCTTAGAAAAAGCCGCACAGCTGCTATTATCTGGCATTGATAATACGCATCTGTTTGTATGTTTGGTTACTTTAGTTCTTTGAAAATGTGTTCATTCAATGTAATTTAACTTAGAATAAGATCCGTGTGTTTTGCAGCACATTTTGGGACTGCCGTCTGTAAATATCTTTTCACTTATTTGCTTTATTTGCTTTGGTCATTGCTAATAATTTGGCTGGCTTTACAAACCCTTTGTGGTCATCTGCTTTTCGTATATGTATACATGTATCTGGCAAAGTATTCTTGTATCCTTAACATAAAGTTTTACTCGTATTTCATGGGGATTTTGGTTAAAATGTGTTAAAGTTAACAAATTTTTCTATTACAAATATATATATGAAGTTAATGATGAAGACTTAGATACTCATAGCTAGGGTTGGATATCGAGCCAATGACATACGATCGATTATCAGTTGCCATATATCGATAGTACTATCGATAGTACTATCGGTAACAAAATTTTTAAAGCTATAAATTATATTCACTTTGTTGTTTTTATCATAGACATCCCGGAAGTGTCACTGGGTGTCAAGCAGGGTTATCGGAATGGTCATAGTACCACACAGTTCATTCTTTAAGATTTGGCATATCTTCAATTATTTGCACTATTTTCATGCTGTACTGTCATATAGTAATGTATTTGTTCGTATAAATGCGTGGTATGATATTTATTTCTAAATATTTCAATCGCTATTCTAGATCCCAAATATTATCGCCGTATGTTAGTTTTGTAAAGATGCCGTGGTGTGGCGCTACTGACGTCGGTATGTCAACAAGATCGTGGTCAAACACAAATACATATAGTAAAATTTCATAAAATATGAACACATTTTAATGTTTTTTATTACTTTTAATTGTTTTGAATACGCCGTAGCGCGGCGCTGCGTTGCACGTTGTCGTTATGTAAACAAGTATTGGTGAGATGCACGTGTTGTTTGAAAAACTATCGATATGAGATTTTTAACTATCGAGTAGTTATATTGGGGCTAGTAGACGATGCATATAGTCGATATTACTATCGATCGATCCATCACTACTCATAGCTATATAGAGAGATTAGCCGTGTATCTTGATGATAGAATAGTAGAATTTCAGATATGTAACTGAATATGTTTATCTAACAATAGTAGCTATTCTTTGTTATTGTGAACAAAGAATTAGTTAACTTGAGGAAGTCACAGAAGTCTTTTTATCTGAGGTCAGTTAAGTCAGAAAAATTAGATTAAGTCAGTGAAAATTTGTTACAAGTGAGGTAACTGGTGATACAGTAAAAGTCCCCAACAACGGAGCAGTGTTCAACGGAAAATACTAGCAACGGAAGGAATTGCTGTGCATTAACATTTTCCCTTATATAGATAAGTAATATTTGGACTGATCAACGGAATGTCATTAGCAACGGACAACGGAAGGCATTTTAGACTAAAAACAACGGAATTCCTTTGTTCTGTGAGCCATTTTTGTCGCTATCGCACGTGTTTTCGTTATGTCGTAACAAAGAAGTAAACACTCAAACCGGCCAATCACAGCACGTTCCGATATGAGACTCACTTTTAGCAGGTGCGTGTTCTATTTAAATGACACCCTGTATTTTGCACATGCGCTGTGTATACCGAAAGTCCATGTTGGAAAAAAACAAAGGCAAAATTAAATAGTAATCTAAGATTATGGACAATATACTAATGAAAATCTTTGTTAGAAGATGCTAACACAATAAATATTCGTGTATCAGAGAACTGCTATCAACAAACGGAGAATGCACTCGTTGTATCAAGCAGGATTCAATAAGTAAGCTTGTGACTGAGCGATAATGGATGCCGATGTTACAATTGTTACATGTGAATATTATGTTCAGATGACTAATCAGCGGAAACCGTCTCCAACGGAAGAAATTTGGACTGCAAAGTGGGTTCCGTTGTTGAGGAGATTTACTGTAAAACAGGGATAATGCTGGGTTGTGCCCATGGTCTTGTGGTTTAAACACAAAGTATTGTACTTAAAAGTTTTAAAATATCTATTTCCCATCTTCAAATATATTTAATTTGACTACTCTGTGACATGGTTCCCAAAATCATTTCCGTGCAATTGTTAGTTTTTGAAGGATATCAGACAACGTTTTTTGAGGTCTGGCACACCTCTTGCAAAATAACATTTCAGGATTAAGCATGCTATTAATTCACACAGTTAAATCCCTAAAAAGCGAAGGATAAAATCAATGATTAATCATGGATATTTATGATGATTCAAATTACAATCAGCTTAAATTTGGTTAACAGAAATTCATAGAATTTGATTTTCTCAATGATGTGACAGCCTTCTATAGAATAAGATAAAGTTTACATCACATGGCTACTTTGAGATGTAATTTTATATAGTACAGTACAACCTTGTTTATCCGAATATCAATAATCCGAATAGTATTCCCATCAATCGGAGGTTCTGCTTTAGTCCCAATTTCTGGGCGTATGTACAGGAGATCAAGTATGGTCTCAAACTGTGGCCTTTTCTTATTCTCTGGATCGGACGAAGATATCCGGAACAAAACACGTGGTATTAGCCTTTGTTAAAAAGGTTCTCTACTCCATTTGGTGAGCGCACACAACAACAGCACTGGTTGATTGAGACTATCCCCATTGCTTTGTTCAGGTCAGTAACGAACAAATCATGTTCAATTGAATTATCATTATACATGCAGGAATATTAGTGTACGACAGTGGACGTTCATGCGGCATTCATTGCGTGCTAACGTTGTGTCATTAACTGCAGTAGCCACAGCATTAGTACCCAATGAACGGAAGCATATGATTTAACTAATATTATCACAAAATATAGCTGTCTGTCTAATGTACAGGCTATAAAATGAGGTTCTACCAAATTGTCTTTGTAGGAATATTGTTTTACGGTAGAGTCAACACAATTTGATGGATGAGTCTTTCCACAAGGTATTTTGTTAATATCTTCTCTATTATCGTCCATAGTCACTTGTGGTTGACTGGTTGTATACATGCGATGATACGTGGTTTCTTACATTCGCCCACCAATCCCCCTGGATCATCAAATATATCAATTTTTAGAATGTCCTTCCAGCTTCCCAATGTGTCCAGTTAAATGAGGTTGTACTGTAATGCATTCACCACCAGGATTAGCCAGTCATCAACCTTGTGGAGGACAAGTAGCAAATTTACGCACTAAAAAAAAATTCACGACCAAATTAACTGCCAGTCTCAATTATGATGTGTCGTTTGATGTTAATTGTTGAAACGCGCAATGTAAATACATCAGTATTCCATGTTAGTTTGTAGAATAGGCAATGACCTGCGCATGTTGTGTTTAGGAGTAGCTAGGTTCATGTACATGTCATCAAATACATTGATTTACATTATGTTTGGTGTTACTTGGTAGTTGGGTACCATCTTTTTAGTATACATGGCAGAGTGGAATACTATAACATGCTGACTAATAGAAACAATATATAGATTCATGATTATGTTAATACAAAAAAGTACATGTATATCTGTCAGCTAAGGTCTGTGGAGGTCGTGTATAGCACTTTCCCACCTAACCCTGACTCTTGTAGTTGGAACATTTAGTTTTGAATGTGTATTACCTAAATATGCATCATTGAATACATGCACTTGAGCCTATAAACATTTGGTATTAGAAGATGTGCCAATAACTTCTGGTATGGCCCCATATTCGAACATGGAGCACGCCTCAACTGAATCTTATGATATTATCATAAATAGTAATTTTCCTTGGCGTATATATTATGCAACATCCAGCAAAACCAGAGGCAGACGACTTAGTTCTAGCATGCCCCAGAACTAGGGTGATATACAAAGTCCATCCACATAAAAGAATCCTTATTAACATTGGCATCTATATTTCACTCAGTTATACACAGTGCACTCCCAATGTTTATAGCCCTGTGCCCTTATATACACGATTAAATGGTATTAGAAATGATAAGATATAGTAAATATAAACGTAAAATATTAGAAAATAAATTATAACACCTAGCAACTAGATTAACACTATAACTAGGAAATCAAATAATGTTCATTATCAATATCAAGAATCGCTAGGAAATATGTTTACAATGCATATAATGAATGATCTGATTCTTACCATAATTTATGATGTTCATCTGGTATTTCTGCATTTTATTAATTCTAGTTTTTATAGTCCATCTCTAACTATTTAAAAAATTCTCTCATGCATGTAATGTTATGTTTCATCATGTGAAAAGTGGTTGCAGTTAAAATTCACTGTCCATTCTATTTCAATATCATACAAATTTTGTAAATCAGTCTGTGTTCCACTGCTTTTTCGCATCATTAACTTTTTCCACCTAACAGAAGCGGAAATTCTAACTCATCATTAGTCACGCTTCTGTTACATTTTGCTTTGTGCTTTTCAGGCTGAGGCATCCCGCTCCCTCCCAAAGCACAGGAAGATTGCGTCCTCATTCCGAGACACCCAGCTGTTTGAGATCTTCCAGTTGGGCTGTAATCTGCTGCGCAAAGCAGCAGAAATGATCAAAACTGTTGACTTCAATGATGCAGATCAGGTTTGTTATGTTTTTGTTCAAAGAAAATTGATCTTCAGATGTCAGACATTTTTGTTGTAAATATTTTCAGTCTCGAATAGCAGCATTCTATTGTTGCATTATAGTAGATAGATGAAACTGTTCATAGAAGATTAGCAATTATTTAAATTTTAAATTATTGATTGGAATTTAGAAAAAAAAACTGATTTGGTTAAAGTACTATATTTTATAAGAACTAAAAATTGCAATTTCGCTCTCATTGGATATTCAGAGTCATTTACATACATGGATAAATCCTCAAACTTATTTCATGGCATTGGATGGAGAAAATTTTGAATATTACATATGATAAGCAAATTGGAAAAGAATCGAATCAGAGATACTGCTACAATGAGTCACCTTATTTGTAGCACTCATGGGCCTACCATTTGCGAGACCCAGAATTTAAGGTACATTTGATATAGATCCTGTTACCATCATTGGTACTACATAGCCAATAACAAATTAACTTTTAACATGTGCTTGTGAAAAGTTAATCATAAACTCATTTTTCTTTGGTTTGGTAAACGTTCGCTACTAATCTGATGTGGTGGAAATTGTTGTGTGTAGGGTACACGTTGCCTTCTACCACCATTTATACTATGCTCATACTAAATGTAACGGCAGTGAAATGTCTTCCACTTACTGAATGACGCTATGTAGTACCACAGTATAGGTGTGCATCTATATATGCCTTCATGGATCCTTTGTAATGGAAAGCTATGTTTAGGGGTTTGCTGAGCTTACAATTTGCAGAAATCACTTCTTTGAATATCAATTTGCTTACAAATTCATTCAATTATTCGAGGCAAATTGAAGAAATATTATGACACTGAATAAATGTTGGAAAGCGGTTGGTATATGCTCTGTCCGTCGTGACAACATTTAATGTTTCTTTTGAATTTGTTGTATGTTTTGTCCATGATTGTTTTTTTCTGGTGTATCCCAAGAAAACTAATGCAATATATTTTTAATGATTATCCTTATATTCTTTATAATAATTCCTATGGCTTGACTAGCAACATACATTATAATCTTTGAGGTATTTTTTTTGTTATATTCTTCATCTTTGATTAAAGCTCATTTATATATGATCACTTATAAATGAACTTTGTCCATATGAATGTGATTCTTTTGAATGCAAGGTGGCTGTAATTGTTTTATTGAGAAGGGGAAATGGCACCTGTGAAAATGATCTGCAGTTCTAAACAATTATTTTACTTTCTATCAGACTTTCAGAACAATTTTTGGAAAATTTTGTACAGCTAGAATTTTTAATGAGATTTTAAAGCAACTGACGTTATGATCTGCATCAAGCATTATATAGTATCCTTATAATAAATGTTTGCTGACTATAACATAGAGTACAAACTCAGCTGGTTATCTCAAATCTGTAATTCTGTATGCATAACAGAAAAATGGTTGAGATGCCTGCTACTTGAGAAAACCAACTGATATCTAATCATATATAAAAAAATGTGAATGAAGGGAAATGAACCTAATCTCAAAATAACAGAAAATTCTTGATAAGAAATATTGAGATCACAAGATTGTATTGTACATTGATTGTTTAATTTAGCTTTAATCCAAATCTACAAGTAGGCGCCACATTTATTATAAGGAGTATATTATATAGTTTGATGCAAGCATCTTAGTATCTAGGTAGATCTTTAAAGTGTTTTATTGGCTCTTGGAGAAAGTAGAAAAAATAATACCAACTGGGGTGTTAACTTGCTGTTGTTTTGTTTCTATTAGCATGGTCTGCTGACACATACACTGCGCCTCGTTCACAATTGCCTGACGTTTGACTTCATTGGAACGTCCACGGATGAGTCGACAGATGATCTGTGTACAGTACAGATACCCACGGGCTGGAGATCTGGTTCGTAGTCTTGTTTTTAGATTGTTACCCTAATGATGATGTTCTAATTGAATTCAGTGTAATAAAGTAAAACAACACAGAAATAACTCAACGGTTAGCAATAAGTGTTCAGTTTAGTTGAATGAAGTAATCTGTTTGGTTTAGAGGAACATTTTTAACGGGCAAATAAATCATACCTTTTTAGGAACTAGTGAAATCCAAATAAATCGACTTGTTTTTTCATAGTTTTGAAGCATTCTTTGTTGTTTTTTCAGCTTTCCTAGATGGCAGCACGCTTAAGCTGTTCTTCGATCTCTACTCTAACTTGCCACCTTCCTTGTCACCCATGGTAAGGTTCTCCATAACAATCTCAAACCAGCACTCACAGTCCATCTAGTTATACCCCTTTATGAGGGCTTTGCTGTATTCTATGTAATCATAGTTCAAAATGAACCATGAGATCTTTTCCATGCTGGTAATCAATAAGTTGCTGCTGATTCAGATAAGATATTTGTATTACTAAGCATAAACCTACTTCATATAAAGAGCAGTCTATTACTACTTCTGAAATACAAGCAGTTGCAAACGATTTTTTATGGTTTCAAGTATAAGTATTTGTAACTAGAGATAGTTTGTTAAAATGAGTGTTTTATTTTAGGCTTTATCGTGTCTAGTCCAAATTGCATCCGTGAGGCGGTCGCTATTCAACAATCCGGAGCGAGCCAAGTTTCTTAACCAGCTGGTGAATGGAGTACGCCACATTCTCGGTAACCCACAGGTAAGAGGAAAATTTGTCTTGTATACTGTGGATAGTGGGCTTTTGATTGAAAAGGAAATTTATAATTCACATTGATTTTGAAAAGTATAAGTTAATGCCATCCTTTTGCTTGCATGTTGGTTTGTGGGTTTTTATAGATTGTCAGTCATGTAACTATAATTGTTAAAAATGTTTGGATGAAGACACTTTTTTCTGGTGATAAGGTGAACAAAGACTGCCAAATGCTGTTTACATGTAAAGCTAGGTGTCAGCACCTCTGTATACCGTGCCATTTGTAAACAGTTTATGCCACAGTCAAAATACATTAATTTACTAGTGTCTGCAGCCAATCAGAATTAGATAATTTGCATATTTGTATTTGAAATATAGTGCATGTATTCATCCCTTACATTACTAGGGA
This sequence comes from Streblospio benedicti, assembly GCA_019095985.1. Classification (NCBI taxonomy): domain Eukaryota; kingdom Metazoa; phylum Annelida; class Polychaeta; order Spionida; family Spionidae; genus Streblospio; species Streblospio benedicti. Next base: position 2,309,645 of record CM032668.1, read on the forward strand.
TTGCCCACATCACCTACTCATTATGCATTTATTTGTTATTATTTATATCAAAAGCTATAATCTATTGCTTTAAATTGCGAGGTTTACAGAACATGACGAGACTAACTAGCCATTGGGTTGGTAGGAATGGAAGTTTGTAAACTGTATGGTAAACGTTAATTACAGGCGCTGACAGACCCCAACAACTATCACGAGTTTTGCCGCCTCCTCGCACGTCTCAAGTCGAACTACCAGCTTGGGGAGCTGGTGAAAGGTGACGACTACACAACAGTGATCAAGATGATCGCCGAGTTCACCATCACCAGCTTACAGGTGGGGAGAATATGTTGATTTTCTTTTCAAGTACTAGTGGAAGTCTTGATAGGCCTTTTTAGTGATGTCTGGTTGATGGCTTTGGATGATTATGTTTTGAAATAGAGATCTTCAATAATTAGTGGTAAACATTTGGCAGTGGGTTATTATTTAGTAAGTTTTTCTATTTGGATAAACAATTGGTTTGAATATTGTATCAACCAACTAAAAATTACACTCATCAAACAATGCTTGTTCTCTACCAATAGACCTATGCGCACCAAGAAAAATAGTGTAACTTGAGTGAAGTTCTAATAAACAATCACAAATATATTGAAGACAATGAAGATAAATCATTTTTTCTTGTACTTTGCAGCAAATGTGGCAGTTTGCCCCCAACTCGGTTCACTATTTGCTGTCCCTATGGCAGCGGATGGTAGCCTCGGTGCCTTATGTGAAAGCCACAGAGCCACACATGTTGGAGACCTACACGCCTGAAGTGACAAAGGCTTACATCACATCACGTCTTGACTCTGTTGCTCTTGTTCTGAGGTGAGTTTTGTTTATAGATATCATTTGATTACTCCCTGCTTACAAATAAGTGCAGGCTGTTTTTCGAATATAATCCACTTAGCCACGACCCGGTCCGGCAACAACAAAAAATTAACTTTTTAGTAATTAATTAATTTTAAAAGTATATGAAGTGGTTCATCAAAACATCTTAAAATAAACATTCAACCAAATAAAATCCAAAAGTTGCATACATAACATGCTTTAAAGTGGATTAAGACGGACTGGAGGACCCTCTAGAGCACCAGAGTACATTGTGATTGCGTGTTGTAAGGACAGGCTAGAGGACCAGGGTACATTGTGATTGCGTGTTGTAGGGACGGGCTGGAGGACCAGGGTACATTGTGATTGCGTGTTGTAAGGACAGGCTAGAGGACGAGGGTACATTGTGATTGCGTGTTGTAAGGACAGGCTAGAGGACCAGGGTACATTGTGATTGTGTGTTGTAGTGACGGGCTGGAGGACCAGGGTACATTGTGATTGCGTGTTGTAGGGACGGGCTGGAGGACCCTCTAGAGGACCAGGGCATGGTGCAGCAGCAGCTGGACCAGCTGTCGACAATCGGGCGGTGCGAGTACGAGAAGACGTGCACGCTGCTCGTGCAGCTGTTTGACGAGTCGGCCGCGCGCTACAATGAGCTCATCTCGTCCGGCCAGACCGTCAACAACATCAACCTTGCCATTCAGGAAGGTATGGACGCTATTTCGTTGGTGCATACACCTACTTGTAAACCTGATCTTTTGCTGTTGGATTGGCGCAGTGCGCTGCCATTCATTGTTCACTCTAATCACTTGCATAGCTGATGACACGTGTTGAATTCCGTAACCCTTCTCAATGATTAAATCTAGAAATTGGCAACAATAAGACCCGCAAATTTTGAAGCGATAGCTCCGAGGAGGTTCAATACAATGAATCCTGGCATACATAACCGCAACAAACTATAAATATTTCAATGTGACCCGTGGGATGCACAATTTTTAATTCTTTGGATCCTATTGAAGAATGGACTCGTGGACTCAGTACTTGTGTTGCTCCCTGCAGGCCGGCTGACGTGGCTGGTGTATGTGATCGGGGCTGTGATCGGCGGCCGCGTGTCATTCGCCTCCACAGACGAGGACGACGCCATGGACGGAGAGCTCGTCTGCAGGTGAGGCAGCTTTTCATAGCTTTTTTGATAATACAATACTGTAACGATAGCAATAGTCTGGTGCCTGCTGATGTTTGCCAGGGCTGGCTGGTTTCAAAAGTTCACGACTCGATAGGTATGCTACTTTTTTTGGCGTTCGCGATATTAACATAATTAAGGGGCAGACATTTGTCTGGGCTGGCTACGTTTTATAATTGCCAGCCCTGCGGTCAGTGAGCAAATTTTCATGAGTTACATACCCTATATAACTAATATACTGACAAATGACCCAGTAGTGAGTGAGGCTGGTCACTTCAGGGTGCTGCAGCTGATGCGTCTGACTGATGCACGGCTGTCGCGCGGAGGCTGCGAGAAGCTCGATCTCGCTATGCTCAGCTTCTTCGAACAGTTCCGCAAAATCTACGTAGGAGACCAGGTCCAGAAAACATCAAAGGTATGCATAATTCACGATTGAAACAGGTTCATTTCATGTGCCCAGCTTCTACCAAAATATTGCAAATCTATATTGAATTAGTGCCTTTGATGGGTGTTTTATTATAATCATGCTGTTTTTCAGGTGTACCGCCGGTTGTCAGAAGTGCTGGGTCTTAGCGATGAGTCTATGGTCCTTAGTGTCTTCATTGGAAAGATGTGAGTAAACAATAGGGAGGATTCTAATTTTCAAGTGATATTTATTTTATTATTTTGGAGCTTCTTGCCAGTTGAAAATAGGTCAAGAAGTTGAAAATTTTTAAGTATCTTTTTCATGAAAACTAGCTTTGGTTTGAAGTACATGTACTGCAGCTACTGCCTTATTAGTATCACCAAATGAAGTGCTGTAGTAACTGAAGTCTGTTTCCATATCGTCAATTTGAAGTACTACAGCTAAAATGTACTTTTCAGTATCACCAACCTGAAGTACTGTAATTACAACGTGCTTACTTTTCAGTATCCTCAACCTGAAGTACTGTAATTACGTGCTCACTTTTCAGTATCACCAACCTGAAGTACTGGGGCTCGTCGGAGCCGATCATCTCCAAGACGCTGCAGCTGATGAGCGACCTGTCTGTCGGCTACAGCTCCGTGAGGAAACTCGTCAAGCTCGAGGCCGTCCAGTTCATGCTCAACAACCACACCGTGAGTCGCTCAGCCCAGCATAAAGCCTGAAATAAGCTCAAATTTGGCAAGATGGATGCCCTGCACAAACGCAGAATCATGGAATAAAGCCTGAAATAAGCTCAAATTTGGCAAGATGGATGTCCTGCACAAACGCAGAATCATGGGCAGCGTTCGTTTTGAACCCGTGTAGCTATACGGGTGCAAATTATGCAACGCGAACGACAAGTGGGGACGAGTGTGTGTACATGGGTGGGACACTTTTTCCCATCTGCCGATACAGGGGTTTTCAACACGTGTAGCTACACGTGTTGCTACACTTCACAATACGAACACAAACCTCGTCTTGTGTGAGTGCTAAAAATATTTTGCCTCCTCCTTTTAGTTTATTCAATCAAAATAGGAATAATGTCTAGATCAAGTCCGATCAAATTCATCTTCCAAAAAAATCAATTTGACATGTTAATTTGACATGATTTTGACATGTTAATATGTCATCCATCTTTCTACACTTTTTCTACTCGTGTTTGCCACTTTGCCGTTCGCGTTTTAACAATACTGCGCATGCGTGAAATGTGTGGACCCGTGTGGAAATAGTGTGCTAAACGAACGCAGCCATGGAATAAAGACTGAAATAAGCTCAAAATTATCAGTATTAATGCAGATGGATTTGTGATTGACTTTAAAGCAATGCAAAATTTTAATATTGAATCACATACAGCAGAACCTCTCTATTAGGACCACCTTTGGGACCAGTGAAAAATGGTCTTATTATAGAAGTGGTCTCAATATAGAGGTGGTCTTTATTGGAGGTTCTACTGAACTACTATCTGTGCCTAACCTGTGTGCTGCCCCGCTGCTTGCAGGCGGAGCACTTCCCGTTCCTGGGCGTGTCCGGGGGCGGGCAGCAGGCGCCGCTGCAGGACATGCGGTGCCGCACCACGTTCTACATGGCGCTCGGACGCCTGCTCATGGTCGACCTTGGCGAGGACGAGGAGCGCTTTGAGACCTTCATGCTCCCGCTCACAGGTAACACACACTCCACGTGTTGCTGCGGGGAGTAATGCCAGTTCAATCTCCCAGTTAAGGGTCTAGTCCTAAAAATAATAGCGGTCGCACGTATTTTAGTTTGTAAACAATCTTACTAAGAGTTCAGCAGAGTTCCTTAAACTTAGAAATATTGCCTATATATGGTGTATGGTGGTTGCTTGAGCTGTAATTAGGGACATACTTGAGAGAGGGTGCACTTGTGTACCTTCTTGCAAATTTTCAAGCTGATTCATCAGAGTTTTAGATTCGAGAGTTGGGTGTGAGTGACTGATGGTGTTTGTTGGGAAACCACCATTGTTGGGCTTTCTGCAGGTGACGAAATATAGGTACTTTTTGATTCCAATCAACTTAAAAGAAATCCACACACGCAATGTTGTCAATCTTTTGATATATGTTGGACACAGTCATTAGCTGCCTTGTGAATATATGCTAGTGTGAATTGAAATGCTATAGATAGGAAAGATTCGAGGCGAAATGAGGCCAGTTTTGTTGTTTGGGGTGTAAATTTTGTGATTATTAAATCACCTTTCCATGGCAATAGAGTGTGACGTGGACTAAAAATGAATGTTTTGCATGGAATTTAATTGAATCTGCGTCTCTGTCCGAATACAAAGACATATAGCTTCTGTATATTTATTAAAAACTGAATGTGACTTGAGATATTTAAAAGGGGCACATTTTGGTAGCTGCACACAGCAATGGAAGATCAGAAAATCCCCAATCAATTTAGGACTAGACCCTTAAGGCCTCGAAGAAATACTCTTCAACACAACTAGTAACTGTAAAAAGGCACTAGTCCTCCCCAAAAGTTATTCGTCCTGACAAATTGCCAAACATGTTTTGGCTCAGCAGCTACTCGTGTGCAGGACGAGTAAATTGAATTCAGCGCGAGTTCTCCCCAATCTCTACTAGTCTGTAGGAAAGGACTAGTGACTAAATGGGACATTGCAGTTAGAAATGTGGTTGGGTGCTTTGAAAGGGAAGCAGTTTTACTCCTTTTTCAGGATTTTCACAAGATATGACTTTGTGAAATAGAACAGATTTTTAAATTAAAATTGCATTTTTGGTACTTGTTTGTTTGTGTGGTCTATCTGTACGGGTTTGCTTGACCGATGGTACAATTAGTCATGAACTTTGGTTTATTATCTAGCCTTGAAATGTAAGGTATGAGGTTGTTCAATGTATGAGATATAGTAGTTCGATTTGTCATTGAGCATAGCATGGGGTTATGAGTTAGAAATTCAAATTTTGTCAGTTTTATCTAGGGAGACCTTTAACATTTAATATCAGTAAATATATGAGCTGTCAACGTTGTAGCTTTGAATAAAAAATATGAGCTGTCAAATGTGTTGCTTTGAATCAATTGTTCACTGCTTTTCTAACAAAACGTTAATTAATGTAGATCAATGTAATCAATATGTCGTGATGGGAGAGGTAGGCTGGCTTTCAAAACATGCTTCTGTGTTTATTTTTGCAGCTTCTCTTGACACACTCGGTACAATGCTTAATCAAGCAGAAAGTCCCATGTTCAGAGCCGAGGAGGCCAAGGTATGTAACAGATACTGTGCAGTACTAGTGATACTGAAATATATAGATTAGTTCTTGGATTTTGTAAAAAGAAAAAGAAAAATCTAATGGAGGTGTGTAACGTTTGGGACTGGTTGTGTAATGTGTATCCAATTTTAGGCCTGTCCAGAAATAGTGCTTGAAAGATGAATACAAACCTACGGGACATGATCATTTGAACATATAATTTAACCCATTACCCCTCACGTTTTATTACATGACAGCCCTTGTATCCTCACAAATATTTGAAGCATAGCGCTTATAAAACTTTTCCATTTGTCGGAGCTGCGTTGCCAACTTTAAACTGCCATAATTTCCTTAAAAATGCTAGTATTTCAACCATCTCTTCACCAAAATACAAAGCAACCATTTAGGCTTACCCCATTCCCAATTTCACAAATGTTTTGAAACAAAGCATCACATTTCCATTTGGTAAAGGGAAGCCCTGTTCGGATCGGTTAGGACTGGTATTTGCAGCTCAGTAAATGCATGACAGTAATTTAGAAAATAATTAAAAATATTTATCGGGTGTTTTTGGAACTCATTTATATATCATAATAAAGCTTACGTTGTTAGGAACACGAATATGTATTTTTCATCAAGATTGAACCATTATAAATATGTCTACAACGCGATCAAACATTGTTGTTTTTGCACTTGGTGCGATATGGCAAACATGGCGCCATTTGTAAGTGCAACTTAATCCTGTCAATTGAAAGTTCTTTATATTCTCTTAAAATAAAAGCTAAACATTAAAATAAATTGTGCACGACGATTCCTTATACGGTTTTACATATAATTATTTAGTTTTAATCACGATGGCACCGCTGCTATAGCCCAAACGAATGACTTGTATGACGAAGCTTTTGACACCCAAACACGTGAATTCAGCCGGCCGGTTTAGGCCGATTTGAGGGAGAGGGCCCAAGGCCGGTTAAGGCCGTTTTGAGGGGTAAAGGGTTAAACCCTAAGTAACTGTCTCTAATTTTATTGCCATGCGTACAATGAAGGACGCTACGAATGAAATGAAAGTCGAGTGAGCGCTGTGGTAGCTTACTGTGCGTCTGTTGTAGCGGCTGCTCATCGGTTTGGCGCGAGATCTACGCGGCGTCGCATTCGCCTTCACCACCAAGACCAGCTACATGATGCTGTTTGAACTTATCTACCCCACGTACACCCCCATCCTAGTGCAGGCGCTAGGTAAGAACATTGGCATTTTCAAATTTATTTCCTCCGTTTGTATCTTGGTTTATAATTGTGGTTGTGTAGCCAGGCCATTCAAACTCGTACACCTGGTTTGTATAATTGAGTCGCGTAGCCAGACCTTTATTGCTTCATGGGCCTATCTCAAAAATGCTTGGTGCCATATCAGGTCCTTCATTGATAGTTGTGACTTGTATAACTGCCCGCAAAGCCTTCAAGATGAAACCTGGAACTCATATCCATATACTCCACCAATGCTATAATAGATATACTGAAGATAAAGTACAATTACTGTAAACCATGCCCGTTTCGCCAGGACTGTGGACCCACGACCCGGCGGTGACGACGCCCATCCTCAAGCTGTTTGCCGAGCTCGCCCAGAACCGATCTCAGCGGCTCCAGTTCGATGTGTCGTCTCCAAACGGCATCCTGCTGTTCAAGGAGATCAGCAAAGTGATCAGTGGCTACGGTGAGTCAACGTTCGTGCTGTGTGTTTGATTTGTATGAACTGCTAATATGGGGAGTGCAACGATTGTGCAATACGGCTGGACTGTTGAAATGGCAACGGAAATAAACATGATTTTACAAAATCTCAGCGCCAGAGTGAAGTGCTTTATGTGCAGTTCAACGATTATGTAGGGTGTAAAGTTTTCATGTAAAGCTATCAACAGTTAGTTATGTACAGCATTGTATTACACTGTTTGGCATGTTAAAAGTCTGCAAAACTGTTTAAATGCTAGTTGAATTGTAATTTAATGTCAATTATTCAATGCCATATTTTAGAAAGTATGATTTTTTTTTACATTCCAGGTTCTCGGATCCTAACGCTGGGAGAAGTTCCCAAGGACCAGTTGTATCCTATGAAACTCAAGGGCATCTCGATCTGCTTCAATATGCTCAAGGTACGGCGAGACCTACACAGCAAATCCCATTGTCAATAAATCTTGAGATACAGTACAAGTTGCGAATTATTGTCAATTCTTCTTCGCAATCGCGGTTAATTGTGAGATACATGTACTGTTTGATACTGGCCATACGATAAACTCATTTGAGAATCCCATTCGCGAACGGGCATCAGTACAGCCAAACTGTTTTTTTATTTCTCAATGTGCTTACACCCCCCATAATGTCTTTCAGAATGAACTCATTGTATCAGCAGGGTCACCTAACCACTAATTTCACAAGTATATTTTTGAACTAATTTCATATTGAATGAATCACTTTACCAACGTAAACACCGTGATATTTATCAAACATACATGTATCAATGTTTGTCCCCAATGCTGCAACAATGTACACATTTGCAAGGTTCAAAGCTTTCCCAAGAACTAACAGAGCAACCTTTTCAACGGGTAAAAGGAAGTGTGTGTGAATATCTTTGACTTTCATCTCCTATCGGTGCCATGTATAAAACATTTCCAGTATGTATTAGAGCTTCTATAAATGACACGAGGACTTTGGACCTCCGATCAAGAACACTTCTTATAAAGAGCGCATTTGCCATAATTCACACCTTTCATTGTGATTCTCAACCAATGTTGCACTGTAAGATATTTTCAATTGGGGATCCTTTCCATAGATAAAGTCAACTTATTGATGTGCTAACAGGGTGGGTTTACTTTGACCAAACATTTATATATACATTAATTTAGAGGATCTAATATGAATTTTTACAAAGTGTGCAATCACTTAATTTGTCATTTGCCATGGTTCACGCCTATTGTGTTTCATTTGTATCAATATAATTTCATTACGCTCACTGTAAAATATTTTCCCATGAAATTAAGATCTCAGTAGCCCCACCAACTGAAGTAACCGTGTGGGAACACCACAGGTGGGTTTCTTTAATTTACTAAACATAGTTCGGATGACAGCTGGAGATGACAAAAAAATAACTACAAATGACTGTTATTTCATGAACATAACAATCATTAATACCAGTGGAAACAGTGGCTTAGTGGATAGCGGTCAAAATTGATGATTGCATAATATGGACCGGGTTCGAACCCGCTCAGGTGCCGCGGTTGACAACTCACGTTTTATTAGCAGAATAATTCTTTATTCGGGGGTGTTCCGTTGCAAAGTTAGTTCGTGAAAAGTTAGTTCGCTGATTCGCGAATTATCAATATGCAAAAGATTTGCAATTGTGAATAATATGCAATCACCCGCTTTGTCCGTAGATCAAATCAAATATATAATTCGCAAATAAATCTCACAACCGCGAATGGGGTTCACTAATTCGCAACTTGTTCTGTACATGTACTGTTTGATTAGCCTGATAAGTTTTCGCTGAATCAGAAATAGTTTTTTATTTGGAGTGAATGTTTTTCAGAGAATCAGCGTTTAATTTGTATATTTTTTGCATAGGACATAACTATATCTACATCTGCTTTGATAAATGATTTGATAAGATTTGATAGTTTAGGTGTGTTATTTGTTGACTACGTGGACTTTGGAGTACTCCCACTCTCATCTCAACCAGTAATCGGATCCTCCATATCAATGTTCACCAAACATTCATATGAGCAATTGATTGCATCATATATTAGCACTATTGAGTCATCAATATAATAGCTTGCTCACGTAGAAGTCACCACGCAAACTGATAACCGTCAAACCCACTGCTTCTACATGCGTGTGAGGATAAACACATTCTGTGACACCGAGCTGACGTGTGTGGTGCATGTTTTACAGGCCGCGCTGTCCGGCAACTACGTGAACTTTGGGGTGTTCCGTCTCTATGGAGACACAGCGCTGGACGACGTGCTGCAGACGTTTGTGAAGATGCTGCTGTCCGTGTCACAGAGCGACCTCCTCGTAAGTCAAAACCCGCACTGCTTTTTGTTTTGCTTTTTCACTTTGTCTTTGAAAACCAGGTTCACGATTAGGTGGATAAGTGCTACTCGTCAGCAGGACGAGTAACCCTCAAATATCTACTCGTCCTGCAAAAAAATGTTCTCGTTCTTCTTGCTCAAAGCTCTATATTTGTATGCCAAATTGAGACCAGAATTGCTACTCGTCAAGAGGGCTAGTTGCTAAAACGTTTTAATCATCCTCCGCAAGTTTTTACTAGTCAATACGAGTGGCCAATCCTGACCCTGTAAAGGCTTTGAAAAGGCAATTAGCAAACACAAATATTTTGCATACCTAATGAGACCTGCAAACAATGCTGCATTGTTAAAAACTTCTTGACTTGACCGCCGATGTTTACAGCTGTATAGTACTGTGCCAATTCACCTAAAACAGTGAATGGTGATGACGGTAACGGAGAAAACATTAAAATGTCTGAATTGTGAAGGCTAAAAATCATCAAAATTTGCCTCACTCTAGCCTGGAATTGTAGCCTTAATGACAAACTCGCCAGTAGAGGGTTAATAGCAATTTCCATGTGTTTTTTTTTTGTTTCTAGGACTACCCCAAGCTGTCCCAGAGCTACTACGCACTGCTCGAGTGCCTGGCCCAGGACCACATGCCCTTCATCAGCAACCTCGAGCCCCAGGTGTTCCTCTACATCCTGGCCACCATCTCGGAGGGCCTCACAGCACTAGGTAGGTGCTCCGCAGGCTGACGGGTCCTCAGTGCGGTTCTCACTTGTAGGACTGTAGCAGGCCGAATCCGGCATTGCCCTTTGATCAGATGCTGCAGTGTGTGATGTCAGTTTCGCTGTAGTTTTATGATGGTTTCTCGCTTGTCATACACTGGCCATGATGAATATAGTGTTAGAACGATTTTGAACTTTGAATTTTGCATGCTTTATATGAGAAGAAAAGGTTTTTCCCATTCATGGAATCAACCCTTTTTGTAAATGTGTTTATCATTCATGGCCAGTGAAGACAGAGGAAAAGATGCATAAACTTTTCTACCTTGTTGTTGCCAACAGTCTCCCTTTGCTTTTCTTTGGCAGAAGAGTTGTGCGTCTTGCTAATGCTGTTGGAAATCTGCACACATTTGTGTACTTTGCATCACACACTGCACCATGACACGGTTGCCAAGAGGCCAGCCAGACATTTTTTTTACAGGTGCACTATCGCCAGCTAGCAGCGTGGTGAGTTTCTTTTCATTGACCATTCTCTCTCCTGCTGCTGTGAGCATGCTTCATGGTGCTTTGGTTTGTTTTGCCACTCAAGTGCATACTGTTGCCAGCAAGTTTGAGCCTTTCAATTAGAAGTCGCTTAAATCAGTCTGTTGTTTGTTATTGGTAAGATAACTCAGATTTTTGATGCACGAAAGACTCTTTGATGTTTCCTCTTGTAAGTGGGGACAGTCCTTTTTGTGAGTTATTTTATCAATGATAACTTCTGTTAGAAATTAAAGAGAGATTTTTCTCATCACTTGCTAAGCTTGCTATCCAAGAACATGCACTTGACTAACCCACTAGGCTTACTAACTTGAAGTTTGGATTGCTGTTGCTGTAGTTGAGAGTTCATGCGAAGAGCCCTTTTGGATTGTGAAATCACACATCAGGACTCTTGGAAAGCAGAAAATTAACGTCGAAGACATACGCTATGTCTTATTGATTGGAGAAATCGTCTTCTTGATAGGAGAAAATGTCTTTGATTCCAAGAGATTTGTATGTGTTATTCCAATTGATGAGGGCTCGTACACACTACCACAAACCTTAACCCAAGTTTGATTTGCCATTTCAGTTAGAACCATCGAACTGCCTGTTCTACACAAGTCGCGAATCACAGGTAAAATCACCGGAAAATTCCGAACGGAAAATTCTACTTGATGAAATCCATCAGCTGTCATCTTTATGGGGAATATTTTATCTTCTGTATCATATCTAGAAATTTTGTACAGAATTGCTTGTATTGTTTATTTTTAAAAATAGTAACATAAACATAGATATTTGTTGTTCTTTTCTTATAGATGTTCTACAAAATAAAAATATGGGTTTTAAATTTTAATTTGGGGACTTCATTTTTCCAACAATAATTTTTTTAACTTTTTTTTTCTTATAGAAAATGGTAAGTATTTTGGCAGATTGAGAATGAGTGGGTGGGTGAAAGATTCTAGCTGTTTCTAGTTTGTAGCTTTAGGCTCAGGTAAGTGTTGCTAACAATGTGTGCGAGGAACAAATTATGTTTTTCTTTATTCCAGAAAAATCGCCATTGTAGATTTCTTTTCAGCACTGATATTAAATGCTAATGGACTATTTTTCTGCTTTAACACAATATTCAAGCTGTTGTTGTTATCATGCTTTTCAAATCCTCCTACGAAACCCTTTTTTTCCCCAAACGTGTACTGGCAGTTTACTATGCACATCAAAAGTAGTGCATGTTGTGGTATTTCAAACACGATGCATAGCAAAGTGCCATTCTCATTGTCTTTTCTTTGCTGGTCGTCGATATGGTGTGCGATTCAATACATAATCATGATTCAACAGCATAAATTGGGCTCTAAATGGTCGGTTTTAGAGTCCAAGCAACCGAATGTTGTGTGCCATAGGTGTTCGGTGTCATGAGGCGTGGTGATTGGCAGCGGAGACGTGCATTATATTTCTTGCTGTGTGTGCTAGCAACTGGCGTCACGAGAGCCGCCTGCTGACCGGCTGCATCTGTTCTAGACACCATGGTGTGCACGGGCTGCTGCGCCACGCTGGACAACATCATCACCTACCTGTTCCGCAAGCTGACCAAGAAGCACAAGAAGGCGGCGCCGGCGGCTGACAGCGAGGCTTTCCTCCGCGTGCTCGAGCTCAACCCAGACGTGCTCCAGCAGGTAGGAGGCCAGCGAAACTGTGTTTTCTTTGTTATATGTAATTAAGTCATTAGACTTATGACTCCAAGTCAGGTTAGGACTATATCACATAGTCTCTGGTGGGATTCGAACCCACAACGGTATGGCAGCAAATCGCCTAGCAGTTCAGGCTAACTCACTAGTCTTGTTTTTCTTTGTTGAATTTAAGAGTTGAGGAGCAGCAGTAGTTCTTCTCATGATTTTTATTTTCATCTGATCTCTGCTGTATGAATTGAGTTGAAATTTGCAGAAATTGCTTCATTAACAAAATTTTAGTTCATTACCGTTTTCAGTGCTCAAGCACCCTCCTTGAGCACCGAAAATGGTTTGGGGTTTTACCTTCCCCATGAAGCAATTTAAAAATTTGTCATAACGTCCTTAAATTCAATCCATACAGCAGAGATCAGATGATGAAATAAAAAATGGGTTTGGGGGGCTACCTTCCCCATTTTTTAAAAAATTTAAATCCTCCTGCAACAATCAACTAAAGAGAGGTCTTGTGACTAGTATCATTTTCCAATTTTCAACACATGAATTCTTAATATTAGCAGTGAGTAGCTAATATTCATTTATCATTTTGTTTTGTCTTTTATTTTGAAAGACAAGGTTCTTATTAGCAGGGATATTTGAATAAATTAAGTCAGACCATAATGTCTAAAATTAATTTACCTAACTAGTAGAGTCAGTGTTCAATTCATAGAATTCTAATTAGAAATCTTGCAATTTAAGAATTTTTACCTGTCTGTTGTAGATGCTGTCATTACGGTTTCGGTGCTGAACGTGATCATGTTTGAGGACTGATGTCCATTTTTCGCAACCATATCTTGTGGAGCATGTTGCGCCCATTTATTTTGCATTTTGTTTTGTGCATTTATTTTGAAAGACAAGGTCGGAGGGATTTTGAATAAATTAAGACCATAATGTCTAAAATTAATTTACCTAACTAGTAGAGTCAGTGTTCAACTCCTAATTAGAAATCCAATGAATTTACCTGTCTGTTGTAGATGCTGTCAACGGTGCTGAACGTGATCATGTTTGAGGACTGTCGCAACCAGTGGAGCATGTCGCGCCCACTGCTTGGCCTCATACTGCTCAATGAGGACTACTTCAGCAAACTGAAACCTCATAGTGTAGGACAAACAGCAGGTATCCTGCCTCTAACATGCACAAATATGACAGTTTATAGTGTTCACCCATACTATCCTGCTATATAATGCACAAATATACAGTTTGTAAGCTTTCACCCATACTTAGGGCTTCATCAGACTCAATACAATTAACCATAATATTAGTCTGTTATAGGTATAACAAGCCGTTGTTTGCAATAACCTTCTTTCTTCGTATGTAACCAGCAGAAGGGGGAGGGCGGCCAAACAACAGCTTGTAAATCCTGGGGTATTGTTCAGGTTATTATGTTTGTTATTGACAGTCTGATGAAGCCCTAAGTATGGTTGAAAGCTTACAAGTTTCTCTTATGAAGATGCTTGGTTTAAAGTAATAAACTATATATTTGTTAGTTGAAACAGATTAAGATCAGTGACCATTAGAAGCTGTCACACGCTCCACTGGTGTTTGCTCAACTTTTATTTAGAGGTTTAATTTATGTATAATGCAAATAAATGATCATTTTATTTCAAAATAAATGAGTGTTTTGTAGGTTTAACTTTTTATCTTTGAACCTAAAAAGTGTAGGTAGAATTTTCCTTGTGTTTTTGCAGGCAATGGCAACATGTTTTGACAATTTAATGGATGGCATTGACAGAACCCTTCTTACGAAGAACAGGGACAGGTACTGTTTCTTTTATTTAATTATACACCATGCTAAGCACTTTCTTTCTGTTATGGTAACAAGAGATTCATATTCATATTCCTAATTCTCTGATAATCATTCTTATTCTTCGGCAAGTGTTAAGCTTCAATCTCTCTCTTAATACTCATTCATCCATCTTTATCTCCAAATTCACCTATTGAAGCCTTTTATTTTAGGTTCACGCAAAATTTGTCGTGTTTCCGGCGAGACATAAATGACTGGCTGAAGGCAGCAAATAACAATAACCAGAGCAATGTTAACGGTAACACTTTTGGGCAAATTATTACTGTTTTTACTGTTCACAAAAATCAGATAAGTAGAAGATAAAAATGTACTTAAAAAACCGTAAATGTAATTGTACTCTATAAAATCCCTAAAAATCTGAGTGCCTACAATTGTAAATTGTAATTGTATTGTGTAAAAAGGCTATTATGATAGAACCTTATTCAAAGTAATAAGTGAATTGTAATACTGTTTGTGCTATAGGGACCGGTGGCGCACCGCTGTCTGATATGATGACATAGCAACCACTGCAGCATAGCAACGGCCTCCACTCGGAAATCACTACTCGCAACATACAGCGCACACATTGCGGCAGTTTTGAAATCAGCTAGAAGACTAGAATCTTCTAGAAATCATTAAAGAACGTGGGATACAGTCGTAGTCCAGAGAGTACAAATACTTTTGTGGTTGAACGACAGAAAAAGAAAATCAGCGTGAATTGACGATGTGGAGATGGTAGAAAATCATCTCAATCAGTGATAACATCAAGTGGAAGCATGATCGTTATTTTTCCTTTAAACTTCTTTAACAGCTATTTGTCTTGAAGAGTTAAAATGGATTACAGTCAGCTTGATTTTTTAAAAGGAAAAATTTGGTTACAGTTCTCGAAAATTGTTCTTTTTCGCGGCGTCTCGTGGATCTAGTTAAGTGTGTGAGTGAAAAACAATGCTGTAGTAGAGTAGACATTGCTATGTTGGTTACGGAGGTCGAACAAAAAACAGTGCTATACTAGACTATTGCTTACTGCTCTTTCATAGTGTAAATGGATGAACATTGTTACTGACTATTGTGTGTTTGGTGGACAATATGTAGGTGTGTAGACCGCTGTGATAGAGCAGTTGGTGTTGTCGATAGACTATTACTAGTCCGGGCAGCCAGGTATGGGTGGAACAAGGGTTTTGGTCATTTAGTAGAGGTTTTAAAAACACGAAACAATTCCGGTTACTGTGCACTGTAAGATATGGAGCAATTGTTGGTATTGGCAATATATGGATTGAATCAAGCTTTTGGATAGAGAACTTTTTTGTAATCTGATTGCTTTCATGGGAGTGGATTTGTGACGAACTGTTTTTTTGTTTTTTTTTAAGAATGAAGTGAATTCAGTGTTTGCTCCATCAATTGCTGTATGATGCCAGTGTCTTGGTCTCGGTGTTGAGTTGATTGGGTGAGGGAAGCTTGTGGGAATGTTTGCTATTGATTTGTAATGAGTTAACTAGATGCCAGATTCTACATTCATGCAGTGGATGATTTATGATAAAATACAATTTGAAAATTAGTATAACTTGCTAATAGTTAAAGGTATGTTTGGTAATGCTACCTTGTGTTATATGCTAATTTAAATTGCTTGAATAATTATTGTTGATAAGTAAAAGTGACATTTTGTATGTGGGAAGTTTTTTTTCTCACCCTTAACACATAAAACTTTGAATCTGTCCTCATAAATAGTCCCACCTATGTGATATTTCATGAAATTTCACATTACAAACTTATGTCATGTGCGAAAATGGTATAATGGTATGGACATTTATTTTATATGCTGACAGTTATGTTCTCTTCTTTTAATTTTTTCAAGCTGGTAAACACATTGCTGTTTTAGTCATTGTTGTTTTCTGCTGTTTGTGAATTATAAGAGGCACACAGCTGGTTTTTTCATCATGCTGTGGGAGCGGAAAGTGTAAGGTTATTATGAATTGGTTGGCCATGGATATGGTAAAACGTCAGAACATGGCACATGGTTAAAGATAATCATTGCAGGAACTCATAACATTGTTAAAAGGTTTATTAATATTTACAAAATTTTGTCCTCCATTAAGATTATTTCAATATGCTGTTGAGATTTTGTTGAATGCAGTTTTTGTAGTTTTTTTTATCCAAAAATGTTCATGATTATAGACTTTGAGTACCATTGAGCCACAACTTTATGTGTGATGCCGGTTTCACTTCAGTTGTTTGAGGTGCAATACATTCTATTTTCATGATTTTGTGATTTTTGCATCAACCACTCTGGTGAAGTATGTATATGTAACCTACAAGGTCAAACCTTCAAATCCAATTGTTGCTGTATTATTTAGTGTGGATGGTATTTTGTATTGTGATTAGGGTGAAGCTTTTGTAGTCTGACGATTTCTAACATATAGGTAAATATAGTCTCAAAACAAGTGAGAAATTTAAGTTGCTTGTAAAATAACTTCATTGTCCATATGTAATTTTGATTCCTAGGTACTTTTGTGAGGTATTTTTTCCGTAATATGGTGTAGAATAATATACAGTACTTAATTCCCCTTATAATTGTTCTTCAATATATCCTAGAGTTCAAACAATAATTTTCAATTATAATATCCTGGTGCGGTATTTTGCTTGCAAGATGAGAGCGGGAGCTGGAATAAGGGATTTGTGGAATCATGACTGACAAATTTCTTTTATTTTGTTGTATTAAAATGTGATGAAACCAAAATGTGTTGAATTTTTCTTAAGTTCACTATTTAGACTTAATGTAGATTTTTTTAAATTTATATGTAGTGTCCTTTATTCTGTTGAACACAAGTTGTGACAGCACATTTATAACAAGATCTCTATCTACATGAGGCTTATGAAAGCTCTTATGATTACGCAATGTTGCTTACCCATGAAATTTTCTGCTGGTTGAGACTAGTATGCCATATAACTGCCAATCCTATAAAAACTTGGAGCACGAGATTTATAAAAAATCTACAGAACAGTCAAATCGGTTATTGGTTATATCAGTAAAATAACCATGATCAATTGTTTTTTATCAGTTTTGGTTTGAAAGGTCAACACAGTGTCTATATCAGAACCCCTTTTCTGTTTTAGTTTTTAACCTTCCATTCAACACAAATATTTGGATAATAATAACCAATTACAAAATCAGGACAGTCAAGAAATGTACATTCACAACGCACTCGGAATTACTCGTAGTTTTCGCAGTGTCGACATGCTCGTTGAGTACCAAATTTGATTATGGGGAGTCTATGCCACGTATTTTACAATTGTTATTTTCTTTTTATAAGAGGTAAAGGTTTCTAATATATCAGGATCGGCAATATACCCGAATAAAGTTTGATGGTAAGTGAGATATTAGCTATGTAATTTTAGAAAGTGATGTTTAAGTAATTAGATATAGTGAAGTCTAGCAATGCATGAACGATAATCGAGGTTACTTATGTCCAATCATTGACAGTATTGCTTGACATCAACATGTTTGGCTGGAAACAGCCATATGTTGTTGTTTGTTTGTTGTTATACTTATGGTTAAAAGTTGAAACTGCGTGGAACAGCAATGCTGATGTATATCAAAATGCACTATTCTTGGTGATGTGTATCATGTGTAAGTTACTAAGTACACTCTACTTCAGTCTTCAATCTTAAGTTGTGCTCAGTTGTTGAGACTGGTGAGCTAATATTTATTGTTTGAACCTGAATTTATTGTACGAAAATTTAAGGTCAGATTTTATACCATATTATGTATTTTACACTTACAGTATGGATAATGAGGTGACATAGGAAATGGCAGCACGTCGTCATGTCATCCTGTCGCTAAGGCAGGCTGTGCTGCTGATTCTACTGCTATTTCTATTCACATCTGCCGTCATGTTCTACATGCTGCCCAAAGGTAAATTTTTATCACTATAAATCTTTTTTCAAACCATAACTAAATTCAAACTAATGGCACACAACTCAGGGTCAGGATTAGGTGGAAAAGTGCTACTAGTCCTGCAATAAATGTTCTCGTTCTTGTACAAACTCTATATCTGTATAACAAATTATTCAGAATTGCTCCTCAAGGACCTCGTCAAAAGGACGAGTTTCTAAAAATTAGCACTCGTTCACTAGCTTTTACTAGTCAATACGAGCGGACGAGTGGCTAATCCTGACCCTGACAACTCAATATTGATTGCCAAAATATATTGTTGATTTGATATTGTTAAGGTAGTTTAATGTTTGCAGATCAAGCACTGTGCAATTGTGAAAAAGAATCTCATAAATCCGAAGCTGAAAATGCCTTGAAAGATTCCCTTAAAGAGTCACTTGAATCTCAACTGATAAAGAAGGATAAAAAGGAAAACGTAAAGCCAGGTAATTATGTTAGCATGGAAAGAAATCATCCTGGAAATCATCAAACACTAAAATTACCTTATAATTGTAATTGTCGAAACAATTTATAAGTTCTTAAAGAAATGGGGTTGCTGCAAAAATAATGAAATTGGGAGTTGTCAGGGCCCTCGTCACTTTACGAACAACTTATTTTGCGTGACCGTTTGAGAAAATTACCACCGTGTAAGGGCCTACTGTCACCCAATGGTTAAAGAAATTTGAATGTAAGGAGCTGGTCACAAACTCACTTGGGTGCCAGATCTGATAAGTTTCATGTGTGTCAAAAGGATGAATTAATCTAATACTATAAACTTCTGTTTGAAAAAATTATAGGAGGAAAATGGAAAGCAAGTAAAGCACAAAAATTGCATGAACATGACCATATAGAATGGGGACCACACAGGTGAGTATCTGTTATTAGTACCTGAAACCTCATAGGAACATGATAACTGTCATGTCGAAACCATTGATTATCATAAAAGACAATTAACATAGCATACTTAGTTAACCATAACTTAAAACATTATAATGTCTACAAATTTCCCACATAACAAACACCAATATTTAGTTTCTCCTTTAACAAAAAATACACTTTATGCCATCAGGGCTGTGAACGCTATTATATACATCACTGTCACAAAGAAAGCAGTGCTCCGAACGATGCCTAACCTAGCTTTGTCCCTGGGCTCTCCTCAATGTTAGACCATTTACAATGCTTGTTTTCAGACTGGCTGTGATCGTGCCGTTCCGTGACAGGTTTGAGGAGATGATGGAATTCGTTCCACACATGCATGCATATCTCAACAAGAAGCGAGTGCGTCACAAGTTCTACATTGTCAATCAAGTGGATGGACTAAGGTGGGAAATTTACTGGACTAAAGGTTCTCAATGATCATTTTATGGAGGTTAAGACCTTGAGATATGGTCTTTGATTTAGAGGTGGTCTCAATCTAAGCACCCCAGTTCTGTGGCAATAAAATGTATAATGATATATGAAAAACTAAGTGATGTGCCCCTGGTTTTGCTGGGTGAATTTAAAGAGGTCATCTTCAAAGGAGGTTGCACCGTTTGCATCGGCTTCAGGTTCAACCGCGCGAGTCTTATCAACGTCGGCTTCCTGCAGGCAGAGGAGCTGTGTGACTACATGGCCATGCATGACGTCGACCTGCTGCCGCTCAATGCTCAGCTCAACTACTCCTACCCAGGTGAGATGGGCGGGGGATTACAAGGGGTCTTTTTCCCATATTCCCCAAATTTTTTTGCATTTAATTTTTTTCCCACATCCCACTTCCATGGATTCCCATATCTCTTTTTTCTTTGCCCCTTTTTCTCACATCCCTAATTTTTTGGCCTTTTTCCCAAATCCTACTTCCTTATAAACCCGCCCCACATAAACTGTATGTCTGTAGGGAAATGTCTTGATATTTTGAATCGGGCCACTTGTTTGAGAACTGATCTTTGCCCAAGGGGTCCATTAACAATTGTTTGAGTCATTGCATCGTGCACGTGCCCAGGTTAGCACTCAACTGTCCAGGCTGAGCAGATGATTGATAGATTAGTCTCTATGAGGTTAAAGTCAAGAGATAAAAAAATCAGGGTAATGTCAGTGAGAGAAAAATAGTCAACTTTAATATTTGTACTGACTATACAGGTCAAGCCAAGAGATGAAAAGTCTTGGGATGTCGCTGAAACAATAAAGGACCTCATTTAATCTAATGTCAAAACCTTTCAGAGTCAGAGAAAAGGATACTTTGACAAAAATCATTAAAAATGGCAGTAGCCAAAGTAAATAAAACAAAATTTCTGTAGATGTATCTGAGTTTTTGGGCCACTGTATCACAACTTTTAACTGTGTGTATATACTGTACCTAGTTCGTTCTACATGTTTACAGAGAACGGACCTTTCCACGTGGCATCTCCGGAGTTGCATCCCAAGTACCATTATAGGACGTTTGTAGGCGGTATTCTGCTGCTCAACAACAAACACTTTCGCTTGGTAAGAAAATGTCATTTTATGAGACTAACAACTGGAAACAGTGGCAGGTGTAGGTCGAAATATTTTTGTATACATATTATCTAAGTCTTCTAGCGTCTGTTGAATGAGCTTGTTTGTGTTGTAGTTTTTTTTTTCAATATATCTTATCTATAAAGTTTGCATTGTCTCATGTCTCATGTACAGTACAAGTTGCGAATTAGTGAACCCCCCAAAACCGCTATCTTACAGGTCAATTCATGATTTCACACACCACTAAACCGCGAATTCTTCTTCGCAATCGTTGTTAATTGCGGTGAAATGCGAACTCAATATTTTCCAAGAACTAAGCGATTCCTGCGGTTGCGAACTCATACTGCGAACTTCTATTTGCGAACTCATTTGAGAATCCCATTCGCGAACGGGCAATTCAATTTGCGTGCGTACAGCCAAACTGCGAATTCTGGTCTCAATGTGCTAAATTTCCACAGTCAATACACTGCTCACTGACACACGAAGATTTGAACCCACGCCATATAATCTTAGAATGAACTCTGATTGTATCAGCAGGGTCACCTAACCACTTAAACCAACTTCACAAGCGACATTCCTTTGAACTAATTTCATATTGAATGAATCACTTTACCAACGTAAACACCGTGATATTTATCAAACATACATGTATCAATGTTTGTCCCCAATGCTGCAACAATGTAACACATTTGCAGGGTTCAAAGCTTTCCCAAGAACTATACAGAGCAACCTTTTCAACGGGTAAAAATAAGTGTGTGAATATCTTTGACTTTCATCTCTATCGGACCCCATTTATGAGTATAAAACATCCGTGTCAGTATGTATTAGAGCTTCTATAAACTCTACACACGAGCCCCAAAGCAGGACCTCCGATCAAAGAACACTTCTTATAAAGAAGAATAATTTGCCATAATTCACACCTTTCATTGTGATTCATGTGCATCGTTTCACAATGTTGCACTGTATTAAGATATTTTCAAGTGGGGATTAACACAGTTTCAGTAACTCCACCAAGCGGTAGATAAAGTCAACTTATTGATGTGCTAACAGGGTGGGTTACTTTTGATTTACCCGACTATGGTTAATTTACTGTGTATTTATATATACGTGGAGTTAATTTAGAGGATCTACTTTTTTTCCTGCATCTTTTACAAAGTGTGCAATCACTTAATTTGTCATTTGCCATGGTTCCACGCCTTTCATTGTGTTTCATTTGTATCCAAGATCATTTCATTACGTTGCACTGTAAAATATTTTCCCATGGAAATTAAGATCTCAATAACTTGCGGTAAAATAAAGTCAACTTATTAATGTGGGAACACACCGACAGGTGGGTTTCTTTTAATTTACTGAAAACAAACGTCTCTGTACTAGTTCGGATGACAGCTGGAGATGACAAAAAAAAATGTTTAACTACAAATGACTGTTATTTCATGAACATAACAATCATTAATACCAGTGGAAACAGTGGCTTAGTGGATAGCGTCTCCGTCAAAATTGATGATTGCACAATATGGACCGGGTTCGAACCCGCTCAGGTGCATTCGCGGTTGTACCGCGAATTTTTATTAGCAGAATAATTCGCGTATTATTCGGCGGGTGTGGGTTGCAAAGTTAACAAAGTTCATGAAAAGTTAGTTTTGCGGTGATTTTTATGAATTATCAATATGCGAAAGATTTGCAATCATGCGAATAATATGCAATCACCCGCAAATTTGTGAAGTAGATCGCAAATCAAATATATAATTCGCAAATAAATCTCACAACCGCGAATGGGGTTCACTAATTCGCAACTTGTACTGTATTTATTGATATGATTTTTTTTATCAGCAAAGATCATTTAGAAGCTACATAAGATTGATACGTGTATTTTTTTTTTTCTGTAGGTGAACGGTTTATCCAACAAATACTGGGGCTGGGGAAAAGAAGATGACGAGTTCTATGTGCGCATCAAAGAGGCACATCTTAATGTAAGTCATATTCCAATGTTTGATTTTGTAGGTTGTGAGATTTTTTTAGTTAAGTATTTTATGATGAATGATTTGGTTGCTTAGTGTTGAGAGAATTACACCTTTAAACAGTGATTTTTCATGCTATTAATTTTTTTTATTGATTTGTGATTTGATTTACTATTGGCAAATACATCTTGATATCAAACCTGTTTGAAGACAAAAGAAAAGATCTCAAATATTAATTATTTTGATTCTACTGTCACTGTTCTGCCAAGTTTAGTCATTTTCAATTTTTTGCTCTTCGTTTTTCTTCATTGTAAAAGCTGGGTAAATCAATGACATTCTGTAGGTTTCGCGGCCTCTGAACATTACGACAGGGGAGCAAACGTTTAAGCACATCCACGATCGTCGCAGACGCCCGCGAGATAATAAACGCTACTACGATCAGAAGATGAAATCTCGACGGCGAGACAGAGTGACAGGCCTGGATACAGTGCAGTATACCATAGATACTGTCTCAGGTAAGTGATATACTGTACTGTAGTACACCTGTCTCAGTATAAGTGACGTACTGTAGCAAAATGTGGATACTGTTGCTGGTGAACACTGGAGGCTATAAATACTTTCTTTAAAGGTAAAGCGAGTCAAAACACCAGGTGTAATATACTCTAAAGTTTACACAATACAGTATATTCTTTTTAACAGTAGTGAATAAATTCCACTTACTTGGCCTTGCGACTGCTTCGGATTAATCAGGGATGAGCTGAGCGGATGTTGATGTTTCAGAGCTGACGGTAGATGAAGCACCTGTCACCATTCTTAACGTGAAGCTCTTCTGTGACCTCAACCTGACCCCATGGTGCCTCACTCCGCCAGAGCTTGAGGAAATCAGGTCAGTCACGCCCCTACATGGGTCATCAGTGTTGCGTCCCTTGTAGACAGTTAAATACGTTGCTGTGTATATTTTAGAAATATATGCATGTGATATTCTATTAGGCAGTCATAAAATTTTCAATGTTTCTTAAAAGTATACATCATCACATCATGATTTGAAGTCAGTTGTTGCTTCACATTTCTTTGAATCACTTTTAGTGGGTAACCTTTTTTTTTGGGGGATACAAATTAGATTTGCCATTTTTATTTTTTACCCATTAGGGTCTTTTTTGTCCTGTATATATTATGCACAATATTAATATTTGTAGGTTTTATATATGTATATATATATATGTATTATATGTTTTATAATTTTTTGTCCATTTTGCATTATATTCTGAAGATGACCGCAAGATCCAAAATATTTATTTAACCCTTTGCCGGTCGGAAAGGCATTTATGCCTTAATGCATGCCTTAAAATCGGTCTAAAACATACGTTCTTCAAACCCTCGTACCTACCAAACCGTCTGCAACATGCATCGTACAAGACCATGTGGTGACTCAAAATCGCCTACTCCATTCATTAGTCATCACCTTATTTCGCTATAAACCACTTTTTATAGTAAATAATATATTTTTTTCAAAGAAGACATACTTAGAGATGAAACACCAGTTTTCGGTACTCAACTTTGACCACTAAATCTAATTATTTGTCGTCACAAAACCCCATCAGCTTTAGTGTCAAAAGACTCGGCGTCCATTTTGCTATCTATTTGTAAACAACTTATTAGTATGCGGTGAACCCTGACCTCACAAAAATAATTTATTCCTTCATTATATTTCCTGTGTTTACGCCCATTTCCGAGGCTGTAGCCTCTGCCAACAGCGTTTAACAAGCATAGCAGCATTGCAAAACACGCATGCTGGGGCAAGGCTACTGTTTCAGCCAATCACAAGCGTTTCCGATGACGAAATAGACAGCTAACATGGCGGTAAGCATAGACTGAAAATACTTCTCTGTAAAATGTAGATTTCAACGATAATGATGAAATGGAGGCATCTATAATATCCACCAGTGTTTGGCGGATACGATATAGAATACACAAGGGAAGTGTCAGGAATATCCTATTAGTCTACATGTCGCAATAGCGGGAAATTTGGCAGCAAGTACACAATCACTCAACAATGGACACGCCGACAAAGCAACAGGACTGAAATCTCTCATTTTGTGAATGAAACGTATGTCCAATATTGATATTAACAATTTCACCGCATGTAGAATGCTCTTCTGCAGAGAATGCTAGGTTACATGTCACAAAACACCTTGGTGTCATACCATAACATGAGATTACCTCGGCCTGTCAAATGTCAATGTTTTGAATCGAGAGATGAAACTTCGGGTGGCTTCTATGGCCATTTCTTTAAAAATACAAAATATTATGAGCTCTAAATGTGAAAATAAGAATCTGCATCGCATGTCATGTCTCCTGTGTAAGTATGATGATATTTGGACTCTTCAGTATACCTGAAGAACTCGCAGTATCTACGACAATAAAATCTTAAAATCAATGACCTTGTGTGATGTGAATATACGTCAAACGTCCAAAATACGGCGACCGACAAAGAGTTAAAAAATGTGAATAAAAAAGATGTTGGTTCTATCATGTATAAAATTGAGATTTAATTTTATTTTTAGGACATACATCCTTGGTCAGAATCATCTTATAGAAGAAGTTCATGTTGGAGGGGATGAAGCTACTAAGAAGCTGAGTACACCAGCTGGACAAATGGACTTGTCCAACTTAGTCTTACCTCATGATTGGAAAGTGATTAAGAAAAGATGATGAAATCATCTGTTGATTAATCTAAATTTCTGTTGATTAATCTAAATCAAATTCGAAAAGAATGTTCTAAGGAAAAGAGAAGAAAGTCAAAATACCTCAAAATATTGTGGTTAAAGCCGTTATTCAAATGTTTTATTAATTTTGAAATGAATAGCTATTTTGCTATTCTTTTTATTTTGAGTGCTTTGTGGATGAGCTTTTGATTATTTTACAACTTGCGCTGTGATAGGACTGTTGTGTCTGCCGCATTGACAGCTCAATATCCAAAGTGGGACCGGGGCTTTATTGTCTGTCCATAATGAACAATCAAAATATGAAGCTTATTGCTTCTTTTGGTGTCAACTGCTGTAAAGTTTTTCTGATTAAACGGTATTGGGGACTACTTGCGTGGCATAGAATACAGTATGCAGATTACCATAGCTGCTCATAATTTTATAGCAAAATGAATAAAAAATCCAAGGTATAAACTGAAAAATTAAATGATATGCATGTAAACTGTTTTGTAAACCAAATAGGCAATCTGTGTTGTAAAATGTCATACCAAAAAATCAAAATCAAATATCAAATTATAAATAAGACAATTCAAAGTTAAAACTATTTTTTAGATCAAATCGCCAATCTGTGTTCTATTTTAGCATTGTCTCAACAATTTTATGCTGTCAAGGTTATTTTATTACTTGGCATATTGTTGTGAAAGATATGAGGGAAATGTATTGTGTTGTTGGCTTTGGTGAGATGGATAATTATGATTTTTTGTGTAATCAAAATTTGATAAGTCAGATGTTTTTATATATGTTTAAAACGTATCAAACGATATTAGTTCTAAAGTTAATTTTGTTGAGTTACAGATGCAATATACATTTATTATTATATTTTAAATAACAATGTTAAACTTTGTGTCTGTCTAGTGTGGAAGGAGTTCTAGTGTAATGTTCTGTTATTGTATTAGGTGTATTACTATTGGAACTGAACCAATTCCATTATTACATGTGTAAAGTTGTGATGGCTCATGGACTCTAGCAGTATTAATGTTGATGTACAGGTCACATTCAGTTTGATTAAACACCTCTTGTGATAGCAACTTTGATGTCAGCTAATGACATAGCACTATCCTTAATTCAACTTCTTAAAGGAAGCATAGAAAAATATGAAAACAATAATATATATGAATGTGTGAAATTGAGGTGATAGTGTCGATGATATTTTGAGTGTGGAAGTAATTATAATTTTTCATAAAAGTTTGTTTTCTCTTTTTTTTTAAACAACAAATACTTATTTATAAAGGGAAGTATTGTGCTCAAATTTTAATAAGAAAAAATATATTACTTGTAGATTTTTTACAATTGAGTGTTTGCAGATATTTGTATTTCAATTGTAATATAATATCTATGTTCATTTTGTTCTTCCAGAGCTGAATTGTTCATGTAAACCTGAGACAAATATTGCTAAAAGGTGCCATTCTAAAGTTGATTTGAAAATTGTATCTGCCATGTTAGAATCCTTTTATTTTCTTAGAGTAATTAAAATATTGACGTTGTAATTGTGTGTGTGAGAATTAGTTGTAAGTAATGTTTAAATTGATAAGTAATTGCAATTTATATCACTCATGGTAACGTAGCAAATGTAAATATACAGTTTCTGTGCTCCTAACAAAATGTAAGTGTATTAATAATGGCAATTTATTTTATTACTAAGTAATTTCTATTTACAAAGCAACTGTGTAAGATCCTGATGTAGGCCATGGATACGCACCTGGTACACAAGTGATGGATAATATTTTACAATGTATGCTGCAAATTTTTGTTCACTAAAAATAGTTTAGTGATTGCAAAGTTGTAGGGATAACTATGTAAAATTAGAGATAATGTACCTATTACAAATATAAAGATTCTAGATATTGATTAAATTTTAGTGATCTAAGTTGCCCCTTCCTTCAAATCTCCATATCTTGTCCATATGAAATATTTAGATAAACATTTTGAAAATACGTCCGCTAATGTTTTGTAATACACCTATATCCTCATATTTTATGTTTTATCTGAGATACCAAACATCAAGATTTGACGCAATGGACAACGTAGATGATTATCATCATAAAAGACTATTTGATATAGGTATTTTTTTCTCTAACTTTTTTAACCTGAAATATGTCCAAGTTTGGTGTTCATTTTTCTAAAATTTGACAATGAAAATATTTGTAAAAAAAAAAAATTACAGAGTAAGTTCATAGTTTTGAAATTGTTCTTCATTTGTGTATTTAAGAATCATATCCATTTGCTGATCAAAAGTTTTAAATTGACTGCTCTTACCTCTCAATGGCTGCGCGTTGATGTTGGATTGTTAAACGTTGTATTGTGTGTGTATGGTAAAAGTATGAGATGTGTGTCTTGTTCTCTGGTTAAGTGAAATGTTTGTACTAGTCAAAATTTTATCAATCTTACTGAACTAGTGCTTAGGTCTATTTACTTTTTATTTTACGAGTATTGCACATTTTAAAACTACGTTGTTTACTTTCCAGGTGAATATTTGAATTGAAGTCCCAACTGAACTGTCGTATTTACGTTTTGTTTTATGTGTGGTGAAAGTTTGAATGTGTTATGTTATTGCTTTTCTCATTTAAGGTGAAAAGTTCTCATGTAGGATCAAGAGTGTAAATATTGGCTAGAATTTATTTTTCTATCTATAGATATGATATTTATATGTTGAAGCTTTTATGATCTTTTTTTTTCTGTGGTAAAATTTATCAGATACTGTTATTCAAATGTTATTTCAAGTCTTCAAGGCATCACTTATCTTTTCATGATAATGGCTTCTTTTCTTTATGTCTATAGAACTAGACGATGATAACATGATATCTAATGATGCAAATGGTAAGGGAAATACATAAATAATGAAAAATTACCCAGCAGAATATGCAATTGTAACAAAATAACAGCAATGGCATACACATATTGTTAACATGTTAGGTTCATCATATTGTACTTTCAAAGGTTTTCTACTTCAAAAATTAATCCTATATAATCGCATTGTTGTTATAAGTTAGTGCACCAAAGAAAATAAAAATGATATGCTGTTAGAAAGAATACAGATGCTTTTACATTGTAGTTTTTAATGGTATGAAGTTATAATTTCATCACATTTTCAAGATATGTATCATAAATATGCTTGTCACAAATGGTATTTTTGTGCAACAATCTTAACATAACTAACTTCACTGAAGATAAATTTTGAAATTCTAAATGTAATTTTTGGCTAAACTTTAATTTTAATTTGAAACCAATTTACTGTCACAGAAGAAGACACTGCGTGTTAAAATATTGAAAATAGATAATAAATTATAGTTTATCCCATAATTCACTTTTCCCTCCATAACTTTCATTAATCAAAGCAGATTTTCATAAATGTTTACTTGTTGGGTGCAGGGCCTAAAATGCCATGTTGATATGACAAAAAATCCTGAATGTGTTTTACATAATGATAAAACGTGAATATTATGTTTTTGGAGGGGAATATTCACAGCTCTATTAAAAATGTATCTCTTGTCAAAGCAATTATGTTATGCATACATTATGTCGTCATGAATCGTTGCGTAATTTTAGGTGTTGGGTCAAGGTTGAATTATGGCATAACATTGAAATAATTCAACTGCCAGTAACCATGAAACATGGTCTTAAAAATTGCTATTTAAGCAGTAAATTAAAAAATACTGAACAGACTAAAATGTGAATACTTCTGCCAATATCTAAATTTCTAACATAAGTCTCCATAGACAAAAAAATAGTGAGTAAACAATAAAGCAAAATAGAATAAAATCTTGCAAAAAGAAAAAGTCTTACCCTTTGATATCCTATCATGGAGACATAAAACATACATGTACTAAAACACCAACGTTAATACAAGATTTCATCTAAATGTATTTTGCAATTTTAGTAATATTTTTCTTTAATTATTCATCTCCCACTCAACTAGTAGTATGGCACAGCCAAACATCAGACATGTCAACTATTCTGAAATTTCAGAATTCTTTGAACCTTGTTACAACTGATATGTGAGGTAAAAGGTATTTAGAGTATAGATGTCAAATTAACTAAAAGTAATGATGTTTGTGTTATTAATAATATGTTAATTGATTTATATGGAATTTTGTTTGTGAATACACAAAAATTAGCTAAATAGAACAGCATAATGATTTTTTTGCCCCTGTGATTGTGATTTTTTTTCCACTGCTGCGGGTACCCTGACACATTCATAACTATTTCCACATGCTATGTAAAAGCTTACTTTCATAGAAGCAAAGTATATTGAAAATCAACATTTAAACACTTAGATACATATTATTTTATCTAGTACAGGCAGCTAGAGGAGCAAGTTTGTCACGTCAGTGTGTGCTATTGTTACATGGTATGTGTTGGTGACTGTGACTTAGAGACAAAGTGACATGACTTTTCTTATTTTATTGCACACGGTGGTTAAGGTTTCAAAACTGTAAGCTCATTCTAGCTCACTCTAACGTTGCACAAAGAGAAATACTACACATAACTTCTTACATAACGTTAAGTGTCACGCACAGAGCTTTTCTCAGCAGGAAACACCATCTTAGACAAGGTTAGCACATTTGCAGCTAGAATTCAATCGAGCCTTCTTTCATATGCATTACAATTCATTAACTGTTATTTATTAACTATTTAACTAAAGAGTGTCAGTGCTCTGGACTGGACAGCCATGTATGACAACCTCCTCGTTTTAACGAGCGAAGCTGTGCGTGAGTTAGTAAAAAAAAAAAGGCCAAATATCCAAATCAGAAAACATTCACAAACCCCAACTTTAATATACTGCTTGCAAGAACAGTGCGAGTAAAATTGAATAGGCCTACTACTAAATTTCATGCAGCACCATTCCACTCACTTACTTTATACATTCATTGTAATTGAAAACACAATCAACTATCATTAGATTATTCTTAATCATTTATTACTAGTATACATAAAGAAATATTTTATTACATTATAATTATTTTACAACAGTTACTGATAACTTTCATTATTTTATTCCTGCACCGTTCATTATGTATAATAAGATAATCATAACCCGAAATGCTATTTTGAAATATTTAAATGGCAAAGGCTATAATTTCCGTTTAATCAATTTATGAAATGCACAATATATCAGTTTCATTATTTATCCATTCGTAAAACTAACACTGTTTATTCAGTTAGTGAATCAGAAAGATCAGCTGTAATTACATGAACTGTACAAACCAAACCTGGCCAAGTAGAGTTGCGCATTACTGTAAATATCATGTGACGCGTAAAATGAGTCAAAATAAGTTCATCAAGTTAAAGTCTGTTGGCTGAGGGAGCATTTTTATACCACGGGAAACTAAAAGGGGAATATTCTGTGAAACTAATATCCCAGGTTATCAAGTTTAATAACATTATAACAACACTGGCTCCGCTAGTATCACGTGCATGAAACCGATTAAATTCACTGATCAAACAATTCCGTTAGAAAGACCTGAATCAGCCAGTCATTGCATTACAATAGGACAAGGTTGCAATGTGGCCGTGCACGCGCACGCCTGTTAGAGTTAGCGTCCAGCAGGGTCTGTTACCTGAAGATTGTGCTTTACTGATAATATTTTTACGATTTAGAGTGAGATTTTCCTGCTTATAAATTGTGACGATGAGCGTTTAGCATTACTTGGATGACAATATGTCACCCCCCCCCCGGCCACCATTGCATACCCCCCTCCCCGACATACGTATTTGGGTCGTTTGCAGGTGATACCCGAATGCAGTGTATTTGTGACTTGTGCATTTGACAGCTTGCAAGTCATGGGCACGCTTATCTTTATAGGCTAGGCTATTCAATAACAACAAAGTCGAGAGTTACAGGCTATATGCTGAAAATTTTAAAACTTGTTTTTTGAACTTCAACTCATTACGGAGTTTGATATGGGTTGAACATGTGCAACCTATCAATACACACATATTGTTGACATGTCTTTACCGCGGTGAAACACGCAGCCATCGTCGGCTGGGGAATGTCTTCGTCACTGAAATACATAATTGCAGGCAATCCAATGTAAAATCATAAATTATCAATTGGTGCTGGGCCTATTCTTGTTCCAATTAGTACTCTTCTAGTAATTTATAAGTTTTAGCAATTTTTACTCATTTGGAAATTTATTCAGACAAATACTTTGATCAGTGTGTGGTGTGGGTATGGTGAAAAATATAGTCCTTGTATAATACGCAAGGGCATAGGCAGATCCCCCCCCCCCCACCAAAATACTTCATTTTCATAGGGTTTTTCATGAAATCCCAAAGTGCGACACCCCCCTTTTTTTTAAGTGCGCCTCCCACTTTCCAAAAACGAGGATCTGCCTATGAAGGGCCACTAAAAGTTATAAAAAGTATTTACATGTATGAAGTACAACTGTACGACTGGATATCAAAATTTAAAGTTTTTGATCTTATCGACTTATGACCAACAGTGCACATGCAAAATCCCTTTATTGAATTTAATGGAGGAGTTATGAAGCATAGCGGTATTATTTTCTTCAAACACTGTTACTTTAGATAATAGGTGTTTTCTATCCCATGAGTCAATAATAATAATGTTGTTTCAGCGATGCTGCGCTTTTTGAGCACTGTTGATTCAGTACAGTTACTAAGTTTTCAAATTCAATATAAACAGTCCAACTAAGATAATGGAAATTTAGGAAGGTGCTAAGAACCAAACAGACAGCAAGCAACGATAAAACATAATCATAAATTGAGCCAGGATTTCTCAATAGCAAGCCTCCGAGGGCCAAATCATGCACAGCAGGGACGGATTCAGAAATTTGAGACCGGGGGGGCTAATTTTCAAATTTTGAGAGCGGGGGGGCTAATTTTCAAATTTTGAGAGCGGGGGGCGGGCGGATTTGTCCGTGTGTGGGGGCAGATCCAGGTTTTTGGAAAAGGGACGTAAGGAAAACATAAGGAAGGGGGGGGGGGGGCTCACTTACGGGATTTCATGAAAAACCCTATGAAAATGAAGTATTTCGGTGGGAAAAAGGGGGGGAGGGCGGGGGGGGGGCTAAATTGTAGGGGCGGGGGGGCGTTAAGGCTAATATGGCAGGCGGGGGGGGGGGCGCTAGAGCCCCCCGAGCCCCCCCCGCTGGATCCGTCCCTGCACAGTACACAAACACCAGCAGACACAATGGAGCCAGGACCTGTTGAAAATTATAAAAAGTTTGGCCTAAAAGTGGTCTATATTTAATGGCCCCTTCAATTCACTACCTGTCCGCCCAGGTCCTTGATGTAGAAGGCTGCCCCGGTGCTGGTTGTCAGGTTGAGACACGTGGGCTGCGGGAGCGTGTGGAACATGTAGCACTTGCTCGCCGACGTGTAGACCGCCATGGCCGTGCAGTCTTCGTCGGCGCCACACACTGCAGTGGGGAGGGGGATGACGTGATGTGTGTTTGATGCCAACTGGACACCATCTGGCCAAATGTACCCACTTCAGCTCATATGATTTACAGATGTACAGGGAAACCTCTGTATTAAGACGGCATGGTGATGGGTGCTAGCAGATACAAGTGGTCCTTATAGAGAGAAGGTTTCTTAATGGAGGCGTTTGGTGGTCTTTTCCTGAATGTCTTTTGACTTGCAAGAAATGATCTTATTACTGAAATTGTGTCCACATGAAGGTCATTTAAATAGGAAGTTAAACTTTATTAAATATGAATGAGATAAATGAAATGCGTTCACATAAGCCACTGCTTGTGAAATTCATTTTCCATATTCTTTCTCTTACATCTTTCTACCACGATAGGCATCGCTGAAGACAGGGGCTGTTGAAAGATTGCATGGCTGAACCCCCGGATTTAGATGATAACTAACCAACTATGTAAGCTGGGGGCTCCAGAGACAACGGTTTAGCCTTATAACCTTTTAACAGCTCGCTGCTTGGGATGATGGTAGCATTCTAGTCCCATAAACCATGGGCTGCTGAGTTCAAGTCTCGCCAGGGCTACTTGGTGGAAGCTTAGGGTTGTAAACCTGTCTTTGGTATGTTTATCTTGCAAGAAATATGCTCGGTAGATAGATGTATGAGAGAGAAGATAGTAAAATATGCAAAAGACTTTTACAGTATTTATATAATAAGTCTCACCTGAGGTGCACTGGAGCCTGGTGCCGCTCAAGATGCGGTCCGGAGGCTGATCCAGATGAAGATCTGGATCACAGGTGCGGCTCATCCTTGTGTGGTGCACCTCTCCATACACGATGAGGGCCGGCAGCAGGTGCAAGGCCTGGACACATAATGGGGATATACTGGCAGATCCATATTTTTTAATAGGACGTTGTCGGGTGATAACTCCATGAGATGCTTACATGTGAACATGCAAAGTAGTATGCACCCACATTCGTATGTCTTTTTGAGGGTAAAAATGTAAGGCATGTGCCCATGCCGCATTCTGACTCTGCCTATGGAGATACATACATGTATTGCATATTAAAACCTCACATCGGGATCATACAATTCCACATAGGCCTACAACTATTAGAGTTAGAGATAGTTAGCTATCAGATAGAATGTATCAGTGCTTACCATCACGCACAGCAGCGCAAGTGCCGACTGAAATACGGAGGCATGCATCATCAACTCTAAAAAGGTAAAACACCAACTTTTTAATTGTTTTTGGGTCTTTTCGGCAGAAGTAACACAGGTCCTCATCACGAAATGGCAACGTTTGGGGCCTGATGTTTAAGTGGTATGATACTCTATCACACGGTTCATGGCTGCGTAAGGTTTATATTAGTACAGTATGTTTTGTAGATCATATCATATTTTTATCAGGCATACACTTCCGTGATTTTGAAATATGACAATCTAGCGGCAAGTTAATTAAGATCACATATTAAATTTAAAAGTGATCAAATCTTTTTCTAACTCACTAACGTAGCTACATCGTACACTGGGACACTTATTTTTACTGTTCACTTTAGTAATTAATTTAAACAAGTAAATATAATGTTGAAATTACCAACCTTTGAAAATTGTTAATCTATAAAAAATTTACAAAAATTTTTTTTCGTCCCCGCAATATCGGTATTATTCCCCTCACTATCCTTACGCTAATTCTAAGTTGTCAATAGGCAACAGCACGCAACTTTAACACGACTGTTAGTCTAATTAGGCAGCCGCGCTCCTATGCCAGGTGCGCTCTTGGTTCAAATGTTAATCTTTCTTAGAATAGATTCATTAGTTGAGAGTATGATATTCAAAGGATATATAAGTAAGTTTTTACTCTATTAGTTGAAACACACTTGCTGACGTTTCACAAGCTGTCAGGTTGTTTCTACAGATCAGAAAGGAAACTTCTGCTGCTGACCATCTAAACCATCTGGTTTGGACCAAAGTTTTGGTCACAGCAGCAGCTGGTGGTCAGCAGTAGAAGTTTCCACTTTATTCTCAAGAAACAACATGGTATGTTGTAAAACGTCAGCAAGTATATGTTTCAACTAGTTTAGTAAGAATTAAATTGCCGTATAAACATTTTGATATTGATGGTCCAAATTTTAGTCCGAGAAAACATACTAGTCTATAAATTTCGGTCTCGACTATGATTCAGACAATTCATTGATTTATATCTTTCTTCATTCAGTGTTCTATTAAAATCACTAAAGTTTTACAAGACCCCCCCTTTTTTTTAAAAAAAACAAACCATTTATATCATTTTCTTCATAGCTGTTTAAAAGGTTAAAAAAAAGAGTCCAAAAGAGTCTCAAAATGGCATTAATAACACTGCGTTTCAACCTCTTGGTCCTTATTAAATTAATATAAAATGCGGCATGAAACTGTGTGCCAAATCTCAAGTATTACACATAGTTACAATACTCTGGATTGCCTCTTATTTAATTTTTAAAATAATTCATTTTCAAAAATATTAGACACATTATTTATTGCATATGAATATGTATGTTTTATCATGTGAATTAAACTTTATTATTAACATTAGTGAGTTTGAGTGTGACATCACTTATAATGTGGTCCATTGTCGGTCACGTGTAGTATAGCAAAGCAACAGTTCGGCCATTATGATTGTGTCCAAGGAGCACGAATAATTTATTGTACAGGGTGGGGTGGGGTCGATCAAAAATTATGGAGAAGACAAAATTAATAAAATGGGTGACTTCCCCTTAGGGATCGTTCACAAATGACGTCACCCAGCTAGGGGTGGGGGTGTTAGCGAAAGATGACGAAAGTTGACAGGGGGTGGTGTTTGAGTCTAGCACTTGGGTGATGTCGCCTTTTGGAATAAAAAGTTTTGATTATTTAACAGTATTAGAACATAGTTTCTGACATGTTTATATCCTAAATACATTTGTAAAATTATGTCTAAATTATGGACATATATATTCACATGTATTTATAACGGCACAGTTAAATCTTACCAGGAGAGGGGGTGCTGCAAAGATGACGAAAGGTGACAAGGTAAAATGAGGTGGGGGGGCAAATGGAAAGGGGCGTACCACCATGACTTCAGGTAAATTCAGTGACTCCCCATACCACATTCCCTCACAACTTCCTTGAAGCGTAGTCAACAAAACATTTTCAGGATAGCATGTTGTATGTAGGCCTACATAAAAGATGCAATGGTAAAGAAGTTTTATCATGAACCATTGTGACCCAGAAAAACATGAAATTTGCTGGGGAATGAGCAAGGATGCTTGGCAGGGAGAGTGATTGGAACTTTCAAATAAGTGGTGCATATCCAAACATACAGACAGGTCATGAACCGAGATGAGGGGGTGGGGTGGGGGCACCAACACCATTTCCCTTTTTATTATTAAAATTTATACAGTTATTGCCACACCATTTTACAAATGAATTTATTTCAGACTTATAATGGCTTTCATTATCAAAGTTATTATCTAACAGACCAACAATTACTGTGTCATCTAGGTTTAATTAAAACAATTATTCGCGGCAATTTATTTATCATAGGTATAGAGTATGAGCAAAAAAGCAGACAGACCACAGAATACAACAGGGTGAACCTCCAGTATTTATTGATATATTTATGAGAGTTTGGATGAAAGACGCACATATTGCAGTCTATTTGTTAAAAACACTGTATACACAGATAATAATATTGGAGTTTACATTAATGATCATTAATATGTTGGGTTGCATTGTGTTATTACCGGCACTGCTTTGCATAGTTTCTACATGTAACTAGTATAGGTGTTTGATGAACTTGTCTTGGAGAGTGAGATTGGTGAAAATGGCAAAGTATATTTAAGTAAATTACAGTGTTGCAATATAAAGTATGAGTTGTAGCATTTATAATTCACATTCTGTTCTATTAAAATCTTATACTATATAATCATATTAGTAGTTACAGACAAAAGAAGAAAATAAGATAACATGCTGTCAAAACTAAAATGGATTATTTCAGACTTTTTGTGTTCTGAAGAGCATTCTTTTGAGATTAATGTATAATGATTTTAGTTGTCATATATGGTATTTTTGTGCAACAATGTTGACAACACAATTGATTTCAACGTAGATTAATTCTGCAGAACTAAATGTAATTTTTAGGTCAAACTTTATTTAACTTTATTTGTAAATCAATTAACTTTTCACGGAGAAGATCCTATGAGTTGCAACAATGAAAATAAGTCATAAATTAATCTACACCCTACTCCAAGTATCTATATTTCTAACATAAGTTCTCCACCGACAAAGAAAAAGAGGAAGTAAACAATTAAAAATGATGTCCTAAAACACTATAAGAACAATATTTCACCAAAATATGTTTTAAAAATGTAGTATTATTTTCTTGATTTTTTCATATTTCCCACCCAACTAGTAGTCTGGCGCAGCCACACATACACAAATATTTTCACATACCATGGAAAAGCTTACTTTCATAAAATCATATTAAAATGACAATGAAAATCTAAAAACTAATACATGTTATGGTTATTTGATAGGCTAACTTGAATATATGCTATATTGTAGTATGCACCACCAAATATCTCTAATTATATAAAAACAACTTGGGGGTTCCAATGCACCCTTCCTTGTAAATACCATTTACCATACTTAACAATTGATGGACAAACTACACATAAATCACTTTAAGCTCTAAGAAAGTAATATGAAACATTAAAAGATTACAAATTAATCTTAATCCTTCTTCAAATATCTAAATTTCAAATATACGCCTCCGCAGACACAGAAGAAAGGAAGAAGACAATTAAAACTGATGTCTTAAAACATATCAACATTAGTGCAACATTTCGTCAAATCTCACATTCTAACAGTAATTATGGATGAAAAAATTACACAAAATTGGAAATGTGATATCAACAAAAATGTAGTTTGCTTATAAATCAAAACCTCTAAAATCTCTGGGTTCTACGAAGGTTACACCAGAGATATGATCTCTTTGATATAATGATTCAGAAAAAAGGACTTCTGCAGCGACCCATGGTCTTTTGGCTTTTAAAAAGTTCTGCTATTATTGATAGTCATGATGTCTAAACAGGCCCAAACTTGATCTTGATGTTGACTGAGTGGACGGCCTTGTTGGTGAATGCAGTAGAGCCCCACCAGATGCTGGCGTCCTGGGAGCTCCGCAGGCTGCCTGTCCACACCCACGGGCCGTTCAGGTTGGTCTTACCGCAATCATTGAACCACCAGCCTGTCAAGTGAGTGAGACATGGTTACTGCTGTCTTATGAGCAGCTTTTTGTATTTTTTGCTTGTTTACTTATGAGCGTCATTCAAATCAGTGTATGGCGTAGGTTTATTTTTTGTTACTAGATCAACTGATCTAGGTAGGCAGAAACTACAATATGTAGATATTGTTAAAAATACGATAAGCTTATTTTTTGTGACTTGATCTAGAAAAAAACTATATTATGAAAATACTGTTTGAAATTTCTCTATTTTTATTTCTTTTCTGCTATTTATTCCAAAATCAAATATATATATTAAAGCTTTTCAATACAAAAGTATCCTTTTCAAAATAACTTCCTAACAACAATATTGACATTAAATCAAAAGTCTTTTTCTTTTTT
>CM032668.1:2348369-2371991 GCA_019095985.1 Streblospio benedicti
AATGTTATTTCAAGTCTTCAAGGCATCACTTGTCTTTCACGGCCAATGTCTTTTTCTTTTTATGTCTATAGAACTAGATGATGATAACATGAAATCTAATGATGCAAATGGTAAGGGAAATACATAAATAATGAAAAATTACCCAGCAGAATATGCAATTGTAACAAAATAACAGCAATGGCATACACATATTGTTAACATGTTAGGTTCATCATATTGTACTTTCAAAGGTTTTCTACTTCAAAAATTAATCCTATATAATCGTATTGTTGTTATAAGTTAGTGCACCAAAGAAAATAAAAATGATATGCTGTTAGAAAGAATACAGATGCTTTTACATTGTAGTTTTTAATGGTATGAAGTTATAATTTCATCACATTTTCAAGATATGTATCATGAATATGCTTGTCTCAAATGGTATTTTTGTTCAACAATCTTAACATAACTAACTTCACTGAAGATAAATTTTGAAATTCTAAATGTAATTTTTGGCTAAACTTTAATTTTAATTTGAAACCAATTTACTGTCACAGAAGAAGACACTGAGTGTTAAAATATTGAAAATAGATAATAAATTATAGTTTATCCCATACTTCACTTTTCCCTCCATAACTTTCATTAATCTAAAAAGTGAGTAAACAATTAAGCAAAATAGAATAAAATTTTGCAAAAAGAAAAAGTCTTACCCTTTGATATCCTATCATGGAGACATAAAACTTACATGTACATGTACTAAAACACCAACGTTAATACAAGATTTCATCTAAATGTATTTTGCAATTTTAGTAATATTTTTCTTTAATTATTCATATCTCCCACTCAACTAGTAGTATGGCACAGCCAAACATCAGACATGTCAACTATTCTGAAATTTCAGAATTCTTTGAACCTTGTTACAACTGATATGTGAGGTAAAATAATAAAAGGTATTTAGAGTATAGATGTCAAATCAACTAAAAGTAATGATGTTTGTGTTATTAATAATATGTTAATGGATTTATAGGGGATTTTGTTTGTGAATACACAAAAATTAGCTAAATAGATCAGCATAATGATTTTTTTGCCCCTGTGATTGTGATGTTTTTTCCCACTGCTGCGGGTACCCTGACACATTCATAACTATTCCCACATGCTATGTAAAAGCTTACTTTCATAGAAGCAAAATTATATTGAAAATCAACATTTAAACATTTCTATACATATTATTTTATCGAGTACAGGCAGAGGAGCAACTTTGTCACGTCAGTGTGTGCTATTGTTACATGGTATGTGTTGGTGACTGTGACTTAGAGACAAAGTGACATGACTTTTCTTATTTTATTGCACACGGTGGTTAAGGTTTCAAAACTGTAAACTCATTCTAGCTCACTCTAACGTTGCACGAAGAGAAATACTACACATAACTTCTTACACAACATTAAGTGTCACACAGAGCTTTTCTCAGTAAGCAGGAAACACCATCTTAGACAAGGTTAGCACATTTGCAGCTAGACTTCAATCGAGCCTTCTTTCATATGCATTACAATTCATTAACTGTTATTTATTAACTATTTAACTAAACAGTGCCAGTGCTCTAGACTGGACAGCCATGTATGACAACCTCCTCGTTTTAACGAGCGATGCTCTGCGTGAGTTAGTAAAACAAATGCCAAATATCCAAATCAGAAAACATTCACAAACCCCAACTTTAGTATATCGCTTGCAAGAACATTGCGAGTAAAATTGAATAGGCCTACTAAATTTCATGCAGCACCATTCCACTCACTTACTTTATACATTCATTATAATTGAAAACACAATCAAATATCATTAGATTATTCTTAATCATTGATTACTAGTATACATAAAGAAATATTTTATTACATTATAATTATTTTACAACAGTTACTGATAATCCTCATTATTTTTATTCCTGCACTGTTAATTATGTATAATAAGATAATCATAACCCGAAATGCTATTTTTGAAATATTTAAATGGCAAATGCTATAATTTGTTTAATCAATTTATGAAATGCACAATATATCAGTTTCATTATTTATCCATTCGTAAAACTAACACTGTTTATTCAGTTAGTGAATCAGAAAGATCAGCTGTAATTACATGAACTGTACAAACCAAACCTGGCCAAGTAGAGTTGCGCATTACTGTAAAATATCGTGTGACGTGTAAAATGAGTCAATAAAAGTTAATCAAGTTAAAGTCTGTTGGCCGAGGGAGCATTTTTATACAACAGGAAACTAAAAGGGGAATATTGTGTGAAACTAATATCCCAGGTTATCAAGTTTAATAACATTATAACAACACTGGCTCCGCTAGTATCGTGCATGAAACCGATTAAATTCACTGATCAAACACCCGTTAGAAGACCTGAATCAGCCAGTCATTGCATTACAATAGGACAAGGTTGCAATGTGGCCGTGCACGCGCACGCCTGTTAGAGTTAGCATGTCCAGCAGGGTCCGTTACCTGAAGATAGTGCTTTACTGATAGTATTTTTACGATTTAGAGTGAGATTTTCCCTGCTTATAAATTGTAACGATGAGCGTTTAGCAATTACTTGATGACAATATGTCGCCCCCCCGGCCACCATTGCATACCCCCCCCCATACGTATTTGGGTCGTTTGCAGGTGCAATCTGAATGCAGTGTGTATTTGTGACTTGTGCATTTGACAGCTTGCAAGTCATGGACACGCTTATCTTTAGGCTATTCAATAACAAAAAGTCGAGAGTTACAGGCTATATGCTGAAAATTTTAAAACTTGTTTTTTGAACTTCAAACTCATTACGGAGTTTGATATGGGTTGAACATGTGCAACCCATCAATACACACATATTGTTGACATGTCTTTACCGCGGTGAAACACGCGGCCATCGTCGCTGGGGAATGTTCGTCACTGAAATACATGCAGGCAATCCAATGTAAAATCATAAAATCATAAATTATCAATTGGTGCTGGGCCTATTTTGTTCCAATTAGTACTCTTCTAGTAATTTATAAGTTTTAGCAATTTACTTTTACCTTTTTGGGAAATTTATTCAGACAAATACTTTGATCAGTGTGGGTGTGGGTATGGTGAAAAAATATAGTCCTTGTATAATACGGGCATACAGATCCCCCCCTTTCTCCCACCAAAATACTTCATTTTCATTATAGTTTTTCATGAAATCCTTATGCGACCCCCCTTTTTTAAGTGCGCCCCCACTTTCCAAAAACGAGGATCTGCCTATGAAGGGTCACTAGAAGTTATAAAAAGCATTTACATGTATGAAGTACAACTGTACGACTGGATATCAAAATTTAAAGTTTTTTGATCTTATCGACTTATGACCAACAGCGCACACATGCAAAATCCCTTTTTTGAATTTAATGGGAGAGTTATGAAGCATAGCGGTATTATTTTCTTCAAACACTGTTACTTTAGATAATAGGTGTTTTCTATCCCATGAGTCAATAATAATAATGTTGTTTCAGCGATGCTGCAAGCTTTTTGAGCACTGTTGATTCAGTACAGTTACTAAGTTTTCAAATTCAATATAAACAGTCCAACTAAGATAATGGAAATTTAGGAAGGTGCTAAGAACCAAACAGACAGCAAGCAACGATAAACATAATCATAAATGGAGCCAGGATTTCAATAGCAAGCCTCCGAGGGCCAATCATGCACCAGCAGGGGACGGATTCAGAAATTTGAGACCGGGGGCTAATTTTCAAATTTGAGAGCGGGGGCTAATTTTCAAATTTTGAGAGCGGGGGGGCGGATTTGTCTGTGTGTGGGGGCAGATCCAGGTTTTTGGAAAAGGGACGTAAGGAAAACATAAGGAAAGGCTCACTTACGGGATTATGAAAACCCTATGAAAATGAAGTATTTCGGTGGGGAAAAGGGGGGGCGGGGGGCTAAATTGTAGGGGGGGGGCGTTAAGGCTAATGGCAGGTGGGGGCTAGAGCCCCTGAGCCCCCCCCTGCCGGATCCGTCCCTGCACAGTACAAAACACCAGCAGACACAATGGAGCCAGGGACCTGTTGAAAATCATATAAAAAAGTTTGGCCTAAAAGTGGTCTATATTTAATGGCCCCCTTCAATTCACTACCTGTCCTGCCCAGGTCCTTGATGTAGAAGGCTGCCCCGGTGCTGGTTGTCAGGTTGGGACACGGGCTGCGGAGCGCGTGTGGAACATGTGGGCACGTGCTCGCCGACGTGTAGACCGCCATGGCCGTGCAGTCTGCCGGCGCCACACACCGTGCAGTAGGGAGGGGGATGACGTGATGTATGTTTGATAACTGACACCATATGGCCAAATGTACCCATGGAGGCTCATATGTTTACAGATGTACAGGGAAACCCCTGTATTCAGAATGGCATGGTGATGGGTGCTTTGGTCTATATAGAGAAGGTTTCTTAATGGAGGCGTTTGGTGGTCTTTTCCTGAATGTCTTTGGACTTGCAAGAAATAATCTTATTACTGAAGTTGTGTCCACATGAAGGTCATTTAATTATAATGAATGAGATAAATGAAATGCGATCACATGATCCACTGCTTGTGAAATATTCATTTTCTATATTCTTTCTCTCGTACATTTCTACCACGATAGGCATAGCTGAAGACAGGAGCTGTGAAACGGTTACATGGCCGATTGAGATGATAACTAACCAACTATTACGCTGGGGGCTCCAGAGACAACAGTTTAGCCTTATAACTTTTTACAGCTCGCTGCTTGGGATGATGGTAGCATTCTAGTCCCACAACCATGGGCTGTTGACTTCTAGTCCCGCCTGGGCTACTTGATGGAAGCTTAGGGTTGTAAACCTGTCTTCGTTATGTTTATCTTGCAAGAAATATTCTCAGTAGATAGATGTAGGAGAGAGAAGATAGTAAAATATGCAAAAGAGTTTTACAGTATTCATAGAACAAGTCTCACCTGAGGTGCACTGGAGCCTGGTGCCGCTTAAGATGCGGTCCGGAGGCTGATCCAGATGAAGATCTGGATCACAGGTGCGGGGCGCCATGTGGGACACCCTCACTTTCGTCTCTCATTTATGCCTTTCGTCCACGAAAGGCACCTACCAAAGACGAAAGGCAAAAACAAGAGACGAAAGGCAAAACCAAAAGACGAAAGGCAAAACGCACAAACATGGTCAAACATCCTTTTGCTGTTGTTCACCCCTCACACAGACGAAAGGCAAAACTAAAAGACGAAAGGAAAAGCCAAAAGACGAAAGGCAAAATGCACAAAATGCCTTTCGTTGTAGTTCTCGTTAAATCCGATAGATGGTGTGTGAGCCTCGACCCTATATAGACGCGAGCCGCCGAGCCAGTCCATTAGCCTACCAAAAAAGCCCAGTATGAAAAATTCGATTATTTTCATATCGCCTACCGTGATGAAGCATGTTTATGAGACGTGGTTTATAAACACATATGTGCATTGTTTTTATATATATAGTATTATTTACTAATAAGTTACTGGTCATGTTTATTTTTGGTATTTTATTTATTTATCACATTTATATAATAATAAGGATAGCTTATAGTATTACAAAACAAGTATAAATGTAACTGAATGCTGGCAAGTAATAATTTTACATGTGGGGTTGTGATTGGGTAGGGGGTAATAGATAGGTAGAAATACACACCCGTAAGGTTATTTTTTGTTATTACACACTAACCTAATTATTCGACCTTTGTTGACAGGAAACGCAAAAGGTGCTCTT
Source organism: Streblospio benedicti (assembly GCA_019095985.1). Lineage (NCBI taxonomy): Eukaryota > Metazoa > Annelida > Polychaeta > Spionida > Spionidae > Streblospio > Streblospio benedicti. Next base: position 2,354,082 of record CM032668.1, read on the forward strand.
TTATAAATGTGTTTACTGGACAAGAGCTAGAAGATAGAATGGTATTCATTGCTATTCAATGTACACCATGTGCTACATTTATCGATTATGAAACCTACCAAAAGTGCCATTAGACCTCAATACGGTGAGATAAAGATACTGAAGTGGTTCTTTTAGGGCCACAAACAAGTGCCTCTTTGCTCTGACGATAGGTGGTCCCAAACAGCGACTTATCTAGTTGTCTTTGTTTATGTTCGAGTAACATCATGAGGTACATAGAAACCATTTTACACAGTAGAAGACAATTCATTAGACCAATATACATCACAATACTTTCAATAAAAGAAGCATGAAGGGCCCTCTAAGGACCACAAACAAGTGGCTCTTTTCTCCAAAAAAAGCCCACTGACGATAGGTGGTTCCAAACAGGGGCTCATCTAATCTCCTTCGTTTCTATTCTTGTAACATCATGAGGTACTTATAATCCATTCTAAACATTAGTAGACGTGTCGATAAACTATTATAAATTACAATATTCCCAAAAAGAGATGGATAAAGGGTCCTCTAAGGATCACAAACAAGTGGCTCTTTGCTCCAAAAAATGCCCACCCTGATGATAGGTGGTCCCAAACAGCGGCTCATCTGTTGGTCTTCCTTTCTATTTTGGTAACATAAATGTAAAATGGAAATGTAAATGTGTTTATTTATAGTCGCAATTCACTGTCATCATGCTCTAGCGACTTTACATATTTACACCAGGTCATTGGCATCCTTGTCACACTATATCCTTCTCGCAACCGTAGCAGAAGTGCTAATCACTCACATTTGCGTAGGTACCACGGAGCAGTGTGCAACCTGTTAGAAGTAGGTTTCCTCAACACCCACCATCAGAGCCGACCGGGAATCGAACCCATGACCTTCGGGTCACGAGTCCAACTCCCTATCCACTCGGCCACGGAAGCACACATCATGAGGTTATAAACCATTTTAAACCGTAGGAGACATGTCCTTAGGCCAATGTACATTACAAACAGGGGCTCATCTAATATCCTTCGTTTCTATTCTTGTAACATCATGAGGTACTTATAATCCATTCTAAACATTAGTAGACATATCAATAAACTATTATAAATTACAATGTTCCCAATAGGAGATGGATAAAGGGTCATCTAAGGACCACAAACAAGTGGCTCTTTGCTCCAAAAAAGCCTACTCTTATGATAGGTGGTCCCAAACAGCGACTCATCTAGTTTCTTTTGTTTCTGTTCGATTAACACCATGGGGTACATATAAACCGTTTTAAACAGTAGTAGACATGTCTTTAGACCAATAAACATTACAATACTCTAAATTAAAGAAGCATAACGGGTTCTCTAAGGACCACAAAGAAGTGGCTCTTTATCTAAAAAAAAGCCCACTCTGATGATCGGTGGTTCAAAACAGGGGCTCATCTAATCTCCTTTGTTTCTATTCTTGTAAAATCATGAGGTGCTTATAATCCATTCAAAACAATAATAGACATGTCAATAAACTATTATATATTACAATATTTTCAATAAAAGATGGATAAAGGGTCCTCTAATGACCACAAACAAGTGGCTCTTTGCTCCAAAAAATGCCCACCCTGATGATAGGTGGTCCCAATTATTGAACGTATTGTAAAGTATATTGGTCTACTACTATTTAATATGGATTATAAGTACCTCATGAAGTTATTCAAACAGAAACGAAGACAACTAGATGAGTTGCTGTTTGGGACCACCTATCATCAGGGAGGGCGTTTTTGGAGCAAAGAGCCACTTGTTTGTGGTCCTTAGAGGACCCTTTATCCATCTTGTATTGTAAATAATGTAATATATAAATGTTTATCGACATGTCTACTAATGTTTAGAATGGATTATAATCACCTCATGATGCTAGAAGAATAGGAACGAGGAAGTTTATATGAGCCCCTGCTTGGAACCACCTATCATCAGAGTGGGCTTTTTTTAGCAGAGAGGCACTTGTTTGTGGTCCTTAGAGGACCCTTTATGCCTCTTTTACTGAAAGTATTGTAATATATATATACGTCTAAAGACATGTCTACTATCGTTTAAAATCGTTTATAAGTACCTCATGATGATACTCGAACAGAAACGAAGACAACTAGATGAGTCGCTGTTTGGGACCACCTATCATCAGGGCGGGCTTTTTGGGGGAGAAAAGATCCACTTGTTTGTGCTCCTTAGAAGACCCTTTATCTTTCTTTTATTGAAAATATTGTCATGTATAATATATTGGTCTAAGGACAGAAAGGAAGGCAACTAGATGATCCACTGTTTGGGACCACCTAGAGATCTTTCACAAATGACATCACCTTATGTTTCACCTTTTCAACCCCCCTCCCTTGTCACATTTCGTCCACTTTGCAGCCCCCCTCCTGGTATGTGATGTCATCTTTGCCTCACCCCCCCCCCCACCCACTCCGTGAAATCATGGTTTCGTGATACTACAACTTTTTTACTTTTTTTACAGGTGACACCACAGAAGTGCTAGACCCCCCCCCCCCCCCCCCCCCCCCCTTGTCAAATTTCGTCATCTTTCACTACAACCCACCCACCCCCCACCCCCACCGGGTGACGTCATTTGTGATCGACCCCCTATCATCAGAGTGGGCCTTTTTTAAGCAAAGAGCCACTTCTTTGTGGTCTCTAGAGGACTTTTCATGCTTCTTTTCCCCAAATATTGTAACATGTAATCATCTATAACATGTCTATTGTCTAATAGCGTTTAAAATGGGCTATATGTATCACATGATATTCATAGAATGGGAATCAAGAACTGAGGTACACCCAATTATTTTAAAAATCATGTATTTAATATTGATTTTAACATTGCAGCTTAATGTAATTGGTATAAAAAATCCTATGTCAAAAACAAAATATAATTGGTATTGTAATTGGTATATTATTACATCTACTTGGACAACCGATCTTCAAAGAGCCACTTCTTTGTATGATTACTGTAACGTGTACACAAATGGTTTGCTATGGTAGTCGTTAAAAAAAATATCGAATTTTTCATAGTGGGCTTTTTTCGGTGGGCTAATAGACTGGCCCGGCGGCTCGCGCCTATGTATTGTGACGAAAGGCAAAGACGAAAGAAGTTTTGAGAGACGAAAGGCAAAGACGAAAGGCGTTTTGCAAGATTGCCTTTCGTCTCTAAAATCATCCTTTCGTCTACGAAATTGGATAGAGTTTGTTTTCATACACGAAATGAAAGTTAGTATCTGTTATTATGACTTTCGTGGACGAAAGGCATAAATGAGCGACGAAATTGAAGGTGTCCCACGTGGCGCCCCGTAGTACATACATGTATTGCATATTAAAACCTCACATCGGGATCATACAATTCCACGTAGGCCTACAACTATTAGAGTTAGAGATAGTTAGCTATCAGATAGAATGTATCAGTACTTACCATTATGCACAGCAGCGCAAGTGCCGACTGAAATCCATCAGCATGCATGATTATCAACTCGACCTTGTTGAGCTGCTAAAAAGGTAAAACACCACCTTTATAATTGCCTTTTGGGTCATTTTGGCAGATATAACACGGGTCCTCATCACAAAATGGCAACGTTTGGTGCCTGATGTTCAAGTGGTATGTTACTGTAAGCTTTCAGACTGGTACACCGCTCCTGGTACTGGTCGAGGCCCTTACACCGCATGGTTTCTCGTTGTGTTTGTCCGGCGATACGTAGGCCCACATCACGGTCGTACAGGGGCCTCTCCCAAGACCAGATTGACGGCCCCACACGGGGGGACTTCGCACTGGTGCTGGTAGCGCCGACTTCAGACCGTGGTACACGCCAAGCTGAATGTGTATCAAAGAGGGGACCAAATCCAAGACACATATGTACGAGGGTTTAGTCACCTTATTAATACGTGAGTATAGTTTGAAAAGGCCCCGAATCTATGAGATTCGGGGGTGTTGGTTCCTACGATGTTGTCGCAACAACTTCTCAAGCTAAACTGACGGCTAGTCTGTCTTTGGTGATGGGAAGTCAACTATATTGTCACATCACCTAGCAACGGGACAGAACACCACTAAAAATGTCCTGTAACCGAACAACTGGGACACAAGGGCGACGTAAAACACGTCATAAACGATAAGAATAGTTGCGTCAAAATGATGTAACTATGGAAAGTGCGGGCGTAGGGCGTACGGGCCATCAAGGTGCGGGGTCAATCAGGGATTGACCCCGCACAGTGACGCTGATGGAGACAATGCTACAATTGTCCCACACCGCACCTATAACTAGCATTTGCTCACATTACTCAGGCGGCTCATGGCTGCATAAGGTTTATATTAGTACAGTATGTTTTGCAGAACCTATCATATTTTCATCAGGCATACTCTTCCGTGATTTTCAATTATGGCAATCTAGTTGCAAGATAATTAAGATCACACGTTAAATTTCAAACTGATCAAATCTTTATCTAACGCACCAACGTAGCTACATCGTACATTGGGACACTTATTTTTACTGTTCACTCTGGTAATTAATTTAAACAAGTAAATATAATGTTGAAATTACCAACCTTTGAAAATTGTTAATCTATAAATTTACAACTTTTTTGTCCCCGCAATATCGGTATTATTCCCCTCACTATACGTACGCTACTTCTAAGTTGTCAAAGGCAACAGCACGCAACTTTAACACGACTGTTAGACTAACTAGGCAGCCGCCCTCCTATGCCAGGTGCGCTCTTTGTTCAAAACACTGTTAATCGTTCTTAGAATAGATTTATTAGTTGAGAATATGATATTCAACGAATATATAACTAAGTTTTTACTCTATTTGTTGAAACACACTTGCTGACGTTTCACAAGCTGTCAGATTGTTTCTTCAGAGCAGAAAGGAAACTTCTGCTGTTGACCACCAGCTGGTTTGGACCAAAGTTTTGGTCACAGCAGCAGCTGGTGGTCAGCAGTAGAGGTTTCCACTTTATTCTCAAGAAACAACCTGACATGCTGCGAAACTTCAGTAAGTATGTTTCAACTAGTTGAGTAAAAATTAATTTCCTTGGATATATATTTTGATATTGATAGCTTCAATGTTATCTGAGAAAAAAATACTAATCTATCAATTTTGGTCTAGACAATTCTGTAAACAAAGTGGAGTCGGTCGCGACACCCAACTTGGTGGCTGGGCCTCGCTCTGTGCTGATTCGAGACGCCACGAGCCAGAGCTCAGACGCGCGACGGACGGCGGACTCCTAGACGATGTTGGTTCCCTTACTACTCCTCGTTGTGTTAACTGGTACCCCACGTACAGGCCACCGTCCAGCGTACTGGGCGAGTGCCTGGTGCCTAACAAGCCGGGTTTCACGACGGGCCCCCACACGGAAGGGGGGGGGCGGACTTCGCACCGGTGCTGACACGCAACAATCAGGGCATCCCCTTTATGAAGCCACGCGGTCCCAGGCGCGGGAGGAGGGGGTTCTCCACCGGCTAGCCCCGTCAGATATGTAAAGAAGGCCTATCCCCGAAAGGAAAAGTCACCAGCCCTACGTGCTATCCGACTAGCGTCTACAAGGAAACTGAGCCCTAATGGCTGAATCTCAGTACTGTAGTGTACTGAGTCCTTAATCCTACAGTGGGCTTAAGAAGGCATAACAACAAGGTGTGTGTAACAAAGGGGATAATATACCTAGTCCAGCGCAACTTATATATAACTACTTTATACCCTGCGAGGTTGCTGCAACCTCGCGCACTGGAGACCTACTGAGAACTAGTTTCGTTACAATTCCTTTATTTATACCTTTGTTGATTCAGTTTTCTATTATTATCACTAGAGTTTTACAAGACCCGTTTAGAAATTATATTCATTTCATCTTCTTCATCGCTGTTCAAACGGTTAAAACACGGCGTTTGGACCTCTTGGTTCTTGTCAAATTAATCTAAAATGAGGCATGAATGTATGTGCCAAATCTCAAGTATTACACATAGTTACTAGACTCTGGATTGCCTCTTATTTAATTTTTAAAATCATTCATTTATATTGAAAACATTAGACACATTATTTATTGCATATGTATATGCGTTTTTATCATGCGAAATAAACTTTTTATTAGTATTAGTGAGTTTGAGTGTGACGTCACTTATATTGCGGTCCATAGTCGGTCACGTGTAGCAAAAAAATAGAATAGCCATTATCATTGTTTCCAAGGAGCATGCACAATTTATTGTACAGGTTGGGGGTAGGGTCGATCATATGGAGAAGACAAAATCAATAAAACGAGTGACCTGCTCTTATCGGGTAAATGGAAAGTGAGCGTCATCCCACCATGACTTCAACTAAATTCGAGTGAACACTCCCCACCCCCCTCCCCCATTCTTCAATTCCAAGTAGCACAGAAAAGCTGCGCACTCGCCTTTTTTTATTTGATTTTGAGGCACATATTTTATGGGTACTTCCGGTGTGTGTTATAAGCCCATTTAAAATCGCATTTAATGCTATGTCATTCAAAATGTTTATTTCACATAAAATTGATGGCTGTCACGCTGATAAATGTTGAAAAATGAAGGAAATATATCTATTTGAGGTCTGCATTCTTCATAATAGTGAAAATTGCAAGTTTGTATCAGTCACTGGTTGTCTACCATTTTTCACAGTAATCGGTCTTTTCCCATATCTCCGTCAATTTTTATGCAAACTGAAATCCGATTACAGATTCATAATCCTTACTCAAAATACTAGTTCTAGATGTCCTACGATAAATGGTACTTGAAAATGACCTTTGCATATTCATAGTAATATGTTAATCTAAAATTGCCGGAACTTGCAAAAGCCGATTTTGATGGTGGTGTAGCAGGAATATTTACATCGAAATTTCTTTCCTGAAAGTGGTGACTGCCTCACTCCCTCACAGCTTCCTTTAAGCGCAGTCAACAAAACATTTTCAGGATAGCATGTTGTATGTAGGCCTACATAAAAGAGGCAATGGTAAAGAAGTTTTATCATGAACCATTGTGAACCAAGAAAAACATGAAATGGACCTGGAAAGGAGCATGATTGACAGGGAGAGTGATTGGAAGACATGAAATATCAAATAAGTGGTGCATATCCGAATATACACGGGTCATGAACCGAGATGAGGGGGGTGGGGCACCAGCACCATTTCTTTCTTTTTTTATTATTAAAATTTATATAATTATTACCACACCAGTTTACAAATGAATTTACTTCAGACTTATAATTCCTTTCTTTATCATTGGTAACATCATCTGACAGACCAGAAACCTGCGTTTCTTTATCATAGGTATAGAGTATGAGCAAACAAGCAGACAGACCACAGAATACAACAGGGTGAACCTCCAATATTTATTGATATCTTTATAAGTTTGGATGAAAGACGTACATATTGCAGTTTATTTGTTAAAAGCACTATGTATCCAGATGATAATATTGGAGTTTACATTCATATCATTGAGCTTTTGCATTAATATGTTGGGTTGCATTGTGTTAAAGGCACTACTGAAATCTATAGAAAGGACTCTTTTGCACAGTTTATGATGAACTATAGGTGTTTGAGCAACTTGTGGTTGAGAGTGCGATTGGTGAAACTGGCAATGAATATTTATAAGTAAATTACAGTGTTGCAATATAAAGAATGAGTTATAGTATTTGTAATTCACATTCTGTTCTATTAAAATCTCACACTATATAATCATCTTGTTAGTTATGTTATTGAAAAGAAGAAAATAAAACATAATGCCGCCAGAAATAAAATAGATTATTTTAGATATTTAGTGTTCTAAACGGCATTCTTTTAAGATTGATGTATAATGATTTTAGTTGTCATAGATGGTATTTTTATGCAACAATGTTGAAACATAATTGACTTCACCGTAGATTAATTCTGAAGAAATAAATGTAATTTTTAGCTCAAACTTTATTTAACTTATTTGTGAATCAATTAACGTTTCTGGGAAAGCTACTATGAGTTGCAACGATGAAAATAAGTCATAAATATATCTACACTCTACTCCAAGTATCTATATTTCTAACATAAGCTCTCCACAAACAAAGAAAAAGAAGAATTAAACAATTAAAAATGATGTCCTAAAACAATATAAGTACAATAATTCACCAAAATGTGTTTAGAAAATGTAGAATTATTTTTCTTGAATTATTCATATTTCCCACTCAACTAGTAGTCTGGCTCAGCCACACACGCACAACTATTTTAACGGGCCATGGGAAAGCTTACTTTCATAAAATCATATTATAATAAACAATGAAAATTTAAAAACTAATACATCTAATAGTAGTTTGATTGGCGGACTCTAATATATGCTATATTGTAGTATGCACCACCACATATCCCTAATTATAAAAAACCTTCGACTTCCAGTGCACCCTTTCTTGAATATACCACACTTAACAATTGGTAGACAAACTACACAAAATTGCAATTAACTTATCAATTAAATGTTGTCTGATTGTAAAATAATGCCTATAAAATCACATGAAACATTCAAATAAATCATAAATTAATCTTAATCCTTCTTTAAATATCTAAATTTCAAAAATACATCTCCATGGACAAAGCACAAAGGAAGAAGATAATTAAAAATGATGTCCAAAAACATACCAACATTAGCACAAGATTACATCAAACCCCATATATTAGCAGTGATCATGAATGGAAAAATTACACAAAATTGCAAACACGATATCAACAAAAATGTATTCCGCTTATGAAACAAACTGTCTAAAAATCACCATGGGTTCTACAAAGGTTTCACCAGAGATATGATCTCTTTGATATATTGATTCAGAAAAAGGACTTCTGCAGCAATACATGGTCTTTCCGCTTTTCAAAGGCTTCTGCTACATACTGATAGCCATGATGTCTAAACAGGCTCAAATTTGATCTTGATGTTGACTGAGTGGACGGCCTTGTTGGTGAATGCAGTAGAGCCCCACCAGATGCTGGCGTCCTGGGAGCTGCGCAGGCTGCCGGTCCACACCCAGGGGCCGTTCAGGTTGGTCTTACCACCAGCCTGTCAAGTCAAGTGAGTGATACATGTATACTGCAGTCTCATGAACAGCGTTTTGTAGTTGTTGCTTGTTTACTTATGAGCGTCATTCAAATTAATGTATGGCTTTAATAGGTTTATTTTTTTACCAGATCTAAGCAGAAACTACATTGTGTAAATATTGTTAAAAATACGATAAGCTTATCTTTTGTGACTTGATCTAGAAAGATGACTATATTATGAAAATATTGTTTGAAATAATATTGATAAACATGAACTGTCGACTTCAGTTAATGACCACAGGAATTGCGATCGCCAACATTATTTTCGCTCAAAAGTTTGCTAAAATATATAGAAATAGATTTATTTCAATGTAATTTAATACACGACCAATTTTACAGAATTACCAATATATATTTACACAAAGTAACACGTCTTTATATGCAGTTGACATGACATGTTATGCAAACATATATCAAATCCCCAATGTAACTGTGGCATCGTTGGGTGCTGTACTACTGTAAGGGTTATTACCCGGGTTGTTGAAATTGTGACTAATGTCAAGCCATAGAATTCACCACAATACTCTTTTTTACACACAATTTATACAAATTTTTAACCTAATTGGGAGGGAGTGTAAACAATGGATTTAACAGGTTTTGTAAGCGTGGAGGTACACAGACATCTAACATCATGAGCATTGGACGTGTCTGCTTTTTGACTTGCCTGCCTGAAAGTCCTGGGCACAGTTGCTGGTTGAAGCGTCCTGGTCGTGGTCCGGTGTGCTGAAGGGCTGCCCGACCATGGTGTCCTTGCCAGACCCAGACAGCCAGAGAGCATCACCCAGGGGCCAGGCTGGCTGCTCTGAACGAATAATGACATCACAGTTGCGATGAATCATGTGCATATAATCGAGATGTGCTCATTGGGGTAACATAACTAGAAAGCATTACTTTACTTCCAAATAGATTAAAACAATACAAAACAGTTAATATATAGATAGCTGAAGACATATATGAACATTATGTGCCGTTTGAGAATTTGCGTTAATTAGAAGTGCAGCAAGTGTTCGTATTGTCAGAGTGTGAAATAGTTTAATTGTAGAGGTGGTCTCTTTGTACAGTTGGTAATTGGAGGTTCTAGTGTACTGAAGTGACCAATAGTGACAACCACTCACTCGCTTGGGAACACTCGTGAATTAATTCAGTTTGATTCGAAATTGTAATAAAGTCCACACCATGGAAATACCTCACCAATGGTGACATATGTTCCCGAAATGCATATGTACTTCTTTTCTCTAGTTGAATAAATGTGGTTAATAATAGATTTTACGAACAGAAACACCAGACTGTATTTCCTACTATCACAAGTTCAATGTCTCACCCTGGTAGGAGGACGCACTGGCTGTGTAACCACTCGCCTCGTCACCAACCATAAAGTCCGGGTAGTAGCTCTGGTAGAACTCATTAGGCATGTTGGGCTCCTGAAAGTAAATGTAGGATGGCCTTAAGAATACAAGCCGCTGTAAGATATTTACATGACTGAAGTCTAACATCACTACATTTATCAGTATAGAACATAATTTTTAAGCACAGAAATGAGATTCATTGGACGTGTTTCTCATGCAACATTTCACACTGTTCCCAAACCCTAACCTGGAAGTAGACAGTGATGTCCAGTGTGCTTCGCCTGCCCGGGGAGTTGGTCAGATGATGGATATTTTCCAGACCCAGCCAGAAGTCACACGAGTAGTCGGCCGGGCCAAAGCCATCACGGTACGCCTGCCAGCCCTGGTTGAACGACACCCTCGGGCAGTCGTGAAACCTCTCCTGATTGGTTGAATATTTACATATAAATTGTGGTCTTCTTGAAATTTTTTGCATCTAAGACTTTCGAAAAGCTGGGTCATCTCAGCTCACGTTATGTGGGTTAAACAAGATGTGCGATCATACGGGGATGGAACACATGTTTGTTTGAATATGTGGAAGAATAAATGAATGTTGATGAAATATTGAATATAATATGGGAGATTTGGTATATAGCAATATAATGTAAAATGAAAATTATTGATAACACGGATATGCATAGTAGTTACATAAAAAACAAGATGACACTGCAAATGCGGTTATGATGAAAAAGACTAAAGAATTAAAATGCATTCGCTTAAAAAACTAGTTATTTTTACAAATAGATCATTGTTTACAAAACAATAATTTTTGGCACAATCATCATGCGTATTAAGATGGCATATGGGTCACGATTATGGTTTTACATAGAATATAGAATTAAACACATAAGAATGACCGACCCCCTGTAAAGGGTAAATTATGCAAACTCCCTTACTGACCATGATGTATGTGAAGCCTCCCCAGGCAAGGTAGCACTTCACCCAGAAGGGTTGTGGCGCGCTCTCCGGCTGAATGAGCATGTTAACCATATCCTCCCCAGATGGTGGAGCGAAGTTGTCCAAAATCTCAGAGCAGTCTATAACCGAGCACACAGTATTCAAAGTACAGTAATGTCAGTGTGTAAAAATATGTGTATATAGTTAAATATCAGTCACCATATCACACACATGTCACTGCAATGTAAATAAGGCTTATTAAAATGTATGTATTTGCATGACCTTTGGTCAAATATGGCCAAAAATGTGAACTATGGGTTTAATAATTCAATAGAATGTTTTATAATGCTCAGCCAGCACTGACTTACTAGCCATTTGATCACATTTGTTGAAATACGTATCAAAGGGTTATTGCTTAAAAGACACACAAATATTAGTCTAATGACCATTATTACCCTCTGGATGACAGTCTAGCTTACAGTTATACTCGTATAGCCAGTTGAAACAATGTCGGTTGCTTGGCTGTGTATAAGACCATTCAACGATAATGTTTATGAGTGGGTATATGACAATTCTATGACAAGTTAGGGGATATTGTCAGTGATTTTATATTTATGCAAATTAGGGATATTTCCTCTTCACGTAGCTTCCTAAGCTTTTGATAACACTGAAATGCATTCCTTTACAAACATTTTTGTTGTAATTAGTTTGAGGTTCAGGCCTCCTTTGACATAGATTGACTGGACTATGTCCATTGGTGGTGACCTTACCGTATGCCAGTCGACCACACCTGGTGCCTGCATTGTTGTCGACACAGTCACATTTACCTGCTCCCTGGTTCCATACACCACCATTTAGACATATCTGCAACCAGAAACACCAGTACCATCTTTTGTCTATTGTTCGCCTTAATTGCAACTGATATAAGCATACAGTAGAACCTCTCTATTAAGACAGCATTTGGGACCAGTGTTCAATAGAGAGGTGGTCTCTATATAAAGGCTGGTAGCTTCATGAAGGTTTGGCACCGTGAAAAGTGGTCTTATTATAGAGGTGATCTCAATAGAGTGGTGGTCTTAAGTGGAGGTTTCTACTATGATTGTCATGCTAATTGGAACTTTACATATTGATTGTCATCGTTGTCATAATGTTTATGACTATTGTTTTGGATTTTGTTACCAATGCGGTTTTTTTCATAATTGCCATGGTGTTCATTGTAATTGTCAAATTGTTTGTCAGTCACTTTTGTCAGCAATGAGTTTTGTGACCATTGTTATGGTTTCATTTTCATTTAAAAAGAGAATATTCGGCAGAATATTTAAAGACAGTACCCATAATAATCATCAATTTGATAAATACATACACATACATACACAAGATATGCAGACAATTAATACAGGAAACTAGTGGCAGTGATAAACAGGAAGCGTACATGGTTACACAATGACACCTGATCAATGGCAAATATCGCAATATGCAAAAGTTATGCAGCAGGAATAATGTATTTGATTCTATGTAGCGTGACAAAGGACATTTGTGCAAACATTTTAACTGGGATTTAGAATAAATCGATATATTTATAATGGAAGACGAAAAGAAAAGTAATATATTTGATAATCCTCAGTCCCGTGGTCAGATAGCTTTTGTATGAAATATCGAGTGTACTGTGACAAGATATGTATGATACAGTTTGTTCAATTGAGTGCAAGTAAGCACAAAGAACAAAATAGACTTCCGACTTGCAGAGAGTGTATTATCAACTGTGACATAGTTATTGAGTGAGCATTTAATTTATTCTAATGCACAGAATTTGGTTCTTTCTAATGCATAGAAAAAATATCTCACTCATTTAGATGGCAAACCTGTGATTTATAGTGCACCATTCAATCAGACAATCCTGTTCACAATTCTTCACAGGTGGGAAACTATGATAAAAATATACCCCAGAGTGGCAGGTCCAGTACTTCTCATAACCAAGCGCCTATTGCCCACATACTGAATGGAAGCCAAGCATCAAACCTAGTTGAATCAGGGGTTGTTCAAAATGATGAAACACTTGGCCTGAAAGTGTGGCAGGCCCTCCTACATCAGATACTAGAGACAGACACTATTTGTTACAAATACATGCAACTATTATCACACTGCAAGCCATTGATATGCTATGGTTTGTGTGTAAACAGAACATATTGACTTCGCTACCTGTCCGCCCAAGTCCTTGATGTAGAAGGCCGCCCCGGTGCTGGGAGTCAGGTCGGGACACGTGGGCTGCGGGAGCGTGTGGAACATGTGGCACGTGCGCGTCGGTGCGTAGAACGCCATGGCAGTGCAGTCCTGGTCAGTGCCGCACGCTGCAGTGGGGAGGGGTATGACGTTATGTGTTTGCGTGCGTGCGTGCGCGCACGTACGTGAGTGTGATGTCATATGGCATAGGTAAATACAGTGTGTGTGTTGGGGGGCTCATGTGCTCACCAATATGTTTAAGGCTTGTGGGTTTTGTGGCATGTCTGCCATCGATTGCGTATATGAAACCCATGACTTCCAATAAGTGAGCCGCCCCCCACAGAAAAAAAACAAAAAACAACAACAACCAAACAAACAAACAAAAAACACTGGATCTGCCAGTGCGTGTAAATCTGAAGTTTGTTATAAGTGGTCTAATAGAGAGAGAGAGGGGTCTTATCATGGAAGTTTATAGTAGTCCTATCATTAAACTGATATCAAAAGAAAGGTAAAACGAATTACGATGAATGAGGGAAAATTCAAATGAAATAAGTTCACATGAGCCAGAAATGTCCAAAAGGTTATGAAGTTAAGAATAGAAATATCATATCACTAAAGACCTTTTGCATTCATAGGATAAGTCTCACTTGAGGTGCACTGGAGCCTGGTGCCGCTTAAGACGCGGTCCGGAGGCTGATCCAGATGAAGATCTGGATTACAGGTGCGGCTCATCCTTGTGTGGCGCACCTCTCCATACACGACAAGGGCCGGCAGCAGGTGCAAGCCCTGGACACGTAATGGGCAAATTCATATAGTGGCCCTGACTATGCATTTTCAAACAGTAAGTTTGCATTTGACTACGCCATACCATAAGATACTCACAAATCAAGTTACAAGGTAGCGGGGACACATATTTAGAGGTCATTTTAGGGGTAACTAGGCCGCACCCTTGATCTGCACATGGGCGACACATACTGCACATTACAACCTCACTGGCAGGTATACTCAATATCGCACACAAATTTATGTCCTTTTATAAACAGACGTTCATAATAGATATTAGCACATAAGACTTTTAGTCTCACATTCTGACGCACAATTGCACTCGCACTTTTGTGTAGTTAATATACGTTAATACAAGTGCTGAAACATTCGTTAGGTGTTAACACTCGTACCTTCAGGGCACGTAAACGACGGAACATGCGTAGCTTCGTTGTCAGATAAGTTTCTAGTTCATGCAATGTTTCGCGGTCATCTGTCTTGTATGATGACTTTAAAACCCTCACTTATCAAATATTAACACAAACATCACATGCGACAAATATTTCAGCATAACCTTTACCACCAATAATTCCACAGTAACCGAAACCAACTTCTCAACTACGTACAGTATTGAGCGACCCAGATGGAACGGGAATATACGACATCGTGGTTGTGATGACATAAAGGTACCATATTTCCCCAAGTGCGAGTTGTCTTACCAGTGTGAGATGGAAGATTAGACATACGTGTACTTAAAACACTCCTATACTCACTTATGTGGATTGAACTTTCGGAGGTACCGCCCACGGAAGCCCTGGTACTAAACCTTCGTCAATATGGTTCGATTAATGTTTAGCAGGCCGAGGGCCGAGACTTAATAATGTGGATCTGTCCAAACGTTGTAAACATTCTACTCAAGGTGCCTTATATGATGAGCTCATAAATGGCTCTAAGTGTTTTCATACTTGTAAATATAGGATCTGAAGTTAGTTTATAGCAATTACTGTGTGCTTCCAATTTATTATTCTGATTGACATTAAAATCATTCATTTCTACACCTAATATGCCAACCCCCTCCCCCCCAAGCACCCCAATGATGCCGTAATTCTTCTTACCAGGACGCACAGCAGCGCAAGTTCCAACTGCAATCCTCTGGAGTACTTGGTCTTCACTACCATCATGTTGATCACAAACAGTGCTTATTTCCACACAGAAGTAACATGTGTCAGTGAAATTCCAATATTTGGTGCCTGACGTATCAGTTCAAATGTTAATGTTATGTTTTGCCAGTCTGTTGATGTAAAGGTTCAACGTCTTAGTACAGCCTGTACTCATGCACACCCTTCCATAGTGTCATTCATGTAAATGTATGCTTCTATGATCTTGAACCATTGCAACGTGGCTGCAAGTTCATCAATGCTACACATGTAAAATTGCAAGTTGAACTATTTTTCAAAAACACATTAGCTTAACCAGATCACAATTTGTTCCTACTGTCACCCTCTTGCACTTATTTCAAAACAAGCAAATATATACTGTTATAATGCAAAACTATTTAAAATCACCTACAAAGTTTCCAGTTGTTTTCATCCATTACCCTCAATATCCAAAAGCTTCTGCTAAATTGTCGACAGGCAGCAAAGATACAATGTTCAGTGATTGTTACCTCACCGGTAATTGCCACTTCCTTGTAAGCAGCCCTTCTATGCTAGGTTGAGCTCGCGTTTCCGGTCGCGTGTTTTGAGTTTATTGAGTATGATGTCACTGTTATCGGGGTCAAGAGTCACGTGTTGTGAGCTAAGAAAAATAACGTGTACAATAACATTGAAAAACAAAGAAAAAAGAGTACCACACTGTAAAAGCATTGGAATGACCCACGCCATGGTGTTTCAACTGTCGGCCTGTGTTGCGCAAGCTTAACCATGTTGGAAGTTAAGACAATGTCGTTGATATTTGGATAAACCCAAACTTTTTTACCTTAGCAAATATTTTCAACCTTGTCAAATATCAATGTCAGACGGTCAAAATGACATCCTGTTGAAGTTGTCGACGTCAGCTTTTCAAATTTTAAAAAAAACCGTCTATGGAAGACAAGAAGATGAAAAAACATATATTGTTTTTTAACAGACAATATAGGGGAGGAAATTTTGTGGACCAAATTATGTTTTTTATTCAAATCAGTACAATGCCAAAAACACCTTGTCTTAGTCCATGTGGACAAACTTGGAAATCCTGTGATACAAAATGAATCTGACTGTGTCAATAAAATAACAAATAAAGTTGGATTATATTGTTTTAATGTTGTTGAACAACATTTTCAAATATTTATATTGGTCCTTAAAACCAAAGAAATGGTGTAGATAATGGGAAGGAAGGATTAAAGGAATCAAAAAAAATCAGTCTATTTTTTCTAAGGCAATCCATGCCTAGTAAATATGTTTTATTGTTTTTAACAGACAAATAATCTTCGGTACTGATAGGGAGATAGGAAACTTTTAAAAGTGGACCAAATTATTACCTGCCAAACGGACCCCTAATGTACTGGTTAGGGTTAATGTAGTATCAACAACAGAATATATGATCCATCGAACAGTGGCATATAGGTCTGTTTAGTATATAACAGTGAGGACTATAGCTTATTTTTACTACAATGCTCGCAACATGGTGCTACTAGCTCCCCAAATCGCTTTACCACACCCACGTTGAAGAGATTTCCCCTGCACAGGCTGACAGTTGAAGCACCTTGCATACGACATTTTCGTATAATAACCATGTGACGAGCGACCACACATTTGGTCAGGAATTCGGCGCTAAGGTTACGTCTGGTCATATAAATCTGTTCATGGAAAAACACATTATAATTGAAGGCAAAAATTCAGTTGTTCAGTTGGGGAATGTGTACGTGTATACACGTGTAGCAGCAGGCTGGGTAGCTGATATATGTAAAACTGTTTGCTGTAGATATAGTCTACCATTCTATCAGAAATGACCTGGTAAACGCGCATGGCATCTGACACACTTGGGTTAAATACCCGGGGTTTGATGGCGATGAATGTTTACCATAAATAATAGGTTTATACAATGCTCTGCAAGTGTCCTCTGTTATACGTTTGATATTGACGAGAGGAAATGTTGAGTCCGAACAACATGCACATAGGGACTCTTGTAACGTGATTAATGTATGGGTCAAGAATATTATTTCCTGCTAGACCCGGATTGAGGTAAAGTCGCGTACACAAAGTCAACAGATTTCACTGGATTTCGAAAAGCACTTTTGTTTAGAATATTTTTTTCCAGTAATTATTACAAGTAGTCGTTTTCAATGATATCAATGCTCTTACTAAACAGTAAATAAGTGTATTTGTGAATGTTTGAAAACTGGTGGGAAAACGGCGATACCAACTAGTGCCAAATAGTGTCACTCTTTCCTCACGCCAACCCTGTTTATGTGAACGAGCAGGCTCGTGTCCTACGGATGCAACAGCCACCAAATAATTGCTGATGCCATCCTTCTGATATAACGATGTACAGACACCCGTTTTATGTGCTGGGCGAAAAGCTTTACAATAAATAAA
>CM032668.1:2391283-2418175 GCA_019095985.1 Streblospio benedicti
GCCTCACCAGTTTGTTAAGTTTGAACGAAATCAGTTCAACGTAAACACTCTAGCTTGTCTGGAGACATACATACATACATACATGCATGCGTTACGTACGCACGCACGCACGCACGCACGCACGCGCGCGCCACGTACACCACTCAAATCCCTCGCATCCCCCACTCACCCCCCACCCCAACCCAAAATGAGTGGAAGAGACAGTCATTCATAGTCATTGACAGTTGGTAAAAACACAGTCACTGAGTCCCCAATGTTTATTTACATCTAGAGACACACCTCACGACCTACCGTAGGTGAGGATCTCTGGATGTAATTTTAGAATCATATTAATCATCTATAACTGCCACCTGCTGCAAAACAATTACAGTGTCCATCTAATATGTTGTGTATGTTTATTGCTTGGTGCTTCATTTCTTCACACGGTTTCATAAGACCTGTGTCATTTATGACACTTAAGGTCTTGTGACAGACTAGTTCTCGTGTATATGTGTGATTTGTTTTCAGATGGTTATTAATACAATATGGATATAATTCCTTTATGGATTATGTCAAATACGTAAAATAAATGAGGATAGAATCACATTTTAAAATATCTTTGTAAACTATAAATGTAAATGTAAAATTATAAAGTAGCATAGGCCTTCAGTGACATCTAATCTTTAGGGGCCTATGTCTCAAAACATTTTATACAGTTAATGAATAAGTAACAAAAGAATTGAAAGAAAGCAGGATGAATACCATGACCTTATTAATTGCTATGTCACTGGTGGAATCGGGGTCAGCTGGAAGGTTCAGGTGCACAGGCACTTATCCTACGGACCCGGCAGGAATGTGCGCACAGATCAAGTGGATGAAGGCTTGTGAGGAGGCAGGCGATGTACGTCTGTGTTTGCCTAAAGCACCCGCGTTCTGCGTGCTCGTAGGTGTGTGATCACATTTCTGAATACCTGGAGTATGATAAGATTATCTTATTCCTGTGAATACTCATGTCATTGTTTATAATTGATGACCATTCATTTGCTCCTGATTTTATACACTTTGTCCATACGTTTTATTCAACCTTCAGATGTTTTGTACATATAGAGAGTATTCATTTACTCACGCAATCTTCGTCAGTATTTCACAAAAAACAGATCAGTCATTTTGCATCAATTATTACCTGCGACGTAAGACAAATGCCAAGTGATAGGCAAGATTATCATTTACTTTTAAAACATTGCTCTTACGTTGAATGCACCATTTTCAATACGGGGCTAGATATTTATTTGTGATATAATTTGAAACTGCCTGTTCCATTAATTCATTGATCGCGAAGTCCAAAAGCAGTGAATTCTTTAACAATGCTTGTTAGGTTTGTGTTGGCGGAGTATTGTATGCATGCATCTAATTTGTAATCATCGGTTTCAGGTCACCGTGTATTTGACCATTACAACTTCACTACATTCAACGACCCCATCTATTTCATCAAACAGACGACAGAAATGTCGTCGGCAGTGAACCATGAAACGTGTCTCGGGATTGGTGCCTACGCAGTGGCTATTGAGACTCAAGAAGAAAATAATCACCTGAAATCTTTCCTTGTTGACAATGGTAAGTACTACTGTTATTTATTATCATCTTCTTTAATGAAGAATGCACTCATTGTACGGGGATATTCGGTGGGTGGTTCAGGGGTGGGGGTGCATGAGCTCACGATAACCCCCCTAAACACACACCTAAAAAAAGAATTGAAGATATTTTCACAAAGTTAATGACATCTTTGAAAGCTCTTTTGTACCAAACCCATAAAATCCATCGGGTTTGCCCCCTTAAAAAGAAAACCCTGGATCTGCCAGTTGTATTGTCATATCATCATCGGTTTAGCGTCTTATTGCTCATGTTTGTTGTAAGCGTCATGCTATATTAAAGGGACATGCACAATAAATGCCTTCTTAGATAGATTGAATTAAATATTTTGTTTTTTGATACACCCGGTTTAGCGTCTTATTGCTCACGTTTGCTGTATGCATCATGCTATATTAAAGGGACATGCACAGCAAATGCCTTCTTAGATAGATTGAATTAAATATTTTTTATACACTTGGCATGTTGCCTCTAAAAACTTATAATTTTACAATTATTAGTATGCGTTTTGATAAAATATCAATACCAATAAAAATGTAGGCTACCATATTGATTGTCAGTTTTATATCTCCTCTGGAAAAAAGGAGCAGTGCATTATTTTGCAGCCTCTATCACCCGTGCTCCGACAGCCAAAAGCAGCTGGTCAGAAATATTTATTAAGGCTGACACAACGTAAGTATTTACAGGCAGGACTTTTGGGTACATTTCATGAAACAAGTTTAGAGTACTGATTAATTGTGAAGAAATGGAAAATTGCACTTAGATAAAAATGTATATATTCAACTAGCTCAGCAAGTAATATTTATGTGGCATAAAAGGCTGATGTGACACGAAATTCACCTGTGCATGTCTCTTTAATTTGGTATGAGAATACACGTAGATTCACACGTATCAGGTAAAATAGGGGTGAAAATATGGTCATTGTAGTGATTGCAGCCATCTTATAGTCATCTTTGCACATGTCTTTTTAGTATTTATGATTTTTTGTAGTTGTTCTTTTCTACTTATCATCTTTAGCTTGTTTTCTTTGTTGTCTTTATCATAGACTTTAACATTGTGTTTGCAGTTGTCGTTTTTGTCGTGTCAAAGAATTCAACATGCAGTTGCTTACTGATTGGTTTGCTAGCATAATAGACCCTCCATGGTATGCTGCAGGATGCACTCTGTCTGTCACTGGTGGCCAGCGATCTGGGATAGGAGCTGACTTCCACTGGCAAATGGGAAATGGCACCACAAAGGCCTTCACCTACTTCGACTGGAAAAGCGTGGAACCAAACAATAATGACCAGCAGAACGTAGCAGTGATTGTTGGGCAAAATGGCTGGAGTGACGATTATGTAAACTTTGGTTCTTGGTACCAAACAATAACACTGTGTATTATTTGTGAATATGAATAGCTGATGATGGCATATGTTTGTAATGCTGGTGGCCACAGTTGAAAAAACTGTAAGTAGTCTATTACAAAAATTGCAACCGACCATTTCGCCAATAAATGATTGGGTTCAAGTTATTGTCCATTGGTTTCTAATTTTTACATAGCTTATGCTCAAATGAATGATTAAAATGAATCATTCTATTGTCGTTTATCTATCCTGCTTGCTATGGCTCTATTATACTCGCAAACTTTGATGTTGTTTTACTGGGTAATAAGATTTAAATTCAAGTCTTGATATTTCATACATGTACAATATTTATAGGAATCACCATACATCACACTTCACACTGTTCCCAAGACGAGCCTGAAAATAGCATCGTCTATGTGAAATTGTGGATAAACCAATTGGCTAGAAACTAGTTTTATTTATATTGTACGTAAGACAAAGTAGTAATAGTTGCCATCTTTGTTTCCTAACAACATTTTGCATTGACCTGTACATTTCAAATCATGTTTTACCATTAGGTAAGATTATTAGTAATAAATAATTAAGGTAATAATTTATAACCTACAAATCAAAGTGCAATTCGTAAAAATTGAACCAATGATAAGAGGTGAAATACAATTCTAGTGAAAGCCTAAAATAACCCTTCCTATACCCTTGAATATATTTTGTGGATGATATTTGGATAGGAATGATAATTGCATGGTTAGAGAAATATATGATTTTACAATTATATATGATTTGATTTGTACTCAACCAAGTTGAAACATACATGCTGACGTTTGGTCCAAATGTGACTGAGATTATAAGCCTGTTGAAGTTGTTGGTTTTCCTGATCCAGATGGCTTCCTTGATCCATCTCCTCATGCTGTCCCCTTCACGATCGATTACTTTTGTCGAGTCTGTCACATTTGGACCAAAATTCTGACCAAAACAGCAGCTGGTGGTCAGCAGTAGAAATTTCCATTCTGCTCTGAAGAAACAACCTAACACGTTAAACATCATCATGTATGTTTCAACTTGGTTGAGTACAAATTGAATTATATATAATTCTAATATTATACTCTCAACTAAATTAGACTATTTGAAGAATACACTATTGATATTTTAGGAGAGTGTAAAATAGGGCTAAAATAGTACAACTAATTAGTGAATCATTTATACTGCTGTAAAACAGTGTATAATGCAGAGGCAGTCAATGGTTTAGTACATGTACACTAAAATCATAAGTGAGCAAGGCTTTGAAAAATAAGGCAATCTCTCACGACCCTAAACATTCACAAATAGATCGCCATAAGCCTCAAATTACACAGCACATCAATTATTGACACCACTTGATAGATTCCATTGCATTCACAGATGGTAGAATCACCTTGGATGTCTAAACAGTAAGTGGATCTCCATTATGCCATTTCAAAGTCGTTGGAAACAAAGTTGTGCAATGTTAACTAGATCAAAAGTGTTCAAAGAACACGGCGTCGCTAGAACAGCATTGACTTATTGGCAATTAAGATATATACTGAAATAATGTATATTTGCTAGAACAACGTTGACTTATTGAAAATAAAGTTGTTTACTAAAATGTTTTGGAAATCATGATTAAAAGTATACAATTTCAATATATTGGGTATTTAATCAGCAACAAATAATATGCCACTGTCTATATTTTAGCTTCGTCATGCTATAATTGAACCTATAGCAGCAAAGTACATTCAAGAATAATACAAAATAATAAAAATGTTGTAAATGGACGATAATTGAACTGTTGAAAGCACAGTGTAATTGGCAAAAGGCCCCAAATCGAATCACTCTAGTGTAACATCATGCCACATAATTGTGTAAAGGTTGAACAAAATCGGTTCATCGGTACACCCTCCAGATTGTCCGGCAACATACATACATAATACACGCACATACATAATACATGCATGCATGCATGCATGCACGCACGCACGCACGCACGCACGCACACACACACACACACACACACACACACACACACACACACACACACACACACACACACACACACACACATAAACACTCATACACACATACACACATACACAAATACACGCACACACACATACAAACACACATACACATACATACATACATACATACATACATACATACATACATACATACATACATACATACATACATACATACATACATACATACATACATACATACATACATACATACATACATACATACATACATACATACATACATACATACATACATACATACATACATACATACATACATACATACATACATACATACATACATACATACATACATACATACATACATACATACATACATACATACATACATACATACATACATACATACATACATACATACATACATACATACATACATACATACATACATACATACATACATACATGTACATACATACATACATACATACATACATACATACATACATACATACATACATACATACATACATACATACATGTACATACATACATACATACATACATACATACATACATACATACATACATACATACATACATGTACATACATGTACACACATGTACACACATGTACATACATGTACATACATGTACATACATGTACATACATGTACATAGTTAGCAATGAAACAAATCACAGGCGCTCGCATCAAGAGACTTTACTATGCTAAACTTAGGGAGTTGAAAAGAGAATTTATTTAAAGAATGACTTTCAAATTTATTTTTCTCAATTATATAGTCATAGGGCTTATAACAATTTAGTGTACTGATGCGACCGCCTATGAAACAAATACTAGGCTTTTGCTTCAGCTGCCGAAGCGATGCAAAAACTTATTTTCATATTGATTCATCCGCCACTCATCAGAATGATCCTAATGGCTGTCAGTAGACTTGTTGACATTTCCAGGTGAAATGAGTGGAGGAGTCATTCATAGTCATTGACAGTTGGTAAAAGCGCAGTCACCGAGTCCCAACGTTTGTTTACATCTAGAGATAACCCCACGACCTACCGTTGGTAGGGAGTCTCTAGATCTTAGAATTCCAAATTAATCATTTATAACTGCCACCTGCTACAAACCAAGTACAATGTCCATCAAATAGGTTGTTATTGCGTATGTTAATCACTTGCTGCTTTGTTCATACAGTTAGGGTCTTTTACAGACTTGTTCTCGTGGATATGTGCTATGTGTTTTCAGATGGTTATTAATACATTTATGGATTTAATTCCTACATGAACTATGTCAAACACGTAAAATAGATGATGATAGAGTATTTTAAAAATATCTTTGTAAACTATAAATGTAAATGTAAAACTATAAAACTAGCATAGACCTTTGGTGACATCCAATCTTTTGGGCCCTATGTCTCAAAACATTTTTACAGTTAATGAATAAGTAACAAAAGAATTGAAAAGAAAGCAGGATGAATACCGTGACATTATTACTTGCAATGTCACTGGCGGAATCAGGGTCAGCTGGAAGGTTCAGGTGCAGGGGCACTTATCCTACGGACCCGGCAGGAAAGTGCGCAGTGACCAAGTGGATGAAGGCTTGTGAGGAGGCAGGCAATGTACGTTCTTGTTTGCCTAAAGCACCTGAATTCTGCGTGCTCGTAGGTGTGTGATCACTTTTCAGAATACCAGGAATATGATAAGATTATCTCATTCCTGTGAATACACATCATGTCATTGTTTATAATTGATGAGCTTTCATTTGCTCCAGATTTTATAACTGTGTTCGTATGTTTTATTCGACCTTTAGATTTTTTGTATGTATTGAGAGGATTCGTTTGCGCACCCAATCTTCGTCAATATTTCACAAAACAGTTCAATCATATTGCATCAATTATTACCTGCAGCGTAAGATAAATGCCAAGTGATAGGCAAGATTATCATTTATTTTTAAAGCATTCTATTCCTCTTACGTTGAATGCACCATTTTCAATACAAGGATAGATATATATTTGTGATATAATTTGAAATGATACTCCCTGTTCCATTAATTCATTGATCTCAGAGTCCGAAAGCAGAGAATTTGTTTAACATTGCTTGTTAGGTTTGAGTTGGCGGTGTAACGTGTGCATACATCTAATTTGAAATCATCGGTTTCAGGTCACCCTGTTTTTGACCATTACAACTTCACTACATTCAACGACCACATCTATTTCATCAAACAGACGACAGAAATGTCGGTGGCAGTGAACCATGAAACGTGTCTCGGGATTGGTGCCTATGCAGTGGCTATTGAGACTCAAGAAGAAAATGATCACCTGAAATCTTTCCTTGTTGACAATGGTAAGTACTATTGTTATTTATCATCATCATAATGAAGTATGCACTCATTGTACGGGAAGATTCGGTGGGTGGTTTGATGGAGGGGGTGCAGGAGGTCACAATGACCCCCCTCAAACACACACCTAAAAAGAAGAATAGAAGACATTTTCACAGAGTTAATGACATCTTTGAAAGCTCTTTTGTAACAAATCCATGAAATTGATCGGTTTTGCCCCCTTAAATAGAAAACCCTGGATCTGCCAGTGGTATTGTCATATCATTGTCGGTTTACAGTCTTATTGCTCACGTTTCTTGCAAGCATCATGCTATACTAACGTGGTATGAGAATACACCGACGTTCTGCGCGGACATACGGTCAGCGGCAATTTGACCGCAGTCATCATCCGCGGACAGTCCGCAGGTATCCGCGTCATTGCTGTTGCGGTCGCGGGGCGGATGTGGTCGAATTCTTGCGGTCGTGGGGCAGATGCAGTCAGAACTATCAGCAAGGACAATTTAATTTTCTATTATTAGCTTTGGTTTATAATTTTCTTGCAAGTTTCACCATAGTAAATGATAATGATTCTTAAGACGGATAGTGTTGTGGATATATTGCGGATGATCTGTAATAGCGCAGTCAAATTGCGGTCGTTTTCTCCTATGGCAATCTGGTCGCGGTACGGATGCGGTCAAAATCTTGCAGTCTTGGGGCTGCTGCGGACACAGAAGTGTAATCTGGTGCGATCGCGGGGCGGATGCGGTCGCAATGATACAGTCGCAGGGCGGATAAACTATGCTAAAAGCTGACATCGCAGAATGCTGGAATACACGTAGATTCATACTTATAAGTGAAAATAGAGGTTAAAATATGGACATGGTAGCGATTGCAGTCATCTTATAGTCATCTTTGCACATGTCTTTATAGTATTTGTGATTTTTTTGTAGTTGTTTTTTCTATTTAATCCTCTTTATCTTGTTTTCTTCGTTTTCTTTGTCATAGACTTTAACATTGTGTTTGCCATTGCCGTTTTTGTCGTGACAAAGAATTCAACATGCAGTTGCTTACTGATTGGTGTGCTAGCCTAATAGACCCTCCATGGTATGCTGCAGGATGCAATCTGTCTGTCACTGGTGGCCAGCGATCTGGGATAGGAGCTGACTTCCACTGGCACATGGGGGATGGAACCACAAAGGCCGTCACCTACTTCGACTGGCAAAGCATGGAACCCAACAATGATGACCAGCAGAACGTAGCAGTGGTTTTTGGACAAAATGGCTGGATAGACGACAATGTAAACTTTGGTTCTTATTACCAAACCATAATGCTGTGTATTATTTGTGAATATGAATAGCTGATAATGGCATATGTTTGTAAAGCTGGTGTCGACGGTTGAAAAAAAATGTAAGAAGTCTATTACAGAAATCACAACTGACTATTTTGCCAGTAAATGATTAATAGTTCAAGTTATTGTCGCTTGCTTTCTAATGTTTACTTATATTACACTATTAGCTTGTGCTCAAAAAGCATTGAGATTAAAATAAATCATTTCATTGGAGTTTATATTCCCTATAATTATCATATTTCGTATGGCTCTATTATTCTCGCAAATTTGCTGGTCTATTGCGTAAAAACATAAAAAAAGTCTTTAAATTTCAAATAATATTTATAGGAATCGTCATACATCACACATCACACTGTCCCTAGGACGAGCTCCCATAGCGGTAGAAATCTGGGAGAAATGAAAAAAATAAAAGC
Source organism: Streblospio benedicti (assembly GCA_019095985.1). Classification (NCBI taxonomy): domain Eukaryota; kingdom Metazoa; phylum Annelida; class Polychaeta; order Spionida; family Spionidae; genus Streblospio; species Streblospio benedicti. Next base: position 2,400,335 of record CM032668.1, read on the forward strand.
AAAATAAGTTTTCTGTTTAGGAAATGCTATGCATTAGCTTAAACACGAAACCGAAACTGGTTATAGTGGTTATACGGATGCGGGTTGAAACGACAGCGTATGGCGGCGGTAGTAGGATTTCCGGTTATAATTATATTCTGATACATTTCGCCATCGTGACTGTCGAGTCCATGGTACCGAGTTAACCGACCCCGCATAAACATTTTAAAAAGTAGTTGAGTAACACCCCCCACCCCCTTGTTGAGCCGCTTTTTGCAACCAGCCGCATTTTGCAGCCAGTTGCATTTCGTGTTGACGACGTTTTTTTGCAACCGCAACGCGATTTGCAACCGCCAATCCAAGATGTAACCTTTTAGTTATTTTCTACATTCTAACACTCACACATATGCATTTGAGAGATGTGCATATTTCTTAACATTATCACATTGTTTAACATAATTAAAGAATGTATTGATTTAGCTTCAGAATATGCTATATGAGGCCCACACCACAGCCACTTTCCATTATCAGCATAGACATGTTTAGCAGTGCCATTTGCATCAAAATTAGGCTAATAGCCCTCACATGTAATTGTGTTCTTCATTTTAAATTAATACACATCATTTACAATACAATATTTTTTCACATTTAAAGTGACTCTTGGTCACGGCAATTTAATTTTGAACTTTATTATTATAAGAATGTTTATCCAAAATCACTTTGTATTGAAAATGATATGCATTCATAAAATTTGAAGAACACTATTGTATGCATGGAAGGATAATCAGCCAATTTTTATGCCAATCGCATCTTTAAACATATATTTGGTTATAGTAAAAAGAGAATCTGATGAACATGTGAAATGCATCTTCAAATGCTAAATCAAGACAATTTCTATTTTAGTTAATTGTCCATACAATGTGATAATGTTAAGAAATATACACAAAACCCCTCAAATGCATATGTGTGAGTGTTATAATGTGGAAAATAACTTAAAAAATATGCAGGTTACATTTTGCATTGGAGGTTGCAAAACGCGGCTCCAGGCCCCTTTCTGGTTGCAAAATGCGTTAGCGGTTGTAAAATGCGTCAACGGAAAATGCAACCGGTTGCAAAATGCTGCTGGTTGCAAAACGCGGCTCATTGCACACACACACCTCGCTAAAGCAAAAGTCCTCTTCACAGTCATTGCATTATTCGACAATTGCTAAAAGAAAATTATTCTAAAAAAATGTAGCATGGCGTGATAAAAAGGTTCAGCGACCCCCCCCAACCCCTCCCCACCCCCAAAAAAAAAAAAAAAAAAAAAAAAAAAACAACAACAAACAAACAAACAAAAACAAACAAACAAAAAGAATCAGAAAAGTTGGTCGCCCCCCCCAACCCACTCCACCTTGTTGGACGACCCCCTCGGTATCATTATTTATGATCGATCCCTTACATAACTGCATAAATGCAAAATATATTTTTGTTGTTAAACTATATCTTCTTGTAATGTCCTGAAATTATGAGATATAGCGGTTATAAACAAATTCAAACGAGGGTCAACAGATAAATTTTACAAGTACAAAATTTTGAGGCAACGTTTTCAATATTATCGAATAAATTTCATATGTGTATAATGGTTTCAATGATTGTAGTTTCCTTTTAACTAATATGGTACACAGGCAAAAGCATTAAAACGTGTTCTTAATACCTCACAAACCAACATTACACAACTCTACAGCTTCAAATGAAAGTGGTTTAACCAGAAGTATAGTGAGAAAATGCCGTTTGAGTTTTTAAACTAAGTTATACTATTGGTTACAAGCTTAAGGTGGAAGCATTAACCAAGACTATCCGTTCAAATGTGTTATGTGAAAAATGTCTACTTAGTAATCCACTTGGTTAAAGTTATATCATTAATATCGGGTACATGGTGGATATAAAATGATCCTATATAGACACACATTGTAAAACCTGGCACTGGACGCTACCTATGTGTGTGTGAGAGGGGAGTTTGAAAAACAAGTTTACGAAAAAAAGTACAATGTACTGTCCGTATTTACTATCTTCTGTTTCTGGTATTTCTGAGGAAGCAGTTGTCCTTACACATATACATGTATGTGTGCAAATCTCAGGTTTTGAATTATGTATAATGTAGTTTATGAAAATTATGTTATAACCAATATATACCTGATTAGAGGAGTGGGGACTATTGACTGTAGTTTTAGGTATCAATTTGTAACTGTTATGGTAGCGTACCCACCCAAATATTGCACCACTATCTCCCCCACACCTACTCCACACCCCACCCACGGTAAATATGATAGTGCGGTCAGATTAGAGAATTAGTGGGAAAAAATAACGGATATTCCATTTCTTTTTATATATATTTATATCTATGCACCCTGTAGAGTACCAGAAAAAATCCCCATCAATGTGCCGTGAGTGATATTTTTTACATCCACTTCAATGTTTTGTGGGTGAAAGTGTGAGCATTTAGGGGTAGGGCAAAGTAAAACTCACATTGTATTAACGATATCCTATGTATTATGTAAGTGGCAGTAGGTCGCATTTTATGTATAATTGTCTTTCCTTACCATTGTTTTTTTCTTTATAACACCATTGTTTTTTTCTTTATAACCACAATATAAACTTATAGAAATTGATTTCAAAAGCTTTTCATCTCAACAGAGACCTCAATTTTACAAAATTTTACAAAATTACTAAATGATATTTCTATACTCTGAGTATCATATGTCAAATTGACCTCTAGCTGAAATGTTTCACCAAAGATTGGATTATCATAAAAGTTTATTAACTTATGTGATCTAATTCTTGGTTTCATCTTTGTATCGTGAGGTAGGCTGTTCAAACCATCAGGATAGAGACATATACTTCTATTTGTGGTTTATATGCATGGAAAAGTGCAAACTGACAGTCTGCAAATCTTTAGCAATGCTTGGATTGATCACTTGACCTCATTCACATCCTGAGATTAACAGCCTGTGATTGTTTAGAATTTTAAATGAGAATACATTTCTACTATCACTGCCATGCCAAGCAAGCCCCTACCACTGTAGAGTGGGATATAACACATGGATGAAAATTAATTCACCAACATTTTTTTCCTAAATCACCAAGTCACCAATACGTTTAATTGTCTTTCACCAATCACAAGAAATTGTAATTGAATAGGTTTCATCACATGCCACACACTTAGATACAGGCAATTCACAATTCACGCTCAAGATTTTGGGAAAATCACCAATCACTGCCTTTGTGATGAGCAGATCACCAGTCACCAATAATAGGTTCCATCACATTTTACGCACGTAAATACAGGCGATTCACAATTCACGCTCAAGATTTAGGGCAAATCACCAATCACATTTTTGCTATATGACCCCATCACTGTATTGACATAGTGAAGACCACTTCCATAATGAGAATAGTTATGTATAAAATGTCTCTTCAGGACATCCAATACTCAGAGTGTATTTCTTTTGCCAAAATTAAAATGCAATTGATATTTTTAATTAGAACATAAAACCAAAACAATACTTATCAGCCTATAGTGCAGAATGTCTCAACTATACTCGTCTAAATTATACTCAGAAATATAACGTTAACAATATTGCTGGGTATAACTTTGTCTTTGGAAAGACATTGGTTATTGCTTATTTTTGCATTAAGAACTCACAATAGTGTAAATTGCTCCTGTCTGTACTATTTCCAATAAATTCTAAAAAATGCAAACTCGTTTTCGTTTTTTCGCACCGCTTAGGAAAGTTTCAGCTGTAAGCATTGTATCAGCTTGTTTTGGGGTAACGGTTATAATGTCGTCATTCTGACGTCCGCTTTCAACCAACCAGGATTATGACAGGAATAGGGATTGTGCTGGTGTTAAATAAGCCTCATGATCACAACATTCAGCAGCATTCAAGCTACAAGCATATTATAAATAGACAAAACCAATATACAACACTGTAACAAAATGTGAAAGAGTAGTTCGGCTGGGTACAAGCATATGATAACCATGGTATCACCCCCCTCTTCGAAGAGGGGTGATAACCCCTCTGGGTTATCGGATACTTCTGGATCACATTACAAATGAAATTACATGAAAAGAATGATAAAGGGGTATTATTTTGAAAGTTTGTGTAGAACATCTAGTTAATTTATTATTTGTCTTATTTCAAGAATATAATAGTAAGAATGGCACAATCAATGGATCAAGAAGAAAGCAACCTTTTTAGATGAGATTTTCAACCTGGATAAATTATGATGTTTGGTTATGTCAGAGTTAAAGACTCACACTTTGGTCTATCTGTGAACCATCTGTGAAATAAAGACCTCCGAGAATGTGGCCGAACCTGCAGGGCGAGGTCACATTTTATAGGAGGTCTTTATTTCACAGTAAGACCAAAGGTCTTTATTCCCACAGACAGACCAAAGTGTGAGTCTTTAACCCTGAGTTATATACGTTGTCCATAACAATTTTATTGCTTTTAATATATAGTTACATTAAAATCACCACGTTGGCCAGTATTTTAAAGTGTCTGTTAAAAAACATTGTTAAAAAACTAATCGGCCGTCAGCTGGGTTCTTGTTACATTTCCTGCGTTGTTGGATTTATATAGATTTATACAGTGGATTATCTGTGAGAGATTAATTATGTACACAATTGTACTCCATGCCCATATCATATGGCGCTTACGGTTATATATAACTGAAAAATAGGATTATGTCTCATATTCTGTATTTGTGTTAAGAAGAGAATGCTTTATGATAGGTCCCTACATGGGTTAACAGTGGAACGGCGAAAGTGTGTGACAACCGAAATATATTACAAATAGGTATTATAAGGCCAACCACGTTGGACGTATTAAGTCATCGCACGTACGGCGTAAGAAACCAGTGTGCTTGAAATGAAAAATCTGACTGACTCTGATTCTGCGACCTATCTTTATTTGCTACAGAATTTTTAGAAGGCTAACATCCTGCCGATAATGCTTATAGATTAGGAAAACGGACAACTTCCTGCAATCTCGTTAAAAAATAAAGAAGGACAACATAATATTTGCGAAAGTACTTCGTGTTGGTTCGTAAACAAAGAAATACTCTTTCCAGCATACGCGTGACTTACGTTGATTAAACGGTGCACGTGACGTGCATGAAAAGGCACAACCTCCAAGCAATCGCAATGGGCAGACAGCATCAGCATCCACTATATAGGTGTATCCTGTATAATGTGTGCTAGCTGGAAAACCAGCGCAGAATTCGGCGGTACTAGAACACATAATTTGAGTGTATTTTTAATATTTTTTCTCCACAACAGTGTGGTCCCCATGTACCCGGGATTGCCTACATGAAGATATAAAAAATAAACCCATATTGCATATGAAGAAATAAGCATATAAAGTTTTTTTTTATAGAATATGTCTATCGTTAATGGTCAAAATATTAAGGGTTGGCCATCGGCTTGCGTAGCTGGCGTCTGTGGTAGAGACTAATCTAAAAAAAATACCTTTGTTTGAATATCGCAAACGTCCACAGACAGAGGTTTCTTTGGTTATATGCATGCTACATGGTTATATATTCTGTATGTGTATTTTACTACACGTGGTGTATGTCTTCGTAATATAGATAGACTTTGGTTTTGTAATCGTGTGTGTTTCACTGATATCAATTAGATCTAATAACTTAGCATCATATTTTATCCCAAATATCGCCCGTCTCGACGGGCCTTATGCTTACAGATGCTTACAGATCCTCTTCTGGTAGAAGGCTCGACGCCTGTAGAACCAGCTCTTCGTTTTCTTCCATGTCGCTTTCATGAAAACTTCCGTGTAGCTTCACAGTTTCTCTGTAGTTGAATCTGATGGGTTGATCCCTAAACAACTTGTCCAAGCGTCGCTCGAATGAGAACACAGATGTTGCTTCGACCACCTCCTTCGGCAGCCTGTTCCATAAGTCCACAACACGATAGCAAAAAGAATATTTCCTGACATTGAGTCTTGGCCTCTTCTTGAACAATTTGAAATTGTGTCCCCTTGTAGTGTTATTTTCATTTTTTACTAATATATTCGCTACGTCACTATCGTATTCTTCATGCAAAATTTTGTAAGTCTCGATTAGATCCCCTCTGAGTCGCCTATATGACAATGTTGGCATGTCCAATTCTCTTAAACGTTCTTCGTATGACAAATTACATAGTCCCGGAACTTGTTTTGTAGCCCTTTTCTGAACATTCTCAATCATATCTACATGTTTTATTAAATAAGGGTACCATACTTGATTCGCATATTCAATGTGTGGGCGTACTAATGATGTGAATAATGTTTTAAAAACGTTTCTATCCATATATTCAAATGTTCTTCGAATCACACCAACAATGGAGTTTGCTTTATTCACTTTTTCAGTTATATGCTTATCAAATGATAATTTGCTATCTATAATAACACCAATGTCTTTCTCATCATTACTTTTTTGGATGGGCAATGCATTTTTTTCAAGCTTGTAATCAAATTCTTCAATATTCTTTCTACTTATTCTCATTACTTTGCATTTATCTGGGTGAAACTTTAACAGCCATTTATCTGACCATTTTTTCATGTCATATATATCCGATTGCAATTGTTTACAGTTATCGATAGACCGTATTTTCTTGAAAATTTTAGTATCATCTGCGAACAGATAAATTTCACTCCCGCTGGATATACTATCTGGCAAGTCATTTATGTACAGAACAAAGCATATTGGTCCCAATACTGAGCCCTGGGGAATCCCACTAGTTACAGCTCTTCACTCGGACGACTCTCCATTAACAATAACACGTTGTTTGCATTCATACAAGAAAGCTTTAATCCAATTTATGTAAGAGTCACCAAAGTTGTACATTTTCAGTTTATGTAATAGTTTACTATGGCTTACTTTGTCGAAAGCCTTCATGAAATCACAGTAGGCCACATCAATTATACCGCCTCCATCCAGTATTTCTGTCCACCTGTCAATAACAGTTAGTAGTTGCAACACTGTCGATCTACCCTTTATAAAACCATACGGCTTATTACTGAAAAGTTTATTATCTTTCATATGCTTAACTATATGTTCACGCACAATACTTTCCATAACTTTGCAGACTATGCTGGTTAAACTTACGGGCCTATAATTCCCCGCTTGTTTTTTATCTCCCTTTTTGAACAAAGCTGTAATATTAGCACACTTCCATTCCTCAGGCAGTTCACTGGTCTCCCAAGAGCATTTAAATATCAATGACAAGGGAAATGAAACTTCTTTACTCAGTTCATTCAATATTCGCGGATGTATCTTATCTGGCCCTGGTGACTTATTCACTTTAAGATTCTTCAACTTTTTTTCAACTATTTCAGGAGTAATTACAATATCTGAAAGAACTGGACAATCCCTTATAACAATATCAGGTAGTTCATTTTCAGTGTCTCTAGTAAATATTGAAGTAAAAAAGTCTGCTAGTACATTAGCCTTTTCAGTATCATCCTTAGTTAAGACTGTCTTATTATCATCCTTATATAAATCTGATATGGAAGTTTTAATTTTACTTTTCTTTTGAACATAATTCCAAAATGCTTTTGGATTTTCCTTTGACGAACTTGCAATCCTTTTCTCATATACCTTTACCATTTTATGTGTTAATGCTCTAATTTGATTCCTAACCCTGTTATATTGAATTTTAGCCTCCTCATCACCACTTTTTACATATCTATTCCATAGTCTCTGTTCCAGTTTGACCTTAGACTTTATTGATTTATTGTCACAACTTGATTTATTATCTCTATTTCTTTTCACAACTATTTTTGGTACACATTTTTCAATGCTGTTCACTAAAATGTCTTTGAACTTATTCCATTTCTCATTTATATCGTTAGTTTTTAGTTCTGCTTCCCAGTTCAAGGATAACATAGACTTAAGTTTATGCCAATCAGCTTTATCATATTTGCATATTACTTTTTCCCCGTGTATACCCAAATGAGCATTAAACTTATATTCAATTAACCCATGGTCACTTTTACCTAATGGTGGGTCCACCACAATGTCTGAAACTATTCCTTCCTCGTTACTGAATACAAGGTCTATTAACGAAGGAGATTCATTACCTCGACCTCTAGTAAACTCTCGAATATTCTGATATAGAAAGCAATCTCTTACTGTTTCCAGAAATTTATACTCTATTTCACCGGGACCTTGGGTTATACTGCACAAATCCCAATCTATGCCTGGATAGTTGAAGTCACCATTTATTAACACATGCGTATACTTCAAATAAATTATTTTCAACATAAGTTTATTTAATTTTTGGCTATTATCACTATCCGAGCTGGGGCTCCTATATATGCTTGTAAACAAAAGTTTTTCTTTGTCATTTAGTACTATTTCTATACTGGCATATTCAATAAAGTCCACATTTAGATCCAACTGATTATATTTCAAACCTTCTTTAATATATATCAACATTCCCCTTCCTTCACTATCTTTTTCAAGATTTACTGGGATAATTTCATATCCTTCAATAATGTATTCAGACATACTTCTTTCAAATTTAAAGTTCTTTGGTTTAACCTCTGACAAAGCAATTATGGCAGGGCGTTCTTTGTTTATTTCCAATCTAGCTCTCAGCTCGTGAATTTTATCAACATTAAACGTATCTACATTCGAAAAAATAACTTTAAACTGTTCAAACTTATTTACAGGGTCAGTCCTACCTGTATTTTCACTATTTACAATTAATTTATGTTCATTTCGGTCTACTCTGCTCGCTATGCGTCTCCATGGCCGCCACCTTTCTTTATCTTTCTGACCCTTCTCTCCCAAGGCATTCCCCTGACCACGTATAAAAAATTTCCATCTTTGCCTTCCTCATTTTTGTCTTTGGCCTCTCTTTTAAGTTGCGCTTCACTTTCTCTCTCATCCCTAGTCATATCATGTTTTACACCAATCTTTCTGAAATAATCTAAATCCTTATCATCATTACGTGGAAGTTTAGCAAGTTTATGAGCATTTTTCATTATTTTCGCTTTTGCCTCCTCAGAGCACGAAGCAATTAAAATCCTGGGTACTACGAATTCCTCATCATTACGAATTACAGTTTTCCCTTTTTTACCTATCCTTTTACGTGCTTAATATCTTCCTCCTTTATTTCTACATCAATCTTGGAGCAAAGTTCTCTAACAAATTCCTTGTCTGAACGTATACAGTCCTCTCTCTCAAATTACTACTGTCTTCTTTAACATTAAAGATTGCCACATTGTTTTTACGATCCATCCTCGATTGCAGTTCAGTGGTAGCTTGTTTTACAAGATTCACATTTCCAACAAGGTTACCTTCATTTTCAACAATTCCAGCGCCAAGAATATTGTGCTCGTGCTTTTAATATGTGCTCTATTTCTATAGGGCAGGTTAAAAATTCGGACAGAGTGTTCCTGCTTTTAAAACATAGAGTTGTTGTCATCGGTGACATGCATTTGGCGGCAGTGTAATGTTAATACAGCCAACAACTTAATGACTCTAACAGCCACTGCTAAAACCAAGGATCAAGAATAAAAACGAACAAAAACTGTTTGTGGTCCTAGGCAGTAGTGGTAGTAGTAGAAGGAGCAGCAGGAGCAACATCAGCAGCAGCAGCAGCAGCAGCACCAGCAGCAACAACAACAAACAGCAGCAGCAGCAGTACTACACAATCAGACCATTAGAAGCAGCAGCAACAACAACAAACAACAACAACAGCTACTACTACTACAATGGCAAGAACACTCACCCACCACTTCTACTTCCAGCCCTCAAGAATACCCACCAGTTCCAAGCGTCCCCATTCAGTTCGCTATGCGGCTGTTTCGCCGTGCACTCTCTGCATCATCACCTACCTGTTTCCCTGTTACACTGCGGGCAAGAACGCTCAGGCGGTGGGCAAGAGCTGTTGCATGCACGGCTGCTTCACCATCTTCAACTTCATCAGCATCTTCACGCCCCAAGCATCAGAGGCCAGATCAGGGAGCAGAGAGGCATTGATGTGGGTTATATTCTATTATTCTACCGAATCTCAGATTGTTTTTCACATGTTGAGATTTGGATAACAATAATGTAAGCAGTGTATGTCAAAGTCTTCCATGCAGTGCTTGTGAATTGGAAATTGTAGTGTTTGGCTATACCCATCATAATCGTTTCAGAACATATATTTTCTGAAGCATTTTTTAGTGTAGGTGTATCCCTGCAGTAAGTTGATTGTAGTTGGTAATATTGGTATGTTGTCGATAACAGACAACGCCTACAATTAGTGTATATGACATTAATCTTGTTTAAATTCAGACTTTTTAATCCTCTTGTCATTTGTATTCCAGGGGTCGTGGTGCAATGACTGCCTCATGCACTTATTTTGTCCTTTCTGTGCGCTCGTGCAAGAAGCTATTGTAAGTAGTTATAAAAAAACAATATGTTTTTTTAAAGATTAAATTGTCAAGTTACTTAAATTGCCCCGTACTTAATGACCAATAGCACTATTTTCGTAATCATTTTGATTATTTGGAAAATTTAAACTATCGGGAAAGTAGTGTCAATTTCTATTTTTGAGATATTCAATATATATGATGTCTGATAATGACGAATATGTACAAATGAATCACATAGAAATTATAAGTGGTAGTGGTCCACAATCAAGTACATGTAGATTTGTCCCAAAACCTGATAAATCATTCCATTGATGAAAATTAAGAAATACTCGTTTCATGTTTGGTTGATAGGATAGAATTGTAACTCTGATGGACATGATGATGTGGCAGCTATCTTAAAAATAATTGTTTTATTTGTTCTTTACATCTTTAGGAGCTTAAATTGGGTGGAGGCCAGGCCATGGTTCGAGAGTAGATGAAACATGTGAAGACAGATTATGATAAAACAGATCATACATAGACACTATATAGACTATTTCTTTGTGATTGATTTTCAAAAATATAGAAATTGTCTCTTAAAAGTGAAAAGCTACTTGCCAAATCCAGGATTTTTGTTTTTATTTTATAACAGTGAGAAGTACAAGTTCATAATCGGTTCAGATGTATAAATGCACAACAGCTTATCGTGCAGAGTACAATTGCATAATTATATGTAATTTTACTTTGTGCAGCATTAAATATGCAAACATGTCCAATTGTGACCATTAACCTTACATACATATTTTGTAGTGTTACAGCTTATTACATGACTGTAGTAATAAGTAATTTCTATTTTAAGAAATTAATGTACAGTATGTGCACAGTGATTTGTCTGTGGTAAGAATGTGCTTTAATTTAAAAATATGTCTTAAATTTCAGTGTAAACATGTAACAAAACTAATATGCAAATTGAAAGACTCTGATAGATTATCTTGAAAACACGGTATTACCTTTATAATTACATATCGTTCTTTTGAATAAAATGACACATATTTTGAATATGGAGTTGCTTTATTTATCAAAGGTACAGTAACATTAAACACTGCATATACAATAAATATCATTTAATTAGACACGTACATAAAAGCACTCTATAATAAACTACAATATTTCCAGTATCGATTCATAAAAATGATATTTATTAGAATATTCCTGTAAAAAGATTGCATATGTCTATATGTACAATAAACTGTTGCAATAATTATATGACACCCACAACAAACGTTAAAAGTGCCATTACACAGAAGAATATACTGAATATCAAAAAAAAAAATCCAGTAATTTATTTATTTATTTTATTTATTTATCTATATCAGGCAAGTTGTTACACTGTCCATATATTAAAAAACAAAAACGATACATAAAACATAGGATAAAAAGAATAAAATAATGTAATATAAATTAATATAAGGAATATAATATTGATTATCACAGTTGTGCTAAACATATGGTTAGTATGTAGTTAGAGACGTCAGGATATTTTATGACATGGTTTACACATTATGTCAATGACGGACAATATTTTACTTAAATTGTGTCTTTATACAAAGATGTGAAGTACAAGTAGATGTGAAGCTTCTAATCTATCCACAATATATTATGATCAACAATTTACAGATTATTGCTGATTCAGAATAGTTTGATGATTTGCTCTCACAAGCACAAACGCGGCAATGGAATTTTGTTACATTCAACTGCTGATTTCCATTGCATTGCAATATACATCTTAGTACAATAAAGACATTCTGAAATACAACACGCATCTTCCATTCTTTTTCAAAAAGTCTAGTTCCAAGCTGTTTTGGACCCCCTGGAGGTACTGGAGCCTGGTCTTGTAGCTGGAGGGCTGGCATGGTGCTGAGGTGACTGCACGGGGAAATGTGGCTGCTTCTTTGGCACGAAGTTATCATATGATGTACCCTGCAGTCAACAATGCAGTGTAGTGCATTGCTATGTTATTTGACCTTTGCATTAAGCTTCAGGACAGTACATATAACAAAATACTGTTTGTATTATATAATTATATATTTTAGATATAGAGAAGGATCAACCTTATATTGAATACAGATGCTAAGAAATCATTACATTATGATAGATTCTAGATGTTTCTCTCTATATATATTAGGAGGTTTGAATTCCATATAACAAGTCTGATACATGTTGAATTAAACACGTTACACTTTAGTATTGCATATGGCTTATCATATAGGATGCAGATTGCTCCAAGTCTTTAGGCATATCAATAAACATAATATTACATTATTTATATGTTACCTGTGGCCCAATTAGGTCATTTACATTGAACATGGTATCTATTTGAGCTCCTGAAATGATGGAGGCAGCTGTGGAAGGACGTCCAGAATCACAAGAAGAAGGTCGGGCATCCTCATACATACCGCGAATTTTAATCTGATGTGCAGGGGACTTTGAGTGTCTGCAAATACACAGTATTGCATTTTAGTGTAAGCAAAAAAAAAATAAAAATTAAAACCTTTTCCACCACAGTATTATTCTTGTTTTCTAAAATTCTAATGTTTATTAGTCGGAATGAAGATCAACGGAATCAGTCGATCTCTGAACCTGTGATTAGACTACATCCCCATAATATTACAGTAGACTAAATTTCTGGCAGTAAACAAAGGATTCTAAAAATGAAGGGCAATACATTATAAAAATGAAACCATAATTTGAAAAAAAAATCTCATACGTTAGGTGAAATGCAAGGCATGTTCAGTGTAACTACGGAAACCATATTGCAAAAGGCTTATAAGTCATCTTGCACATTGACCCAATGGTGACACCGCACTCTACTCACAATCAATCATCTGCCACTTATTAAAACTCTCAATAGGACCTATTTACATCAATATTTGGGTCACCTACTTGTGGATACAGCAGCCTATGATGATGGCAATGATGATGAGAGCGGCAGCCCCGCAGCATGCCACTACCACCGTCATCCACAACTGCCAGCCCTCAGGCTCTGACGAATTCCCAGGCTCTTGCGGCATGTAAACTGCACTTATGTTCAGAGAGGTCCCCTGTATTGCAAAAATTGTATGCCAATAATCTATAATCTCTACCATATGACATGTTAGTCACCAATTGAATTTTGTTATAATGATAGGCATCTACAGGTAATGGTATTTTAATTTATTCCTAATTTCTAAACTTTGCTGGAAACAAAGCATATTGTTAAGTACATACATGACAATAATCACCCAATAGTCGTGTTCTTGATTTGTTTTAAAATAACATAAACAAAGTTGTGACTTTGTTATCAAGCCAATCATTATGGCTGCCTATTTCTTTCAAGATTCATCATGTTTTAAGTATAAGATTTTAAAATTCATAAAATTTTCAAGCTAAAAACATTAGGTAAGAGAATAAAATGGTTTGGTAGCAACCAAGAACACTTACCTCCTTGACACTGTCCATGTCTGAAATTAGAATTTCATTCAATACTTCATTGTCAAAGTACAAAATGTCAGCTGACCGCTTGACTATATTGTCATGACCACACAACCGTCGAGCATCGGACACATTCAATGCCAAGTAGATGGAGAGTCTGCAAGTCAAATAATCATGTATTTGATTTTCATCTTCCAGTCTATTAGTGACAATACAGTCATACACTAATAAGATGAATTGTGGCAGCTTTGGAAAATTCCCCACTTACCTAGTGATGCCTGAGCTAACCCTGTATGGGTAACCAGCAGCCATGTAGATAGTGCGACCTTGTAACCATTGCCAGACAGATGGACTGCTACCTCTGCAAGACACAAAAGTGGCTTTAATTATTTCACAAATATTGTAAATTCAACCAAACGCATGTATCAAAAAATAATGGTTATTTGTCAAGAGACATAACTATCGAACGATCAGTGCGGCAAGGGTGACCTGTGTCTTATCTGTTGTTCATACTATGTGTAGCGGTAATGGCTATGGAAAAGATCAAATCACTGCTGAATTTTGTTCAAGAAGAAAGTTAACAATATTTGGAAAAATTACTATTATTAAGCAACTAGCTGTACCCAAAATACTTTACCCTGCAAGAGTTTTATCAGTCCCAGAAGGTTTTATTGGATAAGATAAAAGCAATTGTTCTATAGTTTTATATGGGGCAACAATGAACATGTAAAATGATCAATCTTAAACAATTCTGTTAATAAAGGTGGGGGAAAAATGGTAGATATTGAAGGTCTATTGGATGCTGTAAAAAGCTGATTGGGTTTATAGGCTCATCAAAAGCACCCCTGATGAACTTTGGAGCAGTATACATGGAACAATATATATTTGATTTTAGAAAAAAATGATTCTTTATTATTTACGCTTAATTTCACTGACAAAAGAGTCATAAAATATATTTACATTAATGAGTTCTTTTTTATAAGGATATATTATGTGCGTTTGATGAGAATAAATGCATATCTATGAACTATTCTTCAATGGCATTTGTCATATTTGGAGTCAATCTCCATTGTGCAACAAGCACTTAATCAAAATCTTGAAATACAGACAATCAGTGGAACTTCAAGCCATGTTTTTTAAACAAGCAAAGAAAAAGCCTTTATAATCCTATGCTCAAAGATACTATTCAGATTATTAAACACAACTTCCTTTTTAATAATAATTTTAATTTAAATGTATATATACAGGAGTTTGAGTGTTTACAAAATGTAGGTAGCATGTCCAAGTGACAAGAAAATTCATGAATTTAATTTCAAGGTTATTCATAAATTTTAGCTCGTAATAAAATTTAGTAAAATGGAAAAATATCATAGTGAATTATGTAATATCTGTGCACAGGAAGAAGATATAATTCATGTTCTTTTTTTTTGTAATTGTGCAAAGAAAATATGGTCAGCCTTTGAAGGTAGCACTGGTTTTGCAGTAACCAACAAAGATATTATTTTAGGTAGCTCGAAGATTGAAAATGATATGCTTTGCAATTTTATAATTATCATATATCATTTATAAACAAAATTTAACAATGTTAAAAAGATCCGTTCATAGCTTAAAGGGAAGTCAAATGTGGTATTAGACATAGAGCTGCAATTTATAAATATATTGGTACAATAGAACTAGCTGATCTATTAGATTACTTATTATAATAATACTAATTTGTTTAAACCTTTGACAGTAGAAAATAAAAGAAATATATAATAATGATATGTACAAGTATCAATTAAAAATTTTCTGTGAATTCTTATGATTATTCTGCTTTACTATTGAATCCTTGTTTATGTGTGTGAATATTGTTTATGAAAATCAAAAACCAAATTAGAGAGAGAGAGAGAAATTTCCTCTTCTCTAAACTTAAATTTTGCTACATGTATTTAACAGTTGTGTGTAACATTGTAAGTCATTTAAGTCCCACAATACTCTCATGTAAAATGGGATATGGGTTTTAAAATGAAAATAAAGTATTAAAAGAAATTGCAAAGTTGTCTGATTTATATAGTGGAGGTTGTGCTGTTGAAGTTTGAAGTTTAGAAGCATGCATGTCTGTTCTCATTAGCATGTGGCCTCTGAACAAGAAAGTTGTAAGCATTTAAAATAACGATCATTACATTTTGTAAGAAAACATTCACAAAGAATATATGTAAGCTTATTAGCATTTCATATTGATAAAACTTAACAGTTCTTTTCTAACCTGATGTTTTATGAAATTCAAGATCCAATATTTTCCTCACTCACAAATTTTTACAAACAATGATTGTGTTTTACGTTTTGACAGCAAATGCCTTCACTTTTTTGCCCACATTTTTTACGTCAAAATGTAAAACATCATCTTTTCTATAAAAAAGTTACAACGGCAGTTCTAAAATATTCACTTGTTCGTATAACTTTTCAACTGTCATTGAAAAATGCAATTGCGGTAATTTGCGATTAGTGTAGATTTTATGATAGCTACAATGACACATTTTTATCATGATCAACTGCGATATATATACATGTACCTGTATGTTTGTTGAAGGGCCCTGCAGCATCGCTGGCTATCAGCCTGACACCGCGCACTAACCAGCCGCCACTTGAGACTTGACCACGGGAAGTTCACCAACCACCTCCCTCGGGATCATTGTTCACATCTATGCTAGACTCTTCCATCATCATCTTGTTTCTCTGCAACAACAAAGGGTATTATCAATGTCTAAGATTTGAAGGAAATAATTGAATATCTAAAAATTTCCAAACATTTTCATCACTTTTACTAGAGACATTTTAAACAACCTAAGGGATCGTTCTGAATGAAGTCTCTCATTTTTGGCACCCCCCCCCCCCTTGTCACCTTTCGTCATCGTTGCAGCACTCCCTCTCTTGGTAAGTTGACGTTATCTAGCCCCTTGATTTAACTGTGCCGTTGTATATACATTTGAATATATAAATCCATAATTTAGACATAATTTTACAAATGTTACGTGTATTTAGGATAAGAGCAAACATGGCAACATGATTTCAACTAGTAGATATCTCACAACTCACTTAGGGAATGATCATAAGTAATGATACCGGAGGGGGGGTCGTCCAAAAGGTGGGGGGGTCTTTTCTGATTCCCTTTGGGGGGTCGCTGAACTTTTATCACGCTTGGTATGTTTTTTTTCAAATATTTTCTTTCAGCAATGCAATGACTGTATAGAGGACTTTTTCTTTAGGGAGGGTGGGGTGGGTCACTCAACTTTTAAAATGTTGATGGGGGGTTCGGTTAACTTTTCTTTGCGCCCAAAATGGACATCACCCAAGACCCCCCCCCCAAAAAATCGCTATCTATCATTGTTCCCACTTATCATGTCAACAAACACACAGTTCAAATACTATTAAATAATTACAACTCTTTTGCACACACACACACACGCACGGACACACACACACACACACTTTCACACACACACACAACACACACACTGCGTGGTCATGCACGACCAGATGTGGTCTAATCTTTGCCGTCGCACACACACATGCGGTCAAATATATGTTTGTGACACATTTTTTGTGGATTTTTTGTGGATGCTAAAAATGCGGTCAAAAACAATTAAATGACAGCTGATTATTCTTAGATCGCGTCTACAGCAGATCATTACAAGATTCTCTTTGATATTCATATTTTACTTCCTTTTTTGAAAGAACATACAGGCATGTTACATTTTTGATTTGATAAACTGCCATATTGCAGTAATCATCACATGGTGTGAAGTCAATTTCATACCACCACTCCCCTTCTATTGACTAGAGTTTACCACTATGCACAGCATATGATTCTTTTTATTTAGTGACCATTAAATGGGTTTATTAACCGTTAAAAACAGACCTTTAAAAGATTTTCTTTCTTAATTTTAAATCTTTTTTTAAGACAAACAAATTAAATTTTATTGGATAAGCATTTTCAAAATTTGAATATTTTTTTCTTAATCTTTAA
>CM032668.1:2418275-2451370 GCA_019095985.1 Streblospio benedicti
CTCTTCTTTGATTTAAAAATATGTAAAATTAATTTGCAATATTTGGAAGATCATATAAAAAATGTTATACATACACAAATAGTACTAAGTTTGTCAAATATTTTGTTAGAATGATGGAAGAGGATATAAATCGATTAGATATGATCAATTGTTTAATTTTACATGGAAAATATTTTATTGCAAAATGTAAATTTATGTACACCATCCCGAATACTAAGAACTTTTATAACTACCTTGTTTACCATAAAAAATATGAAACATTAATGAAAGATTTCATATTGTAATATTAATTATATATCCCCTTTAAATAACATTTATTATGATATTTAAGTATATATATACTATCATAGCTTGTTTTTCTTAGTTTTATTTAATTCTTTTTGTTTGTTTTTTTTTATTTTTTTTTCTTTTCTTCTATTTATATCTTTGGTTCATTGTAAATGTCATTAATAAAAAAAAAAAAAAAAAAAAAAAAATTATCTATTTTATGTATTGCACAATAGATGCTTACGTCTATGTCTGCATGATGATACCAGCTCATTTCTATGGTTTAGAGATGCCATTCTGGGTTTAAATATTATAAAAAATTTCTCATTTAGGCATAGGCTGCACGATTTGGATGAGTTTGAATACGAATTGCTTTTGGTAATTAATTTCCATTTCAGTGAGTATGGTATGTTAGTTTCAATGAGGGACCAAATGTATGTGCTTAGTTTTGTGGCTTGAATTGTCCTTCACATAGCCCAATGTATGTTTCTTCCTTGTTGTTATCCTGTCTAGTAACTGTGGCCTGATATATTATGCTACTTTCGAGGCATTTACCTCCCGTTGGCCATTTCAGTTAGATGTATTTGCTTCTGCAACATGCTGACTAAACCGTTTTGATAGTCTTTAGTAATCTGATGTGGCTCATAGCGTGCTGGTTTATCTGTTAAGTCAAAAGCAAAGAAGAATAATTAGATAGGAAACAACCACTAAGACTATCTTACATGATATGGGATGTGTGGAAGAAATTTGCTGACAAATATATTGTTTGCAAAAATTGATTGAAACCTTGTTCTTCTTCATCTTCATTTGAAGGCAAGTTCTCTGGTTTAATGTGTTGGCGCAACCATTCAAGTTTCCTATTATAGCAATTAATACAACATTTCATTTCCTTCAGTAATTGATTTCTTTCTTCCTCATATCTTTCTACGATAATCATTTTCTCTATGCAGACTCTCTTTTGTTTCAAGGAAACATTCTCATCTAAAATCAAAATTGAATACTCAATGATAACAATCGTTATAATGTACTGTTTTTCCATAGATATATTTCATCTTCAACAATGCTTTATTAGCATGTAACTCATACCTTCACTGTTCCAAGGTAAAAGCTCTTCATCTAAATCTTCTCCCATAGGTATACGAGATAATTCATTTTCTTTATTATATTGTTCACACTGTTTGTGCAGCCTTGTTTTAATTGCATCAATTTTTCTCCTTATTTTCATTCTGGATTTGCTCGTATCTGTAACAAAATAAGATAGCATCCATCATTATGTATTACTGATAGAGCGCGGCAGTTTAGGATTGTTCTTTTCTTGCTGGAAGTCATAGATATTATACCTGAATGTTTGGCACAGCTATCTTGAAGTTTTCTCTTTTCAAGTAAGAGCATTTCAATGTCCCTCTGCAATAATGTGGTCTTATGTTCAGCCATGCTCTGTTTTGCATTTGCCAACAATATTGCTTCATTCGAACCTGTTTTTTCTTTCAATCTGAAATTTTACATTATGACCACCATGAATTTAAAATATAGCATTAGATCACTAGCTTTTACAATTAACATTTGTAACTCAGTAAAAATCAAACATTTTGCTGATGAAACCACCTCTGCTCATGTAAGCATTTACTTGCTCCTGTTCCTCACCACTTTGAGCACATGAGCCGCTCTGATATCGACCGCCATAAATGATCTGAAAACATTTGTAAACAAATGCACTACTTTATTCATTTTTATTATCAAAATCATCACCAAGAGATATGATAATTTAAGGAGAGTGATTTAATACTATATGTTACCTGACATGGCCAACTATGCGCTTTGCCATGAAGAATGCTCAGAAATGGCTTTGACTGTGACAGAGATTGCAATATATGGTCTTGTGGCAATTTTTGGAGTAAATTTACCAGCCAAGGCCAATATTTGCATATGACATCTTGGCAGATGAAGTTAACTTTTTTTCTTGCGATACTTGGTGTTGTAAAAACAAGGGGTGCGGAAAAATTTCTCCTTGGAACATATTGATACCCTTCAACAACACAGCATGTCTGCAGCTAACCATGGTGAGGCCCGTCTCATCTAGATTCTTCATTGTTTTGCTCCTGTCTTTAGCGGCCCGCCAATGCGTATCACCGCAGGTGGAAGCAGTCCTCTAAATACAGATAAAATACATCACCAATTTAATACCTCGTACAATTTAAAAAGGATGTAAATTTCAAATTATCCAGTGATGGTAGCTCATAAAGAAAATATTACCGCTAAATTGTGACTCTGAACGTCTTTTACGAAAATATCTACACGCTCATCATCTACCAAAAACACATCTTTGTAGTAGCTATCTTCAGTCTTTATTCTATGAATAATAAAAAATGGCTGTAAAATGTAAAGTGTGTTTCAGTATCACAACATTAAATTCATTCAATCTAAATTTATAGGTTGAGGAAAAAAACTTTGAAGAAATTAATTACTGGTTTGATTTTTTGAACCGGTACAATTTTCTATTTCCATCGATATGACAAGCATGCATTTCCTTGTCACAAGCTGGACAAGACACTGCGTTAGCCCTGCATAGCTCATTCAACCCAAACTGACATTTCTGCCATTCAGAAACACATTTGCTAAAGGTTGTTGGTGTTATTAATTTCCCCTGAAAAAAACGATAAAATTGGTTAACATTGAAGATATAAATCTGAGTGTGAGAATACGTATTCTCACACTTAGATAGTAAGCATACTTACTATAAGCACATGGCCGTTGTATTGTAAGTATTCTTACTATCTAACAGCGGTTATTTTGTATGTACACATGTTTACTTATTAACGATATATAGTAGAAATACTTACTATAATTATTTTGTATGTACACATATTTACTAACTAACGGCGTATAGTAGAAATACTTACTATAATTCCACAGTGCAATGGTAGCATTCTATTCTATTAGCTCATTTGATGAATATTCATGAATGAACCTAGCTGATTACTCAATAGTACGCATTTTGTATGTCGATCGCATAATGATATGTTGCATGTATAGTAGTTATTCTTTGCTTTTTGTTAATTTATTACTTCATTTTGATAATAAGGCAATGAAAATGAAAAACAATATCCTACATAATAACAGTATTTAATACGTACTCCATAGGCAGATCCTGGTTTTTGGAAAGGGGGGGGGGCGCACTTGAGGAAAAGAGGGGGCACACTTACGGGATTTCATGAAAAACCCTATGAAAATGAAGTATTTTGGTGGGGAAAGGGGGGGCGCCCCCTGCGCCCCCCTGGATCTGCCTATATACTCTTCTCATCTACCATGTACAGTAAATTTATCGTGATGTTGTGATGTGATATATTTTATTTGTTTGAAAATGTGCAAAGTCACATATATATTCCCTTGACTAAACACCTTGTAACCCCCACCCACCCCCCAAACCATCACCACCATCAAACATGCGCCAGTGGTACCCTATTGCTTATGCCTGCAGCACTCTTAAATCGGGATCTTTCCCAAGATCCATAAAACCATTTCGCCCCACCCAATCCATCCCCAACCCTTCTATGCATACGGTACTAGCATATAACAATTGTTATTGTGTCATCCATAGTGATCGAGTGTGCAAAACATAATCCGCATTAGTGCTTTCTTCAAAATCTACCGTGGATACTGATGATGACGAAATGAACTGATGGGCTTACCATAACCAGTGATATTTCTGTGTTGGTGCTTTGCATCTAAATTTCATGCCATGTAAAGATGGTGTAGGAAAGGTTTCAAGTTCAAAGCTGTACTCTGGTCGTGCAATGGAGGGCAAAGTGAATCATTTCATTGAAAACGTGTGTTTGCAATTTGACTGATATACATCTGAATTTCATGGCAAATGAAAATGATTTCAAATAAGTTTGAAATTCACTGTTGTACCCTGGTGGTGCAGCTGATGGGACTTGTTTTGTCTCAAATCATTATATATTTCAGCCAGCTCCCACTTTTAATGGAGCGTAGTGTGTAATAGCTAAACTGACAATTGAATGCTGATCACAAACTAGCATGTGTTGTGAAAGCAGCAAGTCATGGTTTTGAATGTTGATCAGATTTGTTGCGAGCGATGGGTCAAATAAATATGCAATTATAGCTTTTGTAGATTTATTTACTATCAACAAATGAAACACTTAAACAGATATGTCATGTAAACACATATTATGAAAGATACTGTGGGCTTACCTTACAGCAAGTTGAAATAAGCTGATATAGTCCTATCCAATCACATATTAAATGTTTTCATCAAATTGTCGTAGCTTCATGTGTCAGTACTCTAATCAGAAAGTTTTTTAAGTTACTGGATTTAGTTATGTTTGCATTATGACTGATATATTTATTTCATTGTATTTATTTATTTTACTATTGCGACAGGGTATATGGTGCAAAATAAGTAACATATTATTAGAAGATGACATACAGACCTTTTCACTTTTCAGTAACCTTTGCAATTACTAAACAAAGTCTACCATACTCTTAAAGGTACATGATGTAATCCAAACTTAGATAAATCCATCCCATCAAAAATAATTTCCTCGCTAAATTACTGACAAATAAAGATATGTAAATTTGGTAAACATATTTAAATTGTGATTTCAAAAGACTGTGTCAGGTCATATTAAAAGTAGAAAGTGATCAAGTAAACGTAGGAAGTGATCAAGTAAACACTAAAGCAAAAATCCAGCCTAAAACGGATGCTCTAGCTCCCCTTGTTTTTGTATGGTTAGTTACCCTGTCTTGTACCATACAAGTACGAGCTAGTAAGAAGGGTGTTTGTACAGTGAATGTAGCATATATTCCTCCCGCCCCATCTAACTATGTTGGTGCCAAAGTACTGAATGTTCATAATAGTAGCCTAGGTCTCGCTTGGTTGTGGGCGTAGGTTTGAATTACCTTAGAGAGGGGGCGGGGGGTGTAATAATAGTTGCCAATCTCCCATCTCCCAATTTTCTTTGCGTGATTCTCCCTTCTCCCAAAGTTTTTCTTGCCTCTCTCCCATCACCCACTCATTTCAACCATCTCCCACTTTTAATGTTATTTGTCACACCGTCGCAGATTCAAAACACACATATTGACTTCAGTTGTCACGTCAAAATATCAACCATGAAACAAAATAAATGACAAAAATTACAACAGCATCATTTCATCATTTCTATGCATGACTATGCATCAATCTTGATTGCCTGCTCTTCCGCTTTTCTCGGAGACAGGGCACTCTTTCGAAAGAACGTGACAGTTAAAATCTTCACTTTGTTTAAATCAACACCATCCGTTGCTTTTAGTATGTATTGCCTTGAACATTAACGTGCACAGCACAACTCAGTTTGAATAATTTTGTATTCTGAAGGGTTTTGTCTATTTAAAAGCTGGAAGTATGAGACCTTGTAGTGGAACGGCAGAGTGGATGATGCTGGCAATGAGAAGAGAGCTCAATTCAAAACTTTCAATACCCTGATCACAGCTGGCAAGTCAGATGAAGCCAATGTCGACATACTGAAGCAAAGCATAATTAAGGCATAATGGGTTGTTTGGGCTGCTAAGCTGGAAGCTGAGAAGGAAGTGTTCCGTGACATCCCTCCCAACGACACTAGAACTCTCTCTCAGTGATACGAAAAAGATGAAGGCATGGGTTGAGCACTATGCAAGATTGCTCAATGTCAAGTTCACCTTGTGATCTACTCCCCGTGGTTCCCCAGTAATGGGCACATCTTTTCCATTTATTGTAGAACGAATTTGCAAGGCTCTCAGTAAGATGAAATCTTGTAGAGCTGCTGGTCCTTTGGGCATCATGGCGGAAATGCTAGAAGCTAAGGAGAGGAGGGTGTGGCACTGATAAGGGAGGTGGCTGAAACTGTCTTTTTTGTTACGGCTCAATTCGTACCGGTAGGATGACACACACGAATCCACTCTGTTAAAAAACAAACAAACAAAAAACAAAAGACACACAAAAAGAAAAAAACACACGAAAAACAAACAAAAACAAACTAACCACAAACTATAACAAAACATTTCGAGTGTATAATCAATGTGGGGAGTGGTGTTGTTAAAGCTACACATTGCCATTCCAGGACCAACACTGGAGAGAAACTGCTGGTGTATGAATGCAGCAATAATTATTGTTGATAGTATTTCGTATGTTAATCATACAGATGACAGCACATATTGGAGAGAAACCATAGCAGTGTGGTGAATGTGGGAAATGTTATAATGACAGTGGGCACTTGACATCTTTATTTTTGATATTATCACTCGGTGCACAGCTTGTGTTTAGTGTATTTAATTAACATGATAGTTCCTAATACAACGCGATAGATACCAAAAGAAATTAATTGTATTTGATAGTTATTTGGATGTGGTCTTGCTGTTTTGACAAAATCTATTATAAACTCATTGAAAACAATCCTTTATCAAAACTTTGACTGATTACTTGAAATGAATACTTTGCATTGAACAATATACCTTTATGTGCCCATTTAACATAATTATATGAAAATTACGCGTGTAAAATATTTGGATTTAGCACATTAGTGACACGTGCCAAGTTAAGCATGATAACTTACATTATGCACTGGAGTAAAAAAAAACAGACGTCAGTGTGTCCATTTTATGAACAATAATTTACCCCAAAGGATTATCGGATAAAAGACATAGAACTTTTAAACTTAACACAAATGAATGAATTGCTAGTACGTTATACTGACATTGTCTTTACATAAATCAATTACGAAATGCTCACCACAAATACTGAATGATATCTTTATGATACACAAGCATTAATTTTGTTGATTGAT
The DNA here is from genome assembly GCA_019095985.1 of Streblospio benedicti. Classification (NCBI taxonomy): domain Eukaryota; kingdom Metazoa; phylum Annelida; class Polychaeta; order Spionida; family Spionidae; genus Streblospio; species Streblospio benedicti. Next base: position 2,425,361 of record CM032668.1, read on the forward strand.
ACAGCCCGGTAATCACCTATTTTTGTGCTAATGCAATATGTGTTCACGAGAAAGAAATAAATGTATTTCAGCCAAAAATAGCTGTTAAATTTTGCGAAAATTCTTATTATGAACAACAGCTTCACTTTGAACTTGAATGTCATCAGTTTAAATAGAACTGTATAGCTTGTGACTTGACTGTTCTTGTATAGTATGTAATCTTGTAATCGTGTATGAATCTTGTATGAATCAGTGTATCACTGTAAGAGTGATGACCCCGTATGAGGCTCTGCAGCCAGCTCCTCTGGTGTCCATGTCATTATGTGTGCATAGTAAATGCATTCTTTCTATGAGGGCTGGCTAGTGGACGAAATGCAGCCAATGACTCAGTGACGATGGAGCTATGATGTCCCGGCTCTCGACCCAGAATAGTGCGGCGGTGGTTCCTGCTTCTGTGGTAGCACCACCTGAACAGTGACCAGGGAATTGAAGTTATTCGAATACAGGCCATCATTCGCAGAAGTATTGGGAAATGCTGTGATATTTATAACAAATGTCATGAATGTCGACATGTATGACCTATCGACTTTTCTACATATACATATATCAATGTCCAAATGACTCGAGAACTCAGAAAAATAAATGTCATAAATGTCACGACATTTACCCCAAATAAATGTCATAAATGTTGATATATATCACTCTATACATACATTGATATATATATCGATGCCAACCCTTAATTACAGGCAGCAGACAATTGACATCCATAAAGTCACTGCATAATGAATATACATAAGAGAGCAGCATTAGATATTAAGATTTATCATTCTTTTTTATGTAATTTCATTGGTTATATTGACCCGGAAGTATCCGATAACCCGGAAAGGGTTATCAGTGATCACCCCTGTTCGCATAGGGGTGATACCATGGTTATCATGCTTCTCCGCTGGACTACTTTTTCACATTTTCAAAAACAATGTTTAGATTGTTTAGAAAAGAATGATAAATACAAAACCAGGTTTGTTGTGTAACATGAATTATTTTATCAGGATTCATTCGTGTGATGCATGAGGCTGGCCGTAATACGTCCCAAGGACTCGGCTGATAAAATAATTCATAGTACAAACTCACCTGGTTGTGTCTATGCATTCACCTGTGAGATGGGTGGTCTGTTGCCCGTGGGTGGCGGCGGTGGTGGCGGCTGCCTCCTGGGCTTCTCTGCTTTAGCCATCACTGACAGATGGGTGGGTGGCGGGGACACGGTCAGCCCTTGTAGCTGTGAGACCGCCCCGGTCCCAGCACCGCCGCCTCGGTCCTGCTGCTTCTGCTGGGCTCTGGTCTGGGGCACGGGTGACGAGTGTGCGAGGGGCTCTGGTGGAGGTGGCTGCGGCGGCGGCGAGGCGAGGTTGGGCAGACTGATGTAGCGCTCCGCCGGGGCGTGGTCCGGGCGGTGGTAGCCGGGGGCAAGGTGAGACGCGGTCAGCTGCAGCGGGTGGTGCTTGTCCGGGCCGCAGGAGGCTGGGAGTGTTATCATGGATGATCTGATTAGGTGTGTGATATGCAAGTATTGCTGGGGTTGACTGTACTGATAATGAGCAGATATAGTATAGGTATCGACTAATTAAGGTGAAATAACAAATCAAATATGCTGCTAGTGATACAGTATATGTACCAAGGCGTCAGTGTATGTTGATTTGCATGTAATGTGTCATTTGAAAAGATCATTATATTCATCGACAAGAATCTATTCAATGGTCACAACCTGTTTCCTCCACACACGCTGTTGGTTGAATACAATATTACAACACACTGTGATTTAGATTGCTGTGAGTTCTTGAGAAGGACAAAATTTTTGATCTGGAATGTATTATTAACCACCATGAAATAGACACGAGTAAAACGTAAAAAGTGTTACGCGAGAAATAGCGAGCATTAAAGGTAAGAAATAAGTGTGAAGCACAAATCTCTTGACACATAACAGACGTTCATTATCAGCTGCTAACGCCAAGGGCACAACAAGCAGCACTGCATACCTACTGCCTCTCCATTTCCCCCAAACCAAGGAGACCATAAGGTGTCTGGTGCTGGTGAAAGTGCGGCTATGGTACTTTTTGAGCCATTGCAGAGACAATAGAGGAAGATTTTTATGCCAAACCTCCCTACGGTTGTTTAAACAGTTGCCAGACCATAGGTGAGCAGTATGGAGCCAGTATGTCCAGCCCTACGTTATCACAAGCCAAAGTCACGCAGTCACAATGTCCGCACTGTGGGCTGTGCCCTGGGCGTGGTGTGGCTTACGTGTTACTGGCGGTAGGTACATGGCGTGCGCCCGGAAGCTGGGCTGGAGCACCAGGCCTCCTCCAGGACCCAGCAGCGCCTGAGGAGCTGCCGCCGAGACTGGAGCCGGGGCGGGCTGGGACGGCTGGTAACGCACGCGGTTCTTCCCGGCCCTGCAAAGGTAGCGAGGGTAGCTGTACGTGTTTCTTATACACTTGTCAATTTTGTTGTAAAATATTTATTTTGCTGCTATAAAAGCCCAATGAACCCATCTAATAAGATGGATTATTTGTCACACCTACGTCTTCCTTGGCATTTGGTTGCACTCTCATTTTCTTAATGGCCTTTATTACATTGCTAATGTTTTATGCAATATTTCATTTACTATGTATGAGATTTAAGTACCATAAAGCAATGGTCACACACATTTACCTTGCAAAGCATATCCTCGTCACTCTGAGAATTAGATGTCATATGTTGACATCTTATTCTCAGTGTGATGCTCTCCTAACCCCCCTTGTTTACCACACCCCACAACTTGTCTGCCGATTATACACCACACTGAAATCCTTCATCCCTATTTTCCAGTCTTTTTCCACCACATCAAACTTCCAATTAAACAATGCCAATGATATGCATATAGATTATTAAGGTAACAGTCTGTTTTAGTGTGGAGATAACACTAGTTTGCACGAGTGGTGTCTAGGCCTGCTCGAGTGAGCGTTAGCGAACGAGAGCAGGCTAAGACACCACAAGTGCATAGCTAGTGTTATCTCCACACTAAAACAGACTATTACCTTTTTATCTCCCCAGTTTAACAGAATTATTTAACTTGATCATGTTTATCGTTGACAAAGTAGGGAGATATAACATGATCTCATACGGCTCTTAACCAATCAGAATCGAGAATGAACGGCAAACTGGGGAGAAAATATCATACTCCCAAGCGTAGCCTGTGTGTTTGGCTGTACCGTGCGGTGCGTGTGTTCCTCAGGCGGCAGGCCAGACAGAGCAGGACGAGCAGCTCGAGGACGGCGGCGGCCGACACGCCCACACTGGCGGCGGACACCCCGCCCAGCGCCGCCACCAGCTCCAGGGGCTGACAGGGCGACATGAAGGAGCATGTGTGAGAGGCTGCATGTGTGGCGAGTGTACTATCATGCTGGCAAATTCAGAGCCTGACGTTTGTTGTAAATATGATGTTGATTAGATACTGGCACCACAGGTGTTAGCAAGAATAAACAGGAAAAGGAAATGATGTGAATGTAACAAAGCATGAATATACTGAGCAAGAAGTGACTCCAACTGAAACATGCAAACACACTTACCGACATTTCTGGCTTCTCGTTTATGTGTCTGACGTCATCAAGGATCTTCACTCTGAGTACCGCAAAGTTGGATCTGAAGGAAAAAATAGTGCATCGAGGTTTTTAGACAGACACAAGCTGGAGATTGCTATTTTAGATAATAGAAAATAATGAGAATAATTTTTAAAAAAGTGGTCAGAACTGCCGACACTGGTAGGCAACAATGGCTAGCGTGTAACAATGGCAACGCACCAATTCAGATTGAGCATAGTATTTGTAAATGGCAAACTCGCTGGGGATTATCCCACAGTTTCAATGTTGAAATATTTTTCACATACATATCGGAGGGAGTGCTGCTGATACCTGAGCTGTGTCTCCGACACGTAGACCCCCGTAGCGGCGAGGTCCGATAACACATGTTTCTGCAACAACAAACAAATATGGGTGATTAGTAGGGGATATCATATCTTAATGTTTATCAAACTGTATTAAGTGTAGATATATTGCTTGGTGAATAGGTACTACAGTGGTAGTGGTCCACAGTTCGAGTACTGGCAGAAGCTCTATAGACTTGGAGAAATAGTCCTCTAATCTGCGTTAAGTTTTCATATTTCAGTAGCTTACGTATTTAGTCTGGCATGAGATAACATATTCATCTTGTAAATGACGTTCCGATGCTTCGAATTTGGAGAGTATGTTGCTAAGATGGGCGAAGCACTTTTAGAATGTAGATTTGCGTTGAGCCATGCTAACTCACGGGGGGGTTATAAGGTTTGCCAGTCTCCCATCTCCCAAATTTTTTGCCTCATTCTCCCACTTCCCATTGCCTTTCTCCCACCTCCCACTTAAAAAGGGTCTGCGAAAAAAAAATATGTACAAAATCTCAGTCTCCCCCACCTCCCACTTTGGGCCACTTTTCTTGGCTATCTCCCACTTTGGCTGCCTATTCTCCCACCTCCCACATTTTTTTCACACCAATCTCCCACCTCCCAAAGTCTTATAACCCCCCCCACTCACCATGGCAATCTGACTAGGCCACGGCTGTGATGTCAGGCCAGTCAGCTTGTATGTCACCTCCCTAGAACACAACGCACACACCATGAGGCTCATCTACATTTATTAGTGGTATAAAAATGAACATCTTACTAACAAAACCATCAGTGGACTCACTGCTACGTATCTAAATTGATAGTGTAATATCAATATTGTACATTTGAAAAATATGACAGCTATTTATAATATTGTACATTTGAAAAATATGACAGCTATTTATATTCAAGCAGCCAGAGCGAATCATTCCAGATGCTAATCACATCATATTTGATTTTGAATAGTGAATGCACCTACAAAGTGGATAGCAGCTACTATTGTCCTCTTCTGCCAGTCGTGTGCATGCGTGATATTTGAGAATATGTGACATAATATACCAATATCTGACAACAATTTGACAAATATACTAGACTATGAACAAGACATCCGGAAATATACCAAAAATGTGAAAAAAGACACCCAGTGTTGGTGTACTCACCGCGATAATGTGATCACATATCACGCATGCACACGACAGGCAGAAGAGGACATTAGTAGCTGCTATCCACTCTGTGTGCAAGCGAGTGTTGGTAATAAATGCGTGTGTGTTTATCATGACAAGCACGTGTGCCCAGGTCCCCTACCTGCACGGCGGGGGGCAGCTACAGTTACGCAGAAGACCTCGCTCCTCCATGGCCTCCACCGTGAACACGCAGAGTCCTGCAAAGACAACCGCAGCATCAACACCTGCCTTAGGCGATGGGCACATTTCACCTGGCGGGCGTCTTCGCCGCAAGGTGTGTTGAGGTTTACGGCGTTTACGGCGTTTTCCGCATGGAGTGACAAAAGGACAACTGTGGGCACATCGGAACGGGCTCGGTGCGTTACAAGTGCGTCGGCACTGGGAATGGCTTTGCTGAGGTGGCCGTGAGATCAACGTGCATAGAACGTACGTTGTACTCACGTATAACTTGTGCTCTACACACCGTGTGATTACTACTAAAGCGCGGCATTCGTACGTTCATGGTACAGAGAACGCACTGCGCCAGTACTGTAACTGTACCGACGACGTGCGGCTAAATCCTCTGTGATTATACCACGATTACTGCAAGGTCTCCGCACTGCCTCCTTGACGTAGACTATGACGTAGGGTGGTCGTAGAGGAATGGGTGGTCGTAGAGGAAGTTTGGCATGCCAAACTTCTTCTGTGGTCACCGTACTGCCTTGAAAAAGCCTACGTTTGTTGCACGATCTCCTTGCGTTTTTGGTCGTAGACTGGCTGTAAACCCAACCTTGCGGTGGAATGCGCTCTAGGCAATAATCAGGCAACCCTATGATACGAAGCGTGGGAGAGCTTACAATGGTAAAAGTGGTGTGCGTTTATAAATCAATGTGGTGGTATTTGGAGGTTGTCGTCCACTACCGGAGCTGAGGCGTACCGTGCACGGCGTCCCGCATGTCGCAGCCGCCGTCTGCCGGGGCCCGCCCGTGTCCACAGCCGCAGTGGGCGACCACGGCCGCCTCGAGGCAGCGCTCGCGGCACGCCTGGAATGTGGGTACGGCCCGGGGTTTCTTAATGGTCAAGGCTTGGTGTTGTGTCAAAGTGGGGATGATATATGTAAAGATTTGAATGCATTATGATGAGGTTGATATTTTCACAACTTTATAATATAGATTGTTTAAACTCTATAGTAAGTAACTTTATAATAGACTGAGCTAACACCATGCAGACACGATATGAAAATACTCATCACTTTTTAAAAAATGGACACAATTTACTATGCTCAAAACAAGAAGCAGAAGTAGAAGAAGAAGAAGAGGAGGAAGAAAAGGAAGAGGAGGAAGTGAAGGAAGAGGAGGAAGAGAAGGAAGAGGAGGAAGAAGAGGAAGAGGAGGAAGAGAAGGAAGAGAAGGAAAAAGAGGAAGAGAAGGAAGAGGAGGAAGACAAAGGAGAGGAGGAAAAAGAGGAAGAGGAGGAAGAGAAGGAAGAGGAGGAGGAAGAGGAGGAGGAAGAGGAGGAGGAAGAGGAGGAAGAGGAGGAACAGAAAGAAAAGGAGGAAGAGGAGGAAGAGAAGGAAGAGGAGGAAAAGAAGGAAGATAAGGAGGGGGAGGAAGACAAAGAAGAGGAGGAAGAAGAGGAAGAGGAGGAAGAGGAGGAAGAGGAGGAGGAAGAGGAAGACGAAGAGGAAGATGAAGAAGAAAACACGCTGTTGCCCACCTCCACAGTGCTGTCACCGCACGCCCCACTGTGCCGCTTGTACTCCTCCCGCTGGGCGGTGACGGTCACTTCGGCCCCAGGCGGCACGGCCACAGTGTACGCGGCGTGTTGGAAGGGCATGTGTGGGGCATGCACGATCGCGTGGTGGCCTGCCGTAGCAGACAGGAGGCTGAGGCCCGGGGTCGCCGAGTCCAGCAGCACACGCAGCTCTAGAGGGGCAGGGGTTGAAAAAAAAGGTCAAGATTTCTATTTCTATTGACATTTGATAAGGACCAAAAGGTCGAAACACAGTGTTATTAATATAAAAAAAATGATTCGTTTTGGACTTGTTTGAACTTTCCACAGCTATGGAGAAAATGAAACGAATATAACTTGAAATTATTGCTATGTAGTAGAACCTCCAGTAAAATCATGCAGGTACTGGAGGATCATGGTGATCACTTTCTTGAAAGGGCGAAGAAGTGGAATAAGGAGAGGGGTGAACATCTCATTCCATGCACAACACTTTATGTCTTTTCTCCACTTTTCACACTTAGCAATTTCTCACGTCTTTTCACACTTGAAAGGGATCAGCGAGTACGCAGGTGAATGTACATTGTTATTGAACCTATTGTATAAACGGAAACCACGAATAAATAGCCAGCGAGCTTGTACTGACCTCGGCTCCCCGCGGCTGAGTGCTGCCCGCTAGTGACTGGCCGGATCTGGACACACTGACCATAGTGCGGGTCAGTGACCAAGTGCACGCTGCTGCAATACACAAATATGAACCTGATGACTATCCTGACAGGACGCTGCTTGGGACGATATCATTATTATCATCTCGCAACTTTAGGGTGGTGAGTTTGAGTCATGTAAAGGCCACCTGATGTAGTTAAAAGCTTGGGGTTGTAAACCCTTTCTTCAGCTATGTCACTACAGTGGTAAGAACTTGCTTTATATAGGAACCACATACAGCGATACCTATAAAGCTCAGTATATCCCCGTTTACTTTAATGCCACCAGGTGACTGGCTTCATGAGGTCTCAATGTCTCTCATTTTGTAGCTTCTACTGATGTTCAAAAGATTAGCATTCATTTTGCCTACATTTTCGAGTCCTAAATTATGGAGTTCCCTACCTAAAAGGAAGATACGTGGATCCAAGGGGCACAATCCATCGTCCCCCTGCAATTGCTGACACCCCCGCCCCCCTCTCACCTGTCTGGGCACGCGGCGTCTCCCAGCCGGCAGCCCCTCACGGAGCCGTCCCCGAGCCCCAGGTGGGCGAGCTCGGCGGCCGCGGGTAGCAGCAGGCGGGGCCAGGCGTCCGGCAGCCCCGCACGCTGCAGCGACCTGGCGCACCGAAAAACAAATGATCCCTGTAAATTGTGGCTGGGCACAATCTATATTGAACGTAAATTGTGATCAATCCACCCAAAATGGTCTAGCAGCCGTAAAATGTAAACCCCATAACGACGGCTGTCGTCCGCTTTCATGTCCTCACACCATCGTTATCGTGTCACCTTTGTGCAGCAACAGACCGTTCTCAATAGATGGTAAAAAGTCACCTGTCTTATGAACACGGACCACCCACCTGTGCAGCCCGCTCCACGAGCCGTCCGCGCGGGCATACACGTCCGCCCAGCGCCCGGCCGCCTCCCGCACCCACGTCGCAGCGTCCCCGCCACGGCTCTCCGGGCTCAGGGCGTCGCGCAGCGATGGTCGGGCCGCCAGAAGCTCCTCCACAGCTGGGCGTGCAGGTGTCTGGGCCGCCAGAGGGGCGCCGTCTGGGCGGGCGTCTATTGCCGCTAGCTCCGAGAAGCGCGTCCCCGCGAGCGACGTGTGACGTAAGATGTGCTGGTTACACAGCGTCACATACGGCAGGGCGGGGGCGGCGCTGCTGGGGGTGGATAGGTTGACGGGGATGTACTTGGCGGTGCAAATGTGGTGGTTTATAGTCGTGATCCAAGTCTTGCTCCCACGATCTTACATGTTACACCATGGCCTGCAGGTCGATTGATCATTTCTGACATAATTTGAAAGGCCCTTTCAAATGTAAACCAGACCTTTAGTGAGTTACAGTGCTCCTTATACCCCATAGAGCCTGGCTTAACGAAATCAATGCATTTTATGATTTACCAAGAGACAGCATCAATATTATGTAGTTTTCAGATCTAGACTTCTTTCGAGGGCATATGCATGTACAAATTGTTATTGTGGTGGCAATATTGGAAGCTATTCCTGATGGACGGGAGCCAAAGTGGAAGAATCAAATGTATAAATTGGGGAAAAAGAAAAAACATGGAATTTTCTAAACTGTAACAACTGATAACACCGGGTTTAGACAAAAATGAAAAAGGTGTAAAATCATACATGTTTGTTATCCCTTATTAAACACCCAACACATGGGCAGAGAAGGGGATGCAAGGAGCATTGCATCAACCACCCTCCTTTTCACAGCTAAATTTCTTTTGGCATCTCCGCGGGTAAGAAACCCATTACATCCTATTAAGTTGTGAGTCACACATTGCTATCATATACCATCGGAAAGCTGAGATTCAGATGGTAATTGAACTCTTTCTTGTCCTCGGCTACTGACCAATGCACTATACGGTGCACCACACCACCCACCCTCTTTTCCGACAACCTGAATGTTCGAGTGTAACCTGGCCCACATCTGGTGTGGATTTTTAAAGGAAGTGGGATGTTGGGAAAAGGCTGAAAAAAAGAGTGATATGGAAAAAAAGGCAAAAAAGTAGGATATGACATCGAAAGGAAGTGGAATGTAGGGGGAAAAGCCTTAAAATTTATGGGATGACGAAAAAAGCCCCAAAAATCTAGAGATGTGGGATATAAAGCCCCCCTCCCCGCCCCACAAACAATACGGATGTTGGATTTCTTCACCCCTCATAACCCGACCCCCGCCGCCCTCTACACCCACCTGGTGTCCTGGGGTCGTGTTTGGAGCAGCACGGTGGTTCGGGCGGCGCGGCTGTAGGCGGCGGCCGTGGCGGCCGTCAGGTACAGCCAGGCCGCCGCCGCCGCCACCAGCAGCAGCCCTGCCACCACGCGGCCCCCGCCCCCCGCCACCAGCCTCACCAGCGGCACCGAGCTCAACCACCACGTCTGCGGGCAGAGAGGTCTGTGCTTCAAGCATTGGGACGTCCTTATCTCTTCTGGCTTATCACTTATTGAAAATTGGCCATGCACATGGACTTTGAAGACTGCTTGAATGGGAAAGCCGTGAAAACCACAATGACATTGAGATGTTTATGTTTTTTTTTAAATCTTTTCTCAATTATTGATGTGACTCAGTATGCTAACAAAATAATAAACAAACATGAATACGTTGTAATGATACCCAGCACTTTTAGGACTTCAACACGTCACCACACAATACACAAAAAAGGTCACTCGCATCTGAAGTAATTATAGTTGCATATGACCATATGCAGAGAAACACAAACACAGATATACATGTACAAAAAATAGTAAACCAGTGGGTACCAGTGGTAATAGTGAGTGCATGTCTGTGTAGACTGCAAGTACGGAGCACATGGCCCCGCACCTCACCTTACGCGCAGCGGCGGCAGCGGTGTCCCCGCGGGCTGTCTCGGGGCGGAGGTCACGGCGGCTCCAGCGCACGGGCGGGATGATGGAGCGCGCTGAGCGCGGGGTGTCCTGGCGGGGGGACCGCGGCGTGTCCAGCGCCGCCTCTACACGGGATGGGGGTGGAGTGGGGATTTATGCAAGTCAAGTCAAAATGCATCTATTATATAATGGTTACAAAATGAAATCACATACATACAAACTTTCATACCTACCTACTGTATATGTGTATGCTTAAATCATGGTCAGTTACAAAACCACCATTAAAGGTTTATATGTCAGTTCATAACAGCATAGTCTTTGTAATAGGTGAGTAGTAAATCTAAACTATCATAACAAGGAAATTATGAATTTAGAGTTGTTCTAACATAGATCATAACAGCGAGTAGATGCACTAGACATACTATATTTGAAGAATAGGTATGTCCCCTTGTCAGCCATTATGTTTTCATGCATACCACATCCCACCCACCTCGGGTTTAAAACTTCAAAGGTTGGGGCTTAATTTCCTATACTTTGATAACATGGACAGTGGTCTGCATAAATTTCCACAACTTCAGTCTTGGTGATTGCTTTAATGGTTGACTATTGCTTTTACTAATACGTTAATGTTACAGAAAAATACATTACAAGACGGCTTGTTGCCAATGATTTGAGACGAGAATACTATCATATATAGACTGCTATTGCCTGTGCATGGTCTTGCAAGTAAAAAAAAAGTAAACACGTCAAGCCACTTAGCTCTCCATGTTCACCACATGAGTCAGAAGGTCTGTGGTGTGACTCTGAATGTCCAGGGCTCTAATCAATTATATACATGTATGGCTACAGTGCATAGTAGAACAAAAACGATTTTGCATAGGAAAGGGATTCGAAATATTCTTTTTTAGCATTCTTAAACATGGTGATATTATGATATTATGTATAATATACTTAAAAATCAAAACCTTTGACCACATTAGATTGTTTATTAGTATTTATTAAATCTACCTCACAATAGTTTTCAGATTTATTTATTTATTTATTTTTACCAGGAAGTGACTTTTGTTCTTGATTCCCAATACGGCTCTTACGCATTACATATATTTCGTGTGTCTAATCATATACTACAATGTACTAATGATATACTACAGGAACGCTGAGATTCCAAAGTTTTCAATGGTGCTTGGAAGCTTTATTCGGCACATATTATATGGTACAAAAACGGAAAAAGCTGACCCCTGACCAATACAGCAGATGTAAACTATGCGTGCTCAGAGAGCTATGGGAGCTGACTAATGGTAGGGACCCATACATACACAAAGAACCTGAAAATCGGGAAGAATTCAACATAACACATGATCTGCGTGTTAAGGTACTATTAGATATATTTATCTTCCCTTATTTGTTAAACAAATATGTAGAGTGTATATACAAGGAATTAACACACTTGAGCCGGTGTAAAACCAACAAAATGTTTGTCAGTGACAACATTTACCTGAAAAATCTATTGGCTGTACCATGTTGCCTGCAAACTATTATAAAATGTGTAAATGTGCTAGATATTGGATATTGAATTACTCATTTAGGATACTAAGCATTAGAATGGACGACCCTGCCACTCACAATGAAGTGTAGAATGTGACTTACCTTTGTCCAAAGCGTCCACGAAGCGCTGGCACTTTATTTTCCAGTGCTCCTCATCATCTGCTGAGTGAATCATGATGGTTCCAATGAGCGTTCACATCTATAGACAGATGAAACTATGTATCTGGAAAACAGACACACATACTGCTATGTATATCAGTGGCAGATCCATGGGAACTCAAAAAATAAAATTGTTTAATAATTTTGGTTTCTGATATACTTTACATAGGATTGATAATGGGGGCAACATTTACAGTTAGAACAAACATATATGAAGAATTCTATGTATCTGGTACACAGCGCTTGGCCTCAATTTGGTTTAAATTTTCTTTCATGCTTTGTTATAGCATAATAATAATGTTTTTGTTTGATTTTTGTTATACAACTGATGTTGAATTTTTATCAAAAAGTTTTCGAACCATGTAGGTTCTTTCCCACCCCCACCCCACCCCATACCATTCATATCAGGAAACTCAAGCCCTCACTAAATAGAGATGGGGGCAGGTACCAGCTTCTACCATCTGGAACCATGTCCTCACCCGAGAGGGGGAGGGGGGCGTGCAACCCGGAGATTTCCCGAGGTCCCAGTGACGACGAATGACGTCAAGCACTGTGACCAAGATGGCGGATGCTGTCGAAAGCTCAATGTATGAACTGATTATTATCCTTGTTTCGAAACTATTGTTGAACTTGTATATTTCATATCCAGGATAAATGAATTTCCATCAAAAGAGTTTTCTTGTTTGCGTTTGTTTCTTTATATTTAACGTCCCCCCCCCCCCACCTTCACCCCCAAAGAAAATAGCAACACAAAAATATTAATTACAAAAAATTAAAGGTACCAGAAAGGTTATTTTATGCTTTTTTAAAAATTAGATTTTCGCTATTATTATTGCTGCAATGTTTACGAATTACACCGCAATGTGTAGGTAATAATCATATCTGATGATATAATATGGCTTGAAATATACAGGTTAATGAAAAATATATATAAAGTAATTGATGCAAATGTTACTACTTCGTCTTTTGTACCACATAAATGAGAGGAAAAAATCCCAATAATCCAAAACACTATCTAATAACAAAATTCATATACGTGCGCCTCAAATGCTTTATATCTATTCATTTCACATGCATTTTGAATTTCAAAAATACAGATTTTCTGAAATTCCTTGACAGTCAATATAAAAACAAAATAACTTAGTGGGCTTTTTCTCAAAAGGCATCACTCCTGTATTGCCTTGGAGTGATAGATTCTATTTCTAAGATTGGGTGCCATTGTCACGGCTTCCTGACTCTTCTCGTAATGTATCGAGACCCCATCCCAAAGGAAATGAATTATCCCTCTACATTTTACACACTAAATATCAAGGGGTCACTGTATTGCTCAAAACTTGTCTTGACATGGTGTCCTCTCTATTACATAGAGTGCAAATTACTGGATACCTCTTCGATCCAGATTTTAACCTGGTATTTTACCACATGCTTACCTTCTACCTATAAATCCTAGGGTGTTTTATCCATGCGTGTATTCACAATATCATTTTTAAACACCGATTATGTGCATCCTATGATATTGTCGTCGTATACAAGAATTTGAAGTCACAGTTATTGTTTCTTTAATTAGCAATCAACCCCATGTCGAATTTATCAAACTCACGAGTATAACTTCTAATTCATTATCACATTATCTTAACATTTCTATTATTACGCTCCGTTATGATACACACAATTGAAGTATACTGTCCTTAAATTACCACAATTACGTACAAAATGACGTTGAACACTCGGATAGCAAATTTATACTGACTATTTGGTGCCAATAATCCATGCTTAATCCTGTGACATGAGCTCAACAAGCTGGCAACTTATAAGGCATGGATTTCAATAAAACTCATACAAGATCCACAAAAGAAAGGCTCAATGAATCATTATTGATTGTTTGATTTTGTATATACTGTGCTGGGACCTTCAGATACCTTCCATTGTGTATAGTGGATACTCAGGGGCACTTAGCAAACTTGATATTTTGATAGATATGATAATTGTAGAATATGCGGCGGCTGGGTATTGGGTATTATAGTGCTATTTTTTGTTTTATGGAAGATCTACACTTAGTGGTAAAGCATGTTCTAATGTATGTGTGGGGGGGGGGGAGGGAGGGGGGGAGGGGTTTATAAGACATTGTGGGATGGGAGTTTGGCCGGAAAAAAATTGGGAGATGGCAGATGAGGCAGCCAAAATGGGAGATAGCCAAGGAAAGTAGGAGATGGGAGACTGAGATCTTTGGTCATATTTTTTCAGGGGGCAACTTTTACAGACTTTTTTGTTACAAGCAACTTTGACATTAATTACTTATGTAATTTGCACATTAGTGGTTATGTAAAAATGTATATGACATGAAAGAAAAAAATAGTTACAAATTTAATATAGAAAACATATACAAATGATTTGCATTTCTTGGACATATATAGATCTATCAATGCATTTGTAGCCAAAGTTAGGATAGAGAACTGCTGCTATTACATTCAATATATATATATATATATATATATATATATATATATATATATATATATATATATATATATATATATATATATATATATATATATATATATATATATATATATATATATATATATATATATATACGATTCTTATGTTTCACACATGGAAAGAGAGCTCAACCATAAGGGAGCCAATTATATTAGTTTATTCACATGAAAATTACACACTCATGGCTTACAAGCCTGTTTCGTGGTTACAACACCACTCATCAGAGCCAAACTGTTGACATGCCAATCCCTAATATAACACACTACAGCATACTAAAATTGAACTTATGAATACTCGGTTAGAAATTACATGGTTTCAAAAATATGTTATAAATGTAATATTGGTGATTTATCAGTTAAAACCGTGTCCTAAAATTGTACTTTAAATTGTTTGTTCGTTTTGTGAGGTCCATATCGTTCTGCTTATTTATTTTTGCTATTTTAAATTAAATTCATAATGCACTACTTGAGAGGAGGAATTTCTTTTTGTGTCTGCACTCAGAGGCAAGTTCATTTTTGCTGTTCAAAGATGCTAACTGTGGCTTACATATTATTATAAATTTTTCCCTCAGACACAGGTTGCATTTGTTTGTTTCCGTCCTGTATGGTTGTGCAGATTTTTTAATATATATATATATATATATATATATATATATATATATATATATATATATATATATATATATATATATATATATATATATATATATATATATATATATATATATATATATATATATATATATATATATATATATATATATATATATATATATATATATATATATATATACCACTACCACTATACCACTATATATATACCACTATATATGTACCACTATATACCACTATATACCACTATATATATATATATATTAAAAAATCTGCTTGTTCACATATCTATACATTCAATATCCTTAGTTACACGATCCATACTTCATTATTTCAAACATTGAAAATAAATTTGAAATTCATACAACTCAGTGTCATAATAGTACATGTATAATATTTCCTAAATTTGGTAATCTATCACAGAAAATCGATCACAAAATATGTTCTATTAAAACTAAAATGTTCCTTCAATGTATTGTCAACACTTGAACTGCTTTTAGTTATCAGTGATAATGAGAATTGTAATTCTTGCATTTGATATACACCCCACGTCAACACATTGTAATCTTTGATAATTTCCGCTTTCCGTAGGTTGTAGACATATGCCGTTGAAATATTACGACGCCTTACACCTCATGGAGGACGTCATATTTAACCCCCCATTCTATTGATACCGCTGGCATGGGACACCGCGCTTGTTTTTCACCATACCGCGCTTGTTTTTCCCCAGACTGCGCTTTTTGAAAGTGGGTTTTCCAACCTGGCGGAGGTCATACAGTGCTGATGTCGCCCACGGTGTATTTGAAGTCGGCGACGGACCCCGCCCACGGTTCTTTGAAGCCGCCGACGAACAGTGCATTTAGGCCGCCGGCGATGTTTTGAACCCCGCCTACGGTGTTAGGCCGCCGGCCATGTCTAGAGGTGGGTCGCCGGCGATGTCAGTGAGACCCCGCCTACGGTGTTTAAGGCCGCCGGCGGTGTTTAGAGGTGGGCCGTCGGCGATGTCCAGCGGTGTCAGTGAGACCCCGCCTACATTGCATTTATGCCGTCGGCGATGTATAGCGGTGTCGGTGAGATCAAAGGAAATCAATAGAACCCCCAACCTCGCAGACGGTGTAGGCCTCGACGGTATCCTGCGACTGCGGAGAAGTCGCCAGAAAAGTGGCCGTGGCGTGGCTTTTTGGCGCCGACGATGTACTGCGGTGTCCCCTTTGTACCGGAGGCCCCATGGGCGGCATTAGTGGAATGACTTCTTTGTGCCGGTCTTGCTCGTTGGCGGTGTAAAACAAAAATTCTGGAATATATTCCATATAACCCACCAAAATCCCCAAAATGCTATTTTTAGTAACAAAATATTTACAAAACACTCGATGCCGCCGGTACGAAGGGGTGCGTGGCATCAATAGAATGGGGGGGGGGGGGTTATAACGTTTTGAACCTTCAAAACGTCCTAATTAATGTTAATTTCCGCTTTCCGTATGTATTGCATATGCGCCCGATGATACAGAGCCCTTAATAACGTGATGTAATGATATGTGATATGAGTGTGAAACAGGACAAACTCTATAAATTAAGAATACAGACGACATGCGCTTATGTTGCTATTTAAGCAAATGACTAAGTAAATGGTTTACCGATGTAATAAAAAAAAGGTGAATTTAAGATTTGCAAACATTTTTGTTTCTTTCTTGTAACTCTGAGAACTAATGACACAACACAACAGGTTGAACATATTCTTATTTTCTAAAAGAAATACACAAATTAAAACAATATTCTACACTGGATAAAACTAATTTATTTGTGAGAGAACTCTTTCATAATGTACCCGTAGTATAGGAATTATTATCAGCACCATTGCGGGCAGTTTGAAACCTTGGATCAAATGAATACTAACGCATATTTGAAAATAAATTATATCCAATATATATCTGATATTTATAAGTTAAGGCTTTGTGAGCAAAAACTAGATCGTGTGATATTATCAGGATTTTAGGGGTAGGGGTAACATAATCGTTATCTATTGATAAATTACAACACTTATATCGTTCCTTTTAATTTGCATATTTCAAAGACAGGCCTGTGCAAATTCACAAAGCAATTTGAAGAAAATGTTTCACCTAATTGAGTCACAATCTTAGATTTACTGACAATAAATTCAAACCCGAATTCAATTTTTTAACGAACCATCCCATGTTTGCTACAAATTTTCATATTCATATTTGGAAAGTTGTAAATATTATTTTGTATTGTGTAATACATATTTTGTCTACACTGGTAGGCTTTTGTTCCATTCATACAACATGCTATGTGGTGTATAACAGGAATTTCAAATGTACGAGTAATATACACAAGCATTGTTGTATACAACTCGAATGTGTGGCATTTTATTCATCACACATTGTAGAGGTTAGTATACTAGGTTACTCTACTACTACTTACAATTCAACAAAACAACACACACACACTGACGTTTTGGCTTCCATCACAGAGCCTTTGACTTAAGTGGCAATTCTGGAGAAATGACGTCACATTTTAAATCGCTCGCGGAAACTGTCACATGAATCACCAATTTATTGAAATTGTCAAAATTAAACTTGGTGCTGTATGTATCTTTATTCATAATTGGTGAAAATAAGAAACTAGGCAGTCTCCTGAATGTGTACTGTAAATGTGAATTTGTTCTGATGAAAAACGCAAGAACTACCAAGGATTATATTAAAACAGCCTCCGGCACTCTCAACAGAGGGGAAACCTCCGATATTGTTGGTTGCATAAAATAGAGCGTTTTGAAAGTTATCCTCCGGCACTCAAAGTTAAAAGTGTCCCCAAACTTTAACGTCCAGTTGACAATTTCTGAACCTAGAAATGTGTTTTCCTATGAAGTTTTTTTGCAGATTCATATTCCAGAGGGCTTTTAGAACAAATTTAGCTTGGTTGCCCAAAATGCAACTTTGAGCAATTTTCATAATTTGCATAAATTCAAAATGGCCGCCCGACATCACCCAAAAATGTAACTTTTAAATTATTTGTCGTACAATAAAGTGTAATACCACATTTTTAGGGTTTTAGGATATGTAGAATTCATATCTGAGGTTATTTTTTAAGTTTGATGATAATATCATCATTTAAAATTCAAAATGGCTGCCACACGACACCTTAAAATTGGAACTTTGCAAGCATTTTCAATAGTTTGCCATCTAATTCTATTTGTAAGTTTTTGGGGTAACATATACTCTATTTTGGAGATCAATTGTTTAATGTCTATGTAGATTAAAAATGTGTTTATTAAATTAAAAATCTGAAAAACTCTTGGGTATATCTGAACTTTAATTCTCTTAAACATAACAAGATTTAAACATGGTAGTACAGTGATCATCAGTGTAACAATGAGAACATACCACGAATATACAACTAACAAATCATAGGGAAAAATACAAATTTGTTTTTATAAAGACTTCTTTGCATTCAATATCACTCCGACTCATCATTCAACAATTCATTAACTGAGCCATCATCTGCAATATCATCATATAGTCTTCACATTCATCGTCCACATCAAAGTCCTGGAGATCAGCATCATCTATCTCATCACCATTTGAATCGTCATTGGAAGTCACACTCTTCATATGTGGATTAAAGCATTCAACTCCTCCAGAACAGTTGCAATATGATGTGCATGAAAGATGCTCTTTATGACATCCACATGTCACAGTACTGCACCTTTTATCTCGTGCCTTACATTGGCAACAAATAAGATCAATAAGCTCAGGCGGAGCAGGGTTACCCTTCATAGTTACAGTAGTGGGTATGTCATTCACAATTTCTCATCTAAACTGTGTGACATCTGTTGACTCAGTAGATGGAGCCTGGTTGTTTGCTGCTTTCCACAACATCACCTGTAGGCGAGCACGAAGTGTGTGTTGCAAAAGGTTGGCAGTTGTAGGCGGTAATGCCATGAGTTTGGGGTTTTTGTTTTTTTTTGTGAACAGCTTGAATCGAGCAGATTCCATTGATGTCCCTGGTGGTTGACCATATAGTCAAATGAAGAATGGAGTTGTTGCCTCCATAAGTTGCTCATGTGTGGTAACCACCTCACCTACTATTTCAGACAAACCTGGATAATTCCCAGAAAGCAAGGTGTTATGAGCACTGATTTTGCCTTTGCCATACAGGTAGGACGTGCTGTCACATCCATTCAGTGCATCCATGCCGAGAAGCTGCAGGCATTTTGGTCCTAGCTCCATACAAGTGGCATTAATGTCGAGTATTGTTCATCCCACCTCTCCATCTGCACCTTGCACCTTAGCTGTGCTCAAAACACCCAATACACAAGCAGAACAAATACGTCTGTGTCATCACTAAGAACACGAACCACATCTTCGCCAGAGATGCTAGCTTCAAGAACATAACATATCATGGTTATATCTGCTTCATCATGTCCATATATACCATCATCTGCAGTCTTAATCGTGATATTGTAAACAAAGTGGAGTCGGTCGCGACACCCAGCTCGGTGGCTGGGCCGCACTCTGTGCTGATTCGCGATGCCACGAGCCAGAGCTCAGACGCGCGATGGACAGCTGACTCCTAGACGATGTTGGTTCCCTTACTACTACTCGTTGTGTTAACTGGTACCCCACGTACAGGCCACCGTCCAGCGTACTGGGCGAGTGCCTGGTGCCTAACAAACTGGGTTTCACGACGGGCCCCCCACACGGAGGGGGACTTCGCACCGGTGCTGACACGCAACGATCAGGGCGTCCCCTTTACGAAGCCACGCGGTCCCAGGCGCTGGAGGAGGGGGGGTCGCCACCGGCTAGCCCTGTCAGATAAGTAAAGAAGGCCTATCCCCGAAGGAATAGGTTACCAGCCCTACGTGCTATCCGACTAGCGTCTACAAGGAAACTGAGCCCTAATGGCTGAATCTCTGTACTATAGTGTACTGAGTCCTTAATCCTACAGTGGGCTTAAGAAGGCATAACAACAAGCTGTGTGTGTAACAAAGGGGATAATATACATAGTCCAGTGCAACTTATATATGACTACTTTATACTCTGCTAGGTTGCTGCAACCTCGCACACTGGAGACCTACTGAGAACTAGTTTCGTTTCACACTCCCCCAGATCCCATGGAGTTAGGACTGCACCGCTTGTACGGGTATAGCCTACCTGCATGGGAACTACACATGATACACCACGCCGTAACCCGGGTTACCGTGATACCCCGGCCCGTGAAAATAATAAAAAAATCATTTTTGAGCTAATTAATTATTTTTATTCAACATCAATACCCCGGCATACCGTGATGACTGGTAGGCTGCTGTGGTATCAAATTTTGTTGATATTTACAAGTAAAATATTTAAGTTTTGTCACAATAAAAACATCTTATTTATTCATAATTTATTAAAACTCGATTTCCAACCTAGTACATTGTGACAAAACGAAAATGCACATCACCGTCATTCTTTTGGTGGTCTGCCTTTTAGCAACGACTGATACACGGAAATATCACGGGAGAAACGGGGCATCACGACATGCCGGGGTGTGCATTTCACGGCACCCCGGGGCATCATACGGACCCCGGGTTACGGCGTGGTGCATCACATTAACAAAACGACAAAAGTATCCAAGTGTACACGGCGTGGGGCGGCACTCGGGGCGCGGCCACATCCTCTCTCCGCTCGCACTCCATTGTTCGGGGACTTCACGACTGCTTCGCGGTTAAGTCCGCGAGCTGACGCTATACTTCGCGACACTGGGTCGCACACTTGGGCCATCTTTCACACTTGACGCGCCCGAGCACCTGAAAATATACAAAACAAAAACTCTCCCCCAACGTCCACCTGGTGTATAAGTAAAACACAGCAGGACTGTGGACACCGTTAGAATATAGGAGGGGGTAACAAGACACGCGACTTATTAACCAAAACGGGAAGGGAAATTTAGAAGAGGGTCTTACACAAGAAAGGGCCAAACTACATGGAGGGGCCGCCAGCTACGATGTCGGATGGTGTACCGTGTAGAGTACGACTAGCCGACGGCAAGTAATACGAAAGTCACTGTAGGTCGGATCGCCCTTGGACTCAAAAGCCCAACTCCTACAGACGGGGATGGTAACTGGCCAACCGCCTGCGAGGACGATCCTTACTCCCTTGGTGTCCCAGCCACCAAGATTTCACAGCGCCGTGTCCGGCGTTGCTGCTACTTTTCCCTCCTATTACTTTTGTGATAGTATACTTTACACACACACACACACACACACACACACACACACACACACACACACACACACACACACACACACACACACACACACACACACACACACACACACACACACACACACACACACACATGTTGTACATATTCATCTGTTCTATGGCATGTTTCACATGCGATTTATGCTTAAAATAAACTATTCTTATATTTATAAAGGCAAACAAGAAAAGAAAGAAACAGTGATGCAGGAAGAAAGGGCCCACAAAAAGAGGTATATGGGAATAATGATAGGGATGTTGGATTCGTTGACTGCTTATAACCCCCCCCCACACACACACACACACACACACACACCCTAAAAAGGTCTACTTCTCTGCAATATTTACAATTGCAATAAGATATAGATGCCGTAACCACTTTACAATCCGCCATGCCCGGTCGATGACGCCTCGCAGATGGATTGACTGCACTCATCCTGTATGTTTTAAATTAAATATTGTTGGCAAATCATCTGGAGCCCACTGAAGATCACATACTTGCCTATCACGTACAGTGCATATGGTGTATATCATGAAATTCCTATATGTTTACAAATGTATTTAATATTGTGAATATGTACTTTGTAAAGAAAATATGATCACATTTGTTTGTATTCTTTATTCAATATGACATTACAAAGACTCATATAAGATATAAAAATGTATTACACATTAATATGAAAATAATGTCAATATAAAATACAGCATTATCAATGGCCTTAATACCCTCATTTTACAATAAAAATATATGCAAATAAGATATAAAAATGTATTGCACATTAATATAAAAATAATGTCAGTATAAAATACAACTTTATCAATGGCCTTAATACCCTCATTGGCGATGTCGTCGTCCGATTTGGTGTGGGGCAATTTTACGTCGAGGTCTCCCTGCAGACCGGAAGTGTTCCTGAAGATTTTCTGGTTCTGAATTCATGGTGTTAAAGTCGGGGGAATCGGGGGACGTATTCTGGGCTGATATTTGGCGTATTTTGGACGTATTCTTGATCCCAGAAGTAACACTCGGACGAGCAGAGTGGCACTTCTCTGAAACGGTCGAGTTCTATTTGCGACCAAAAAAAACAGCGGTGTCTCACAGGAGATACAGGTCCCAATGAAGTCGGTGATTTTTGTCGTCTTGGTCGGGGCGCAGTGTGGGTTACGGCGGAGTGGTTGGCTGGTCTCTGCTGGACGGCGGCGTGGTCTCTTGGGCTCTCGTAGTCGAGGAAAGTGCACTGCTCGGAGCAGAGGGGGCATTCGTTGAACGTGCGCAGCGCCTTTGACGTGGGAAAGTCTATTATTGCGTCGCAGACTTTGCAGAGTCCGGGGAAGCTGTTTTGGGGTGCGAACAGGCCTGTGTCATCACGCTGCTGGCAATCGTCGGAGTAGACGGGGTCACTGTGAAACTCAATGACTTGGGCTTGGGACTGGAAGAAAACCAGTTCTTTGCATATAATACACGCGACAGCAAATTGGTTAGAATTTAGCGACTTACTTGGCGCGGCCATGTGGTGTTCGCTGCCATGTTTGGCTTATCGGCTGGCCTGGAGCTCACTATCACGTATCCCGGAGTTTGTTATTGCAGTCGGCGCTTCCCTTGGGAATAGCCGGGGCGTGGATTGCGGTGGCGTCGGTCGCGGGGTCCCTCGGCGCGGTTGTGGAGCTCGTTAACGCGGCTGCTGCTTCCCTTGGGAACAGCCGAGGCCCTGGTCGCGGCGGCGTTGGTTGCTGGTCCTTTGGGCGTGGCGCTTGGGGAGTTGGCGGTATCGCACGGTGCGGGGTTGCTGCTGTGTGGTCGGCTTGCTGGTCCCGCGGGAGTGGAGAGTTGATATTCTCCTCTGATGTAGTCGGCGACGTCTGCGCAGGGCCGTAGCTACATATGAGGCAGGGGAGGCACCCTGAATGAAACTGAGAGTTAACATATTTGTTTTTTATGCTCCAAAAAGTATTTATTTTTTATTTTTTTTTAATTTAAAAAAATGTAAAATTCTGGTAAGCATGCAGCTATTAACACTAGATCTATTGTAAACAAGCCAGATATTTTTATTGATGGTCTCAATTCTGGGCATATTAGTATATATTTGTATTGTTATTGCATATACAATGTGTCTGATAAAATATATTGTAATTAAAATGGCATGGGATCATTTATAACTGAGTATGGAGCCTGATCGATGTTATCAAGACAGGAAGAATCGAATCGGCAGTATGAACATCATGCATGAGGTGCTCGAACAGTAAACACCATACAGTAAAAAAAATCTAATAAAGTGGGGAGGTAAAACGTCAATGATCACTTTTGTAGTCATACACTACTTGTGCATAGCTAGTGTTATCTCCATGCTAAATCGGACCATTCAAAAAACAATATAGTTCCAAAATGGACTCCATCGGATCACGTCCGTACTCGGAACTACTCAGAATGTTTTGGAGCTCAACAGACATAACACGAGGGGTTTGGGCCTTATAAACATATACCTTATATATACATATTAATTATGATGGTTCAGTCTCATTATTAGTGATAAATATACTGATACTTAATAAGTTAATAGCTTCACATGGTCCATAATTGACATTTTTGTATGACATTATTTCCCATTCATTATCTCACTTAACAATATATCAGGCAGCGGGTACACACGACGCACATGCATGGCATCTAACAGTGAAAAAAAGGTTACACAATGATTGAGCCACGTACATGTATTTATTTTAACAAATCAAATCACTTATTTACACTATTAGAACAGTGGAATTGACTGATGAATGTGGATTTAATCGTTGTGTACACAGCAAGTACATCTGCCTTGTAAAGGCTGGCATCACATTTCATGTGGCGCAATAGAGGCTAGGCGTCCACTCGGGGCCACGAGGGGCACAACCAATGATTCCAGGGGCCTGTTATATAAACCTACTTTCCCATCGTTAATGGTATAAAACCACACGATATTAGTTCCTTTTCGCATTGTCGTGTTGCATAAATAGATCTAACTTTACGAGAGCGACACTGATCTTATTCACACAATGAACCATGTATGATTTGGCATGACATTTCCCATTTCTAAATCATGAGGATGGGCCTTTAGCATTTATTTCACTTAAAATAGTACTTGGTCTGTTCATGATAAGGAGTTATTTTACACTATATTCGATCATACAACTGAGTGAAATGCCAAATACACAATGCACATGTAATACGAGAAAAGGGAGATTTCCACTTGGACCGAATCCACTGTAATTGCACGACTGAACTTGCAACAGCAATCTGATGTGAATGTAATAAAATATATAGTTAGGTGAGCCGATACGTACTACTTTGTCGATTTGTCTATGCAACGAGCATCGCAGATCGCATTGTACATAATGTGCCACGTGTCCTAAACAGGGTGCTTGATGAGTGCAATGTCTCAAATCACCTATGAACTAGTGTGCACTGACGGCTAGTTACGCAAATCGTGGATTGGAAAATTTCCATGGCGTTAATTTTGACACCGAGTGTCTGCAAATTAGAATCACCAAGTGACATAAATTGTGTGTTATTTGGTGTGTTTAGCTCACACCTAAATGACCAGACATTATATGATAGTCATGTAAATCAAACTGGATACAAATATGAAAAGCATCTGTATTCATACTTGACAAACATACTCTTTTTCATTTTTAACACATGTAAAATATTGCTCTCTTAGTCAATAACTGTGTTTTATTTCTGAGCCTCAGAGGCTAATTAATAGAAAAACTATATTGGGGTTCGGGTTAGTCCAGTTGTCAAATAAGAATTTTCAGCTGAAGCTTGTTTTGTTGGATGTATGATGTTTTATTGTTGATTATGGTACTCTGGGGTGTTCTGAGTAAGAATCAGGCAGGTGCTACTTTGGCACCCTTGGGCAGAATTTTTTATGGGCGAAAAACAAAATGGCCGCCGTAGCCTTCATTCTGGCACATAAAAAGCTCATAACATTCTTATTATTTGTGATAGAAAAGTCTTCTGGTATGTTTTCTATGGTAAGGAATTGATTTACATGCTTAGAATTAATTTATTAATAATGAAAATGAATGAAAATGGCACCAGAATCATAGCGAGAAAACACCATAACACGTGTCACCTCCATATGCCGATCACAGTGAGAAAATATGCCTTTACACTTGTCATCTCTTAAAATTCTATTTACATGCATATGTATATTTGACCAATATACTCAGGCAGCATTATTTATGGATATTAAAAGGCGTGTCCCACTGCTTCCGGTGCACTGGGAACTTACGTTCAGCTGATAAAAATCGGTCGGAAGCTAGATTTTTTCACCTAGCTAAGAATCTGCTGACCCTACGTCGACCTGACGTTCGTTTTACACTGCACGTGCGTGTGACGCTTGTGTGACGCTCGCTGCCCTAAGCCGGCAAAATATTTCTGGGAAGATTATCGATTGATCCATTCGTTTACGGTCCCAATACTTTTGGCTGCTCAAAACTTTGAAAGCGTATACGGCATACACGATCGATAATCCATTGAATTTTTACGTCGACCGTACGCCAAACATACGCCAAACAT
>CM032668.1:2451470-2466910 GCA_019095985.1 Streblospio benedicti
TTATCTGGTGATAAACCTTTTGGGTGTGGAGTTTAAAGATTTGTGATAAAAGTTTTTCTCAAAGGTCGCATGTTGTTAATCAGATGCATGCTCACATGGAAGAGAAACCATATAAGTGTGATCAGTGTGGGAAATGTTTTACTTAAAGTTCTACTCTGAAGATACACAAGCGCACACACACTGATGAGAAGCCATTTTACTGCCATATTTGTCACAAAATCATTTAAATGCAAGAAGGCAACTTGGAAAGGCACCATATGACTTTGCATGCCAAAAAACGAACTGTCATAACTCAACATCATCTTGTGTTAAAAGTTATAGAGTATTGTTGTAGTGATAGATGAATGTAATATGAATCATGTATTAATTGACATCATCCTTTATATATTGGTATTGTAGGGACCATTCAGGAATTATGAGAGGAGCTTAGGGAGGATATCAAGCTGTGTGTTATTAATTGTGTGTGAATTGGACTGGTCAGTTGAGGGAGTGACCGCCTGTATGAAGTGGACTGGTCAGTTGAGGGAGTGACCACCTGTACTATTTTCACAGTCTCGAGTCTTCATTAAGAGACAGCTGTGATCCTCCATAAACTGTACAGCATTGTGTATATTTAGAACTGTATTTGCCTTAGGTTTTTGTTGTGTAGATAATCTTTTTCATACATTTGTCTATAGTTTTTTTTACATTTTGTATATTTAGTATTTGCATGATAATATTGTAGAACTTTTGTGTAGAACATTTTTAAACAAAGAAGAAAAATTACAGTATTTGTCTTAGGTTTATGTTACTTAGTTAATCTTTTTCAAACATTAGCCCATTGATTTTTTTTCACATTTTGTATATTTGATGTTTGCATGAAAAAATTGTAGAACTTTTCTGTAGAACATTTAAAAAATAAGAAACAAATACATGTAAATAAACACATCGAAAAAGAAATACAAAAATTGTTTTCTCTTATTTACATTGAATGAACAATTTGTTTACAATAAGTGAATCTTTTCAGCATATCTCATTCTAGGTGACAATGGGAACCAGGGTAAAATAGATGTAAATGTGTTTATTTACAGTCGCCTATCATGCACAAGTGACTACATGCGTATACACACCAGGTCATTGGTATCTGAGTCACTATATCTTACTCAACTCCCTGGGGAGCATACAGCACATTGCCACCATAGCACAGAATATGACCATCGGTATGTTCCCAAAAAAGTATATTCTTCATCAAATAAGTAATTGTTTCTCCAACAATCGTATTTAAAACATCATGTTGACGTTATAAATTGGTAATGTTTGATATGTTTATGTACTGGTTCTTTCTTTTTCTACATTTTGAAACTTATCTTTCATCAAATTTCATCAGCGATTCCAAGGTCAAAAGATTTAACAAATTCATGAATGTTGCAAAAGATGTTATTGTATCGTGTATACATGGAGAGTTTTGTGTAATCAAGAGGTAATGATGTATACCAATGAATATTTGTTGTTTTAAAAAAATCAAATTTCATTTTTATTTGTAACTTTTTCATTAATTATGCATTTCTTTGAATATATAATTGATGTTATTTATGAAAAAAGTGCATATTTTTAACTTTATCTTTATATTAATTTTAAAATGAATAGATTTATTTTCATAATATATTGATGAATGACACTGACGAGTCCCGTCAGGGCCACTTGTTATAGTAAAATGGAAGATGTCTCTTCAGCTATTTCAATACAGTGGGAGGATATTGCTTAGCAGAACAGTAAGAGTAGAATTGAATTCACAAGCAAACTTAGGAAAAGAAAAAAATATATGTACAGTTAATCATAGATTGAGAAGCATTTCTGATATAAAAAGATAAAATGAAGTGATATTGGACTAGTAATGAACTGATATAAATTGAAAGTCCATGATGAATCACCAGGACAGTCTACTTATCTGTGTGTTCAGGACAGTCGGACAGTCAGTAATCAATTAGGTTTTTGTGAGTAACATTTAAATACATTTATGAATATAACCTTAGATTAAAACTGTACACTAAACAACTGCATGGATGGATTACAAATATGCACACACAAAAGAGAGAGATGTATTGTGAATCATTTCGAATTCTTAATGAACTCATATACAGAGATTTAGCTCACTTATATGTATTATGTATGTTATAATCATCGGCTCATGGGAGGTCTGTTTATATACTACAATGATTTGTAAACACCATATCATATACATTATATAGAATAGTAATGTGTATGGTATACTGTTTGTAAATTATAGATTTAGCCTACAATACACCCCTTCTATGAATGATGCTGGGGTCCACGAATATAATCAATGCAGCATATTTTCAATAAAAAAAAATCTCAAATGGGGTGCAAAAAACAACAGTAAATGTAAATACACAAGTAAATGTATACCATCTATGTTTTCTAAAAAATCACCTTCTGAAAAATGATACTGGAGAAATAATTGAGAATTGTATAATAAATACTATATTTTGGGGCCTTATCGCTAGAGATAACTATGTCATAGGGCATTAACATCGAAATATTGGATGTTATTGCATATTTTCATGTTTCATCATTGAGTATCGTCATTAAAGAAGAAATATATCTCAAGAGTATCTTATACATTCCAAATACACCAGTCTGAGAAGTCCAAAAGCCCAGTCACAATGCAAACTGCTGTACTGTAAGGAAACCATGAGTGCATTGTGTATTTTTGTATAGAGAAGTATAAAAATACATCCGCAAGCATTGGGAAACACATATATATCATTCAAAAGCACTAAAAATGCTAATAAGACCCTTCCCAAAATTTCGTCCTCAAGTGGGATTCGAACCCCGGACCTCTGGGTTGAGATGATAATTGACCAAGTATGTATGCTGGGGGTTACAGAGACATCGGTTCAGCCGAGTAACCTTTTAACAGCTCGCTGCTTGGGATGATGGTATCATTCTGGTCTCACAACCTTGGGGTCGTGAGTTCGAGTCCCGCCAGGGCCACTTGATATAGTCAAATGGAAGCTTAGGGTTGTAAAACCTGTCTTCAGCTATATCTATCGTTGGTAGAAATATGCTTGCTAAAAAGACGTGTGAGAGAGAGAAGTATAAAAATGTATTTATAGTAAAGACTTAGATCATGATTCAATTCACTTAATAATCAGATGTCCTCATTTAGAAAATATTTGGAATATAGTTAGCCACCTACAAAAAAACATTACATCTCCACCCCCAATACCCACTGAGTAATAACAAATATGTAGTCCCCTACATGAAAAGATCACCTATTGTATGGAGGGCGGTGCATTGTGACTAGAAAATGAAACTCTTAACTTTGGCTGGTAAATTCTATGGTTAACTAGATTATGATAAACAAATAATAGGATGCAACAATAAATTTCACTTCATATTTGAAGCCATGAAGTTGTTTTTTCAATCGTGTTTCAATACTTTGGAAAATGGTAAAATTAGAAGTAAATTATGTTAGTAATAACTTATCTGGTCAATGAATATTGAGTTAAGTGCAAGAACAGCTATTAACCTTAATTGGAATATTTAATTCACATTTCAAGGATAAGATAAACTCATATTAGAAATTTCCTTTTTACCAATTTTGTAGTAGAGTACTAAGTAAGTTCTACTGTAAGTTTTACACTAAGTTTTACTGAAGCATAGAAATATTATCTTGTTTTTTTAAAAAACAGATTGCAATGGCAAACCACAGTGAAGTACAACTGAAGTCGGCATTGAGTGAGAAATCATTCAGCAGAAGTGATGTTCTGAAGTCACAAAAAGGAATACAGGGTGGTAAGAAACTGTATGAGTGTAGTGAATGTGGCAATTGTTTTGGTAGAAAAAGTGAGTTGACCAGCCACATGAGAATCCACAAGGGGAAGAAACCCTTTGAGTGTACAGTGTGTGAAAAATCATTCAGTCAAAGTGGACATCTGACAATACACATGAGAACTCACTCTGGTGAGAAACCTTATGAGTGTGATGAATGTGGCAAGTGTTTTAGTGACAGTAGCAACTTGACCAGACACATGACAATCCACACAGGTGAGAAGAAATATCAGTGTACAGTGTGTGAGAAATCATTCAGTGAAAAAGGAAATCTAACAAAACATTTAAAAACTCACACTGGTGAGAAACCTTATGAGTGTAGTCAATGTGACAAGTGTTTTAGTGACAGTAGCAACTTGACCAAACACATGAGAATCCACACTGGACAGAAAGAATATCAGTGTACAGTTTGTGAGAAATCATTCAGTCACAGTGGGAGTCTGAAAACTCACGTTAGAATTCACACTGGTGAGAAACCCTATGAATGTAGTCAATGTGGCAAGTGTTTTAGTCAACAAGCCACCTTGACCAAGCACATGAGAATCCACACCGGAGAGAAAAAATACGAGTGTACAGTGTGTGAGAAAAAATTCTGCCAAAGTGGACATCTGACCAGCCACATTAGAACTCACACTGGTAAAAAACCTTATGGTTGTGGAGTTTGTGAGAAAAGTTTCTCTCACAGGTCTGCTGTTGTTATTCATATGCGCACTCACACCGAAGAGAAACCATACAAGTGTGATCAGTGTGGGAAATGTTTTGCTCACAGTTTTACTCTGAAGATGCACAAGCGCACACACACTGGTGAGAAGCCATTTTACTGCCATATTTGTCACAAATCATTTACACAAGGAAGCAACTTGAAAAAGCACCATATGACTGTGCATGCCAAGAAGTGAGCTGTTATTACTCAACATAATTTTTTGTTAATAGTTTTAAAGCATTTTAGTAGTGATAGAAGAATGTAATATGAAGTATGTATTACTCAACATCATCGTTCAATAGCTGTTTTAGTGTATTTTAGCAACCATTCAGAAATTATGAGAGGAGGGGTAGGGAAGATTGCAAGTTGGATGTCTTTGATTGTGTATGAAGTGGACTGGTCAGTTGAGGGAGTGACTGTCTGTATGAAGAGGACTGGTCAGTTGAGGGAGTGACCGCCTGTATGAAGTGGACTGGTCAGTTGAGGGAGTGACCGCCTGTATGATGTGGACTGGTCAGTTGAGGGAGTGACCGCCTGTTTGAAGTGGACTGGTCATTTGAGGGAGTGACCGCTTGTATGAAGTGGACTGGTCAGTTGAGGGAGTGACCGCCTGTATGAAGTGGACTGGTCAGTTGAGGGAGTGACCGCCTGTATGAAGTGGACTGGTCAGTTGAGGGAGTGACCGCCTGTACCATTTTTCAGTCTCGAGTCTTCATTAAGAGACAGCTATGATCCTCCATAAACTGTACAGCATTGTGTATATTTCAAACTGTATTTTTCTTAGGTTTATGTTACTTAGATAATCTTTTTCAAACATTTGTCCATGTTTGTTTTTTTTACATTTTGTATATTTGGTGTTTGCATGAAAAAATTGTAGAACTTTTTTGTAGAACATTTATAAAAAAAAAAAAAAATACAGTATTTTTCTTTGGTTTATGTTACTTAGATATCTTTTTCGTACATTTGTCTATTGTTTTTTATATTTTGTATAATTGATGTTTGGATGAAAAACTTGTAGAACTTTTTTATAGAATATTTAAAAACAAGAAAAAAAATACATGTAAATAAACACATAGAAAAAAGAAATACGAAAATTGTTTTTGTTATTTACATTAAATAAAGAATTTTTTAGGGCCGAGTCATTATTTAAGAATTGGGGGGGTCGGAAGTTTTTTTAGACATCGGTGTTTCTAACTTCTGACCCCCCACGGGTTTGCAAATCAAACATATGACCCCCCACGGGTTTGCAAATCAAACATATGACCCCCCCACGGGTTCGCAAATCAAACATATGACCCCCCACATCGAAATATATGCCTGAAATATGAATTTCCGACCCCCCCCCACTTTAGTATACAACTTACCTAGCATATGTCATCCCCATTTCCACATGCCCTGTGTATGTATTAGTATAGCATTGTATTTTGTACTGTCATATCTGCTGTACAAATTTGCAAAAAATATTTAGCTACCAGTATATGAATGAAACTAGTTTTTTCCACGGTTTATTAAATGCAATATAAACAAAATGCAATACAAACTGCATATATTACCTTGCTATTTAATTGAATTTAGAGAAAGCGATTTAATCTTTAATCTGTTATTTTGAAAAAAAAGTTAAAGAATTTATATTGCATTTTCCAAAAAATAAAAGTTAGTGGTATTGAAAGACAATTAAACATAATATAATTCAATCTTGATAAAGGGTTTCATATTCCATTTCATAAGTTGCTTGCAGTGGCTCAGACAATTGCTCTAATATAAGAGGCGATGAGCTATTATCAATAACTCAAAATTCAATTAATAGCACCATTCTTTTCATATCATGACAAGTTAACTTTGATATTTTTTTAAGCAGTACAAATTCTTGGGGAAGGCACTTGTTACTTAAAGAAAAACTTTCCATCCAATCACTAAAATCCTCTGTCCAAAGCCTTTTGGCAAATATTAGCAATACAATTGCATGTGTTGAGTGTTGACATATGAAACTAGGTACAAAATTACAAGATATTTTATACAACCAAATGATCGATCACATACCAAAATAAATAGATCGGGACATTGTACCAAATTAGTTTAAGAAATATAAATACTTGCCATGGCCTTTTTTCAGTAAATTTACAAAATTTGAACATTGGCCCCCAGTAAAATTTCAAGTATCAGAATATTTGACCCCCCCATATTCTTCCATTTTAAACTTCTGACCCCCCCACAACTTCCATTTTGAAACTTCTGACCCCCCCACAACATTCAAATTCAAACTTCTGACCCCCCCACAACATTCAAATTCAAACATCTGACCCCCCAGTTTTTTTTTTCGACCCCCCCACGGCTTAAATAATGACTCATATACATAATACAATACATTGATTTTTTTTCAGCAAATCTCAATCTTGGTGACAATCGTACCGGAGCAAAAATAAATGTAAATGTGCTTATTTACATTCACATTTAATGCACAAGTGACTTTATATTCACACCAGGTCATTGGTATCATCACACTATATCTTTCTCAACTCCCTGGGGAGCATACAGCACATTGCAATCCTACCACAGACATGTTTACAACTCACAAAATTACCCTCAACATCTCGAAACATAAATGTAAATGTCGAAGATTTATTGTCAACGATCGATACACCCAGTCAACTTAACATCATTTACACCAGGTCATTGGCATCCTTATCACTCTATTTTACGTTCACAACTCCCACACAGCACAGTTGCAACCGTGCTAACCATTCATATGAACGTTCAAACGCCTGACCTGTATCTATTTAGCATGTGGGTGCAACCTCAGGGGGTGGGGGGTGGTATCTCCAATACATTTGGTTAGTACGGACGTACTACTTTTATAGGTCACCTTTTCCAGCCTCTTGATATATCATTGGGTCCCTATTTTGAGAAATCAGTATATTATTAGGTCTTGATTTGAGAAAACACAAAATGTTAGGGTCTTATCTCCAGAGATAACTACATCATATAGAATATAGAAACATTTATTTCAGATTAAATTCCATAGAAAAAACATAAAATATACATAGGGCATTGACATCAAAATATGGCATATTATTGCGTATTTTCATGTTTCATCACTGAGCATCATCATTAAAAAAGAAATGTAGCTCAAGAGTGTATATACTCTTGTACATTCCCATACACCAGTCTGAGAAGTCCAAAAGCCCAGTCACAATGCAAACTGCTGTACTGCAAGGAAATGATTGCATTGTGTATTTTTGTAGTATGTTATGGATGAACTTTGGGTTTAGAATATTTATAGCAGTGGCGTAGGCAGGATTTTGCTGATGTGTATGCACAACTATATTTTATAAAACAGTGCTGAAATCACTGCAGCGAGTGATGTAGGCACGAAGCCCATCAGGGGGGTCAGGGCGGATTACGCCCAGAAAAGTTTGAAACTTGGAGTAAAAAGGTTACATTTTGGTCAATCTGTTGACAAAAATCTATCTAGTTTGCTATTGGTATGTCTATATACATGTAGTTTGCTATAAGGAAAACAACCACCATGAATATAGTCTTTTGGCTGTTATGTCAGTTACTATCTCCTATATACTTGTATAATTAGTATTGGTCAACCAGTGGTAATATGTGTTCCATCCATACATATCATTGTATATACTGATTAATTTCGTGCGTTATAAAAGCTGAATTTGACTGTGGTACACATTGGAAAATAATGCAACAACATAGTCAAACTAAAGTGCTTGTAATTCTTTACCATCTATTAAAATCTCATCTCCATTCAGTATGTTGTGGACAAGCGTATATATAATTAGTTCTTGTTCATAAATAGAAGGATTGATAGACTTTAAGCACATAAATAATTAATATTGTGTCAAAATACGACAATTTTCCCTTCATTAAATGGGACACACTTTAATTTAGCTGTATCAGAAAGCACGTGGCCCTCGCATCCTCCATCATATGCTTTGTGAAGGCAAACGTACCCCCTCTGTCAACTTTCGTCACCACCCCCCCACCACACCTCCCCTTCAGGGTTGAGGTCAATTGTGAAAACTCCCTTAATGCTCTGCAACAACATCTGGGTGTTCGAGCACTGACAATGAATGTTTTATTTGGTTGCACTTGTAAGTTTTGGTGTTTGTTTTAAAGCATTTGTATTTATTTCCATTCAGTTTAGTTTTTCATTTTTTTAAATTTATGATATATAGAGAACTATTATTGTTGTTTAATAATCTGTGACATATTTGTCCTGGATATGAGTAATTAATAAAGAAAAATGTAAATCTTAATTAATTTCTTCCAGTCATATATTAGTATTTGAATGAATTTGCATTGGTAAAATGATTAATTTCTGTTGAAATATACATAAAAGTAAGATAAACTAAGCAATTTACATGTCAATAATTTCTTTAACTTTATGCACACTAGATAACATAACTTTAAAATTATCTAATCAAAATAATGGATAAAATTATTGCATATAATCAAAAACAACAATAAAGCTTAAATTCACAAGGACAAGAACAATCACTGTTATTCCATGTTTAGTCTCAGGTCGTAAATATACACACCTAAGTGACCTTGCAAATGCAAGACATTCACACAATAGTAAAAACAAGAATAATAGATTGAGAAGCATTTCTGATATAAAAAGATGAAATGAATTGATATTGGACTAGTGATGCACTGATATGCATGTAAATTGAAAGTCCATGATGAATCACCAGGACAGTCTAATTATCTCTGTATTCAGGACAGTCCACCTATCTGTGTGTTCAGGACAGTCAGACAGTCATTAACCATTTAGGTTTTTGTGAGTAACATGAAATACATTTATGAATATAATCATTAGACAAAAGCTGTACACTCATCAACTGCATGGACGGACTACAAATATGCACACACAAAAGAGAGAGTTGTATTGTGATTCATTTTGAAATCTTAATGAACTCATATATAGAGATTTAGCTCACTTATATGTATTATGTATGTTATAATCATCGGCTCATGGGAGGTCTGTTTATATACTACAATGATTTGTAAACACCATATCATATACATTATATAGAATAGTAATGTGTATGGTATAGTGTTTGTAAATTATAGATTTAGCCTACAATACACCCCCTCTATGAATGATGCTGGGATCCATGAATATAATCAATGCAGCATAATTTCAATAAAAAAAATCTCAAATGGGGTGCAAAAAGCACTTTGTTTTCAACACCATGCAAAAATATTTGAGTAGATAACGGTAAATGTAAATACACAAGTAAATGTATACCATGTATGTTTTCTAAAAAAAATCACTTTCTGAAAAATAATACTGGAGAAATAATTGAGAATCCAAGTTGGATCTTTGATAAGGAGTATATGTACACGAAATTTAAATAAAATAAAATAATTTTCTTTTGATAGTTTATTTTTGGGACATATTAGCAATAAATCAGAAACAAAAAGATTGAAAATGATCATTGTTAAACAATAAAATAGACCACTACCAACCAGCAATAGGAAGGTTATATTTCACAAACCAGTTGTAAGATTAAAAAAGTTCTCTTCACCATATAAGTGTTATCTCACTTATTGCATTTAAAGATGCTTGCATGTAAAATTTGTGTACATTGTGGGTATTATTAATGTTGTAAACATATCACTCAACACACCATAGTATTTATAGGAAATATATATACAAGTAAGTTTAATATCGTATAATTGTAAAGATATTCCATTTGTTTTATTTTGTGTTTGTTGTATTGAAAGGATGGTAATATATATTGTACTAGAATATAAATAATGTAAATGTAAAATAATATAAATTGAACAACAGTGATTGTTAAACAGATTGAAAAGGAGGCTGTTGCCATGAAACCAGGTTTCAAATATAATAGAGAATAAAACATTTTAAAACTTTTTCCGTTTATTGCATGGATAAGAAAGACTATACATATTAACATGAGACCACATGCGGTGTACCGTATAAACTCAATATTGGATAGTATATATTGGGTCTTGATTGATTTTAAGACAACACTATATTTTGGGGTCTTATTGCTAGAGATAACTATGTCATAGGGCATTGACATTGAAATATTGCATGTTATTGCGTATTTTCATGTTTCATCACTGAGTATATTTAAAGAAGAAATATAGCTCAAGAGTATCTTGGTCAAGAGTATCCAAATACACCAGTCTGAGAAGTCCAAAAGCCCAGTCACAATGCAAACTGCTGTACTGCAAGGAAACCATGAGTGCATTGTGTATTTCTGTGGTATGTTATGGATGAACTTATGGTTTAGTATACTTATAGGTACTGGTATACTTTGAATGAATTCTACTATATTTTTTGGTATGCTTTTTGCAAATCTTACTATATTTATCGGTTCTGTTCCCAAAGTCAAAATGGCACACCCGTACTGAATTATAGCCTTAGATGCCCCTCAAGGGTGCTACCATTTAGGGATGAGTTTGCTCAACATGCACTACCAGAACTAACAGGGAATCAAACTCAAGACCATCTGGTAACGAATCTGACTCACTATCCACTCGGCCACAAAAGTTCACTACCTGTAGGTTTGACAGTGAAATACTCCAGCTAAACATCGAGGTAACTGACTGAAACTGCTCATAACCCAGTGATGATTGTAGGATTTTCTAAATATGCCAAACTTTTATTACACCTTAAGATTAGTATTGTTTTGATGCTTGCATTTTAAATACAATGTTTTAGTCCATAGAACACATTTCTTAGTTCAAATTGTTTTAACTACTATTGATGAACATGAAATTGTTTCATTTTAATTTCTGGGAGGTCATATGAAAGAGGAAATTCTTGGCTGTCTAAAATCCAGCAATTTAATTCATTAAATTCATTGAAAAATCTATCATAAATAGTTGTCAGGTGCATGAGAGTTATGTATATGCGTCAGTCTTTTTGTATCTGTGTTTGATGTGACACTTTTGGTGTTATTTTGTGTGCCAATGGCTTTAAAATGTGTGTCAAATGCACAGATATGCGGCCGAGAATCATCACTGTAATGTAGTTCAAACAAATGAAGCAAAAACCTCAAGGTAAGAAAGTTCAAGATAAGCAATATTGAGATAACGAGGTTCTACTGTATTACTTATTTCACCTCCCACGTTATTGGATGAAAAATGCAAGTTTTGATTTGTGCATCGCATGCCAATTAACCAGCGAGTCGCTAACAAATGAATACGAAAATACCAATATATGAGAGCAACTTTTTGTGGGTTTTTTCCCTCTCAAATTTCTTGCTGCAGTTGATTTGCAATTGCACATTGAAGTATTCGTGTAAATATAATTTTTATAATATATTGATGACTGGCAATGATAAGGCTTTGTGACAAAACTACACATATGGTGTCATATAATAGCATGATTGATGGAAATATGTAGATCACAGGGTTTCAGTTATTAATAGTGTAAATGGATCATAGAATACATAAGATAATTTTCAAAATCACTATAACATGAAAAGCTGTAGGCCTGTAGCAGGTAAAAATGCTATTATACTATCATTAACCTATGATTGAATTTTCTTTTTAAAATTGTTCATAATGAACAGAGAATTTATGTGATATAAGATAAATGACGATGCATATTATTCTGGTTTTACGCTGATTGAACATTATTATTGATACTGATATCGAAAGATTTTTAACATAAATACTTAATATTTTCTGTTTAATATAAGAAGAAAACCATATATTTATGTATTGACTCTGGTTAAAACTTTGAGCTGTTCATCAATATTAATAAAAAAAAAAAAATTTAAAATTAAGGACGTTGGTCAGAGTGGGAGTGATCAGTTGAAGAGGTCCATAGTGGCTGGTCAGTTGAAGAGGGTGACCGTTCGGTTGGGGGGGGGGATCTCAGGCTATAATTGGGTACAGGTGTGCCATTTTGACTTGGGGAACAGCACCAATAAATATAGTAAGATTTGCAAAAAGCATACCCAAAAATATAGTAAAATTAATTCAAAGTATACCCATAAATATGTATACTAAACCCAAAACCCATCCATAATATACTATAGAAATACACAAAGCAAACAAACATTTTCACACATTTATAAATAACATTAAATCAGAGATGAAAAATGAACATGTCTATTATCAAAGTTTATTGCAATTTCACATCACAATTATGATCAATCATTAGTCAAATTGCCCTATGTAATGATACAGTTATCTCTAGAGATAAGACCCTATGTTGTCTTAAAATCAAGACCCAATAATATACCAATTTCTGAAAATATGGACCCAATGATATATCAAATATCTAAAAATAGGACCCAATGACATATCAAGAAGCCAGAAAAGGTGACCTATAAAATGGCACATCCGTACTATCCAATTGTATTGTGACCGCCCCCACCACCAGTAACCCCATGATCATAATATTAATATTGCCCTCTATATGTATCAGCTTTGCAGGGCGGCCCATGCTGTTTATAGATTTATTTTTGCCATAAGCACACTGTGAAACAAAATTTCCAAATTCATGGTGTAAAATTATTTGCCAGTATGGTCTACTGGAACAGAGAAAAAGATTCACTAGATTGAAGTTGTACTTAAAAAAAAGAAAAGAAGTTTGCGTTCATTTTACTTTCACATATTGTTGAATATTTATTTTTAGGCGTGCACATTATTGACTAGGATTTTGTTCCAAAAATCTAATCTACAAAATGTATTGATGAAATAGATATACATGTACTTGAGGAAATTATATTGGACATGTTTTGAAGATACATCATGGCAGCAGTGATCATCTTAGGTTCATGTGCAATTTGTACAGAATTGTGTTGCCAATAACATTTCAATTCTGCATTGTATTGTATTGTAAGAGTAGAAGTCCCTACTTGTGCCAGTGAGCTATTGGATACCGGCACTTAAAATATTTTCATTATTATTATTATTATTGTACAATGGGGGAATTGTCATGACAGGGCCATCACAATGTGAGCTGGTCATTTAAAAAAGAACTCAATGGGCAGTATTTAGTTATTAAATGGTTTTCCCTTCATAGGTGGAAAAAAACCCAGTATCCTCCTAAAATCCATAAATAGCAAAATAAAATTAGTCAGACCTCTTGTAAACAACATGTATAAATAATTCATAATCAAGATAATCTTTAAACGAAAAAAAATGAGGTAATATGATCTTTATTGTTAAATGTATGACTTACAGCACAAACCATAAACCCTCCAGAACAAACGGGCACAATATATAAATGATAAGGCTTGGATTTGGGTTGGTTTTAAAAGTCAATTTTTTACATGCATCGTTATGTGGCTAATCATTCTATATTTACATAATATAGCGAACATTATGCAAATCCTCTGATTGCACAGATTTAGTAATGACCAGACTATCGAACAAACTGGGGAGGTTAAACACTTCAGGAAAGAAACAAATTGATTATATTATTACTAAAGATACAAAATTAAATAAAAACCTTGCTGCAAAAAGATACAATGATATCATGCAGCTTTGTGCATAAAATTATGCATATGATAAATCTAGAGAACAGAATTCAGATCAACCTATGGACACATTTAAATTTCAAGCACTTGTTGGTTTTATCTGACGTCCTTCTCAAGACTTGCCCCATCAGCAGACGTCTTCAATAAAATGCAGCACTTGGCAAATAGAAATTCATGTAAAGTGCCTGGTTTTCATTTTCGTGGTTGCGTGAAAATAGTCCATAGCATAAATGCATCCTCATAAATACTTGTAACAAATAAATTATTTTGAAAAAATTGGATGACTACGTAGTGATATGAAGCCACGGGTTCGCAATCATCATTACAACCTGCTATTGACTTCCAGTTCTCCTGAACTAGTCAATAGCAAGTCCAAATATAAACGCTTAACGTTGAAAGCATACTACCATGAGACACCATTCTCTCTTATAAAAATATATATTGCTAATTTTTAAGGTACTATACAATTTTCTATAAATGAACATATCAAACAGTGCTTTAGCCTAAAAATTAAGTCCTACAACATTGTAATATACAAACACCATAACTAAAAGAAATCAATTACATGTACATCTTGCATATTTTCTTTCAATTGTGTAAGACTTATTATCTAAATATATAATCTAAAAAATATAAAAAAAAAAATATTATCTAAAAAAAATACTTATTATCTAAATATCAGTTACAATCATATGATAGCAGGAAAATCTTTAATACAGTTACATAATCATTTTAAGTATGCAAAAGCAATTTGCAGTATGCACTGATATTCAATACTGGTCTTTGACAACTGTTGAAATAATATTTCAACAAAAATTGCCTATAAAATGTTTATATATAGAGATATATGATCAAACAGCAATAACTTCTCAGCTAAAAAAAATCCTCACAGCACGTAGAAACCAGTCCATATCTACATTCAGGTTCAACTCTCCCGGTGAACCTGCAAATCAGGGGGACCACTTTTTTTGGACTGATGCTCGGGGATGCGAAAAGGGGGCACTCCCCCCAATGACCATCCACTTCATAAGGGGTCACTCCCCCAACGACCCGTCCACCCCGGGGGTCACCCTCAACTGAATCCCTTCATACTCATCCCCCCAACCCCTTCCACCTTCCCCCAAATTTTAAATGGGCATCCCAAAAAAAAATTTTTAACTTCTATTCCCTTAACTACCCTCTAAAAA
The DNA here is from genome assembly GCA_019095985.1 of Streblospio benedicti. Classification (NCBI taxonomy): domain Eukaryota; kingdom Metazoa; phylum Annelida; class Polychaeta; order Spionida; family Spionidae; genus Streblospio; species Streblospio benedicti. The sequence continues at coordinate 2,466,686 of CM032668.1, forward strand.
ACCTAAAACATTAAAAAAAAGATTATTTATTTTTAATTTAACAACCCCACTTCTCCCCTTAACAAAAATTATTTGGTGCTTTTTTCTTCTTGGGGTTTTTAATTTTAATTTGTTTTTACAATATGGCAGTAAAAAGGCTTTCACCGTGTGTGTGCGCTTTGTCTTCAGATTAGAACTTTGGCAAAAAATTTTTCCCACCCCTAGAACACACTTTAAAAAAAGGGG
>CM032668.1:2467010-2483471 GCA_019095985.1 Streblospio benedicti
ATATTTAGCTACCAGTATATGAATGAAACTAGTTTTTCCGGTTTATTAAATGCAATATAAACAAAATGCAATACAAACTGCATATATTACCTTGCTATTTAATTGAATTTAGAAAGCGATTTAATCTTTAATCTGTTATTTTGAAAAAAAGTTAAAGAATTTATATTGCATTTTCCAAAAAAATAAAAGTTAGTGGTATTGAAAGACAATTAAACATAATATAATTCAATCTTGATAAAAGGGTTTCATATTCCATTTCATAAGTTGCTTGCAGTGGCTCAGACAATTGCTCTAATATAAGAGGCGATGAGCTATTATCAATAACTCAAAATTCAATTAATAGCACCATTCTTTTCATATCATGACAAGTTAACTTTGATATTTTTTTAAGCAGTACAAATTCTTGGGGAAGGCACTTGTTACTTAAAGAAAAACTTTCCATCCAATCACTAAAATCCTCTGTCCAAAGCCTTTTGGCAAATATTAGCAATACAATTGCATGTGTTGAGTGTTGACATATGAAACTAGGTACAAAATTACAAGATATTTTATACAACCAAATGATCGATCACATACCAAAATAAATAGATCGGGACATTGTACCAAATTAGTTTAAGAAATATAAATACTTGCCATGGCCTTTTTTCAGTAAATTTACAAAATTTGAACATTGGCCCCCAGTAAAATTTCAAGTATCAGAATATTTGACCCCCCCATATTCTTCCATTTTAAACTTCTGACCCCCCCACAACTTCCATTTTGAAACTTCTGACCCCCCCCCCACAACATTCAAATTCAAACTTCTGACCCCCACACAACATTCAAATTCAAACATCTGACCCCCCCCCCAGTTTTTTTCCGACCCTCCACGGCTTAAATAATGACTCATATACATAATACAATACATTGATTTTTTTTCAGCAAATCTCAATCTTGGTGACAATCGTACCGGAGCAAAAATAAATGTAAATGTGCTTATTTACATTCACATTTAATGCACAAGTGACTTTATACTCACACCAGGTCATTGGTATCCTTGTCACACTATATCTTTCTCAACTCCCTGGGGAGCATACAGCACATTCCAACCCTAGCACAGACATGTTTACAACTCACATTACTCTCAAAATCTCGAAACATCAATGTAAATGTCGAAGATTTATTGTCAACGATCGATACACCCTGTCAACTTAACATCATTTTCACCAGGTCATTGGCATCCTTATCACTCTATTTTACGTTCACAACTCCCACACAGCACAGTTGCAACCATGCTAACCATTCATATGAACGTTCAAACGCCTGACCTGTATCTATTTAGCATGTGGGTGCAACCTCAGGGGGTGGGGACGGTATCTCCAATACATTTGGTTAGTACGGACGTACTACTTTAATAGGTCACCTTTTCCAGCCTCTTGATATATCATTGGGTCCCTATTTTGAGAAATCAGTATATTGTTAGGTCTTGATTTGAGAAAACAGAAAATGTTAGGGCCTTATCTTCAAAGATAACTACATCATATAAAATATAGAATATAGAAACGTTTATTTTGGATTAAATTCCATAGAAAAAACATAAAAATGATAATAATAGAAAAATATACATAGGGCATTGACATCAAAATATGGCATATTATTGCTTATTTTCATGTTTCATCACTGAGCATCATCATTAAAGAAATGTAGCTCAAGAGTGTATATACTCTTATACATTCCAAATACACCAGTCTGAGAAATCCAAAATCTCAGCCACAATGCAAACTGCTGTACTGCAAGGAAACCATGATTGCATTGTGTATTTCTATAGCATGTTATGGATGAACTTTGTAGTCCGTGGGCTCCGTATACCCCTACTCCCCCCCATAGGAGTTTTCGCAAACATAATTTTTTTGTACCTTAGATACTACTCTTAAAGAAAAATGACGTTTGCCCAAAATATTTGATGGCGAAATATATTTTTTCGGGGTCAAACAGGGGTCATCGGGTCAAAATTTCATAAAATTGCATTTATCTCGATTAATAACAAATTTAGAGTAAAAACTTGTATTGACCTTAGATAGGAACATATGTATGTGGAATCCAAATAAAACATCATATTTGACCTTCGACCTCTCCTTCAAGGTCAAACAGGGGTCATCGTGGTCAAAATTTCATAAAATTGCATTTATCTCGATTAATAACAAATTTACAGAAACAACTTGTATTGACCTTAGATAGGAACATGTGTGTGTGGAATCCAAATTAAACATCACATTTGACCTTTGACCTCTCCTTCAAGGTTACATTAGTAGGTCAATTTCATGAATTTTGTTCATTTTTGAGTTTATGAAAGAAATGAGCAGCTTTAAACATTTTATTTCCTAATAATCCATGATAAATTACTTTTATTGATATAAGCATTTGTATTATAGATTGGGATTACTTTTATGTTTTATTTTGATTAATACTTTATTAACTAATTATGCAAAAATATACGGACGGAATTAATATGATGGTAAATGCCATGGTTATCCCAGAGGTTGAACTAAGAAAATGATGATAAACCATTTAACCAGTTAATTTATTAGACACCCAATCAGATGAGTTAGCTTGTCCACTCTGATCATATTCATAAAGAGAAGCCATTGAAACTGCCTTTAAATATGTTTCATCAGATTACAGAAAACTTGAGGATGTTGGATTTTTAGTGAATGGTACCGTAATAGATTAATCTTGCCCTACTAAGGTTCCTGCGTAGCCTGTGTACTTGTCCTGTAATTACAAGTACTTGAATATTAGCGAAAGGATTTTTATATCATTTATGAAGTTAGTAAATCACTTACATTAATTATGTTAATGTAGCGAGAAACTAAGAGCTGAACAACGTTGATCATTCGTAAATAGATCACTTGAGTAATAGTGATGGACATTTCTGTTTTGCCTTGAACATATCTTTTCTATGACTGGCAACTAGAATAGAATATGTAGATATATTGGAATTAATTGGCTAGATGTAAGTATTGACATCAGAGGATTATTTCTCCAAGTTTATATATCACATAGCTTCTCTCAGGACTTAAACCCTCGACCCTTACCACTGTGGCACCTATTCACAAAGCACTTAAGGCAGACCACCCGGGTCGGTCAGAATATCCGAAAGGTCTAATGTGGCAGTTATACCAGTCTTAAGTGGTTGGTGAATAGGAGCCTCAGTACAGTGGTAGCGTGTACTCAGGTGATACGGCTGTCAAACTCATTTAATAAACATTTCTAGTATCAAACTGGACGTGCATTTTCTCTATTCGTGGTACAATTCAATAAAGATCCAACATCCTCAAGTTTTCTGTAATCTAAGAAGCATTTCAAAGGCAGTTTAAATGGCTTTTTTTTAATATGATCGGAGTTGACCAGCTCATTTCTATGATCTGGTAGCCAGAACTTTAACTTTGGTCAGAAATGGTTTATCATCTTTTTCTTAAGCTTATCTGTCTTGTTACTACCATACACCGACACAGATGGAATCTTTTCCTGCATATATTCTTGCATACTTGTCGCTGAATATTTATGTGCGTTTCTACATTCATCATGGTATTTAGCTTCTCTTGCCTTCAAATCTACATCTATCACTTTACACAGCATCCTTTCATAACTTCGTCTCTCTGAACCCTCTTTTAAGGTCTTCCCTGCAGTTTCTGTTTTACATGTCCAACTTTCACTAAAAAGAAATTTGCCAGGAAGAATTAATTCTGGAGTATTTTCACAAATAAACAGAAATCGCAAGTGAATGTTATTGATAAATTAGATTTTTTTTCTTTATTGATAGTTCAACCTCTGGATCTTGATCTGATTTTCATTTTATTGCTTTTAGATATTTGAGATTTGTGAATTTGCTGTAGCATTCTTTGTGATAACCATAGCATTTACTACTATACTCAGTCGGTACACTTTTGCAAATTTCATCATAATGTTGTTTTAGATCCTTTAAACTTTGTCTCACTTCAATTGTTTCTTAATTTTCCCCAACTTTAATCTGATAAATTATCTATTTTGAAAGACTGCATACTTCTAAAACGTATGATGCATGATTTTATGTTGCCCTTTTACCTTGTTTTGCATTGCTTCTTAGATTTCATTTTCACTGAATTTTCCATGATTTAGCAATGACCATTGTATTATATAGATGTATTAAATTTGTTGCTCTTTTTGTAAGTTACACATTTTTTAGTCCAATGTCCAATCAAATGATACTAAAACATAACAAAATTTGAGAACATGCACTTTATGAAGATATCAATGATACTGATGCTGCCTCAACTTCTACCATTAAAAGTGAAACCCATTGATATATTAAACTATTTAGTAAAATATTGATTAAAATAAAACTTAATGTAATTCCAATTTAGAATACAAATGCTTATATCAATAAAACTAATTTATCATGGATTATTAACAAATGAAATATTCAAAGCTGCTCATTTCTTTCGTAAACGCAAAAATGAACAAAATTCCTGAAATTGACCTACTAGTGTAACCTTGATGGAGAGGTCAAAGGTCAAATGTGATGTTTAATTTGGATTCCACATACACATGTTCTTATCTAAGGTCAATACAAGTTGTTACTCTAAATTTGTTATAAATCGAGATAAATGCAATTTTATGAAATTTTGACCACCTTGACCCCTGTTTGACCTTGAAGGAGATCTCGAAGGTCAAATCTGATGTTTTATTTGGATTCCACATACACATGTTCCTATCAAAAGTCAATACAAGTTTTTACTCTAAATTTGTTATTAATCGAGATAAATGCAATTTTATGAAATTTTGACCCGATGACCCCTGTTTGACCCCGAAAAAATATTTTCGCCATCAAAATTTTGGGCAAACGTCATTTTTCCTTAAGAGTAGTATCTAAGGTACAAAAAAAATATGTTTGCGAAAACTCCTACGGGGGGGGGAGTGTTTCGATACGGAGCCCGCGGACTATTGGGTTTAGAATATTTATAGCAGTGGAGTAGGCAGGATTTTGCTGATGTGTATGCACAACTATATTTTGATAAACAATGCAAGCCACTGCAGCAAGTGATGTTGGTACGAAGCCCATCAGGGGGGGGGGGGGGGGATTCCAAAAGTTTGAAACTTGGAGTAAAAAAGGTTGCATTTTGGGCCATATGTTGACAAAAATATCCATATAGTTTGTTATTGGTATGTCTATATAGTTTGCTATAAGGAAAACAACCACCATAAATATAGTGTTTTGGCTGTTATGTCAGTTACTATCTGTCCTATACTTGTATAATTAGTATTGGTCAATCCGTGGTAATATGTGTTCCATCCATACATATCATTGTAAACTGATTAATTTTACCATTTATGAAAACTGAATTTGACTGTGGTACACATTGGAAAACAATGCAACAACATGGTCAAACTAAAGTACTTGTAATTCTTTACTATCTATTAAAATCTCATCTCCATTCAGTATGTTGTGGACAAGAGTAATAATATGTTCTTGCTCATAAATAGGACGATTGATAGACTTTAAGGACATAGATAATTAATATTGTGTCAAAATACGACAATTTTCCCTTCTGTAACATGGGACACACTTTAATTTTCCTGTATCAGAAAGCACGTGGCCCTCGCATCCTCCATCATATGGTTTGTGACGGCAAACGTACACGCATATGACTCAAAGCTTTTTACTCAAGGCTGTTTATTGAAACTGTGTTAAGATGTATCAAAATGGACAACTGATAACTTAAGATTTTCCACGCCAGTGATAATGAATGCAGTATTAAGCGAATCATGTATCATTTTATGATAGAAAATCGCGTTGTGTGCGTTACAGTAGCTACGCCACTGTATAGGTATATTTTGAATTAATTTTACTATATTTTGGGGTATGCTTTTTGAAAATCTTACTATATTTATCGGTGCTGTTCCCAAGTCAAAATGGCACACCCATACTAAATTATAGCTTTAGATCCCCTCGAGGGTGCAACCAGTTAGGGATGAGTTTGCTCAACATGCACCACCACAACTGACTGGGAATCGAACCTAAGACCTTCTGGTTATGAGTCTGACTCACTATCCACTCGGCCACAAAAGTTCACTATCTGTCAATGTGACAGTGAAATACTCCAGCTAACAATCGAGGTAACCGACTCATATTATTATTGTTTTGATACTTGCATTTTAAATATGATAACATAGATGATATAATATAGATAATATAGATAATAAATGGTCAACATTATTTGATGAAGAAGATATTACTAATGACCAATTTTACCTGAACAAAATGAAATGTATTTTTGATCTTAGAATAGAAGAATATAACTTTGTACCAACTACTATATACAATCTTTTTAGGTGGGGAAAAGCTGAATCCCCATACTGTATTTATTGTAAAGACGTAGATCACGGTTCAATGCACTTGCTAATCAGATGTCCACATTTAGAAAATATTTGGAATATAGTTAGCCATCTACAAAAAAGAAACAACACATCCCCACCCCCAATACCCACTGAGTAATAACAAATATGTAGTTCCCTATATGAAGAGATCACCTATTCTATGGAGGGCGGTGCATTGTGACTAGAAAATGAAACTTTTAACTTTGGCTGCTAAATTCTATGATAAAGTAGATGTTGATAAACAAATATCATAATGAAGCAATGAATTTTACTTGATATTTGAAATCATAAAGATGTTTTTTCAATCATGTTTCAATACTTTGGAAAATAGTAAAATTAGAAGTAAATTAAACATAGTGGTATGTTATTAGAAATTTAATATTGTTACACAGAACCTGGTCAATGAATAATAAGTGAAATGCAAGGACGGTTATAACCATTAATGGAATATTCAATTCACATTTCAAGGATAAAAATGTATTTAGAAATTTCTTTTTATTTACTAAATTTGTAATAGAGTTAAGTTGTTCTGAATATGTTCTGAATATTATCTTATTTTTAAAAATCAGATTGCAATGGCAAACCACAGTGAAGTACAACAGAAGTCAACATTGAGTGAGAAATCATTCAGCAGAAGTGATGCTCTGAAATCACAAAAAGGAAAACAGGGTGGTGAGAAACCTTATGAGTGTAGTGAATGTGGCAATTGTTTTAGCAGAAAAAGTGACTTGACCAGCCACATGAGAATCCACACTGGGGAGAAACCCTTTGAGTGTACAGTGTGTGAGAAATCATTCAGTCAAAGTGGAGATCTGACAAAACATATGAGAACTCACACTGGTGATAAACCTTATGAGTGTAGTCAATGTGGCAAGTGTTTTAATCAAAGTGGCAACTTGACCAGCCACATGAGAATCCACACTGGGGAGAAAGAATATCAGTGTACAGTGTGTGAGAAATCATTCAGTCAAAAGGGAGATCTGACAAAACATATGAGAATCCACACTGGTGAGAAACCTTATGAGTGTAGTCAATGTGGCAAGTGTTTTAGTGTCAGTAGCCATTTGAACAGTCACATGAGAATCCACACTGGGGAGAAAGAATATCAGTGTACAGTTTGTGAGAAATTATTCAGCCATAATGGGAATCTAAGAAAACATTTAAGAACTCACACTGGTGAGAAACCCTATGAGTGTAGTCAGTGTGGCAAGTGTTTTAGTGACAGGAGCGCATTGACCAGCCACATGAGAATCCACACTGGAGAGAAAAAATATGAGTGTACAGTGTGTGAGAAAAAATTCTGCCGAAGTGGACATCTGAAAATCCACATGAGAACTCACACTGGTAAAAAACCTTATGGTTGTGGAGTTTGTGATAAAAGTTTCTCTCGAAGGGATCATGTTGTTAGACATATGCGCACTCACACAGAAGAGAAACCATACAAGTGTGATCAGTGTGGGAAATGTTTTGCTCAAAGTTCTAATCTGAAGATGCACAAGCGCATACACACTGGTGAGAAGCCATTTTACTGCCATATTTGTCACAAATCATTTACAAGGAGGCAACTTGAAAAAGCACCATATGACTGTGCATGCCAAGAAGTGAGCTGTTATTACTCAACATAATCTTTTGTTAATAGTTTTAGAGTATTGTAGTAGTGATAGGTGAATGTAATATGAAGTATGTGTTACTCAACATCATTGTTCGTTAGCTGTTTTAGTGTATTTTAGCGACCGTTCAGAAATTATGAGAGGAGGGGTAGGGAAGATTGCAAGTTGGATGTCATTGATTGTGTATGAAGTGGACTGGTCAGTTGAGGGAGTGACCGCCTGTATGAAGTGGACTGGTCAGTTGAGGGAGTGACCACCTGTATGAAGTGGACTGGTCAGTTGAGGGAGTGACCAGTGGACTGGTCATGAAGTGGACTGGTCAAGTGGACTGGTCAGGGAGGGACCGCCTGTATGAAGTGGACTGGTCAGTTGAGGGAGTGACCGCCTGTATGAAGTGGACTGGTCAGTTGAGGGAGTGACCACCTGTATGAAGTGGACTGGTCAGTTGAGGGAGTGACCACCTGTATGAAGTGGACTGGTCAGTTGAGGGAGTGACCACCTGTATGAAGTGGACTGGTCAGTTGAGGGAGTGACCGCCTGTACCATTTTTCACAGTCTCGAGTCTTCATTAAGAGACAGCTGTGATCCTCCATAAACTGTACAGCATTGTGTATATTTCGAACTGTATTTGTCTTAGGTTTATGTTACTTAGATAATCTTTTTTAAACATTTGTCTATTGTTTTTTTTAATTTTTGTATATTTGGTGTTTGCATGAAAAAAAATGTAGAACTTTCTTGTAGAACATTTTTTTTAAAATAAAAAAAAAAAATACAGTATTTGTCTTAGGTTTTTGTTATTTAGATAATCTTTTTCAAACATTAGTCTATAATTGATTTTTTTTACCTATTAGAGTATTTAAGTAGTGATAGGTGAATGTAATATGAAGTATGTATTACTCAACATCATTTTTCGTTAGCTGTTTTAGTGTATTTTAGGGAAGGTTCAGAAATTATAAGAGGGGTAGGGAAGATTGCAAGTTGGATGTCGTTGATTGTGTATTAAGTGTATTTACGTATTGTATAATTGGTGTTTGCATGAAAAATTTGTAGAACTTTTTTGTAGAACATTTGAAAAAAGATAAGAAAAAAGATACATGTAAATAAACACACTGAAAAAAGAAATATGAAAATTGTTTTTTCTTATTTACATTGAATAAAATTTTTTTTTATAATACAGCAAATTTTTTCAGCAAATCTCCATTGGCGACCACGGTAAAATAGATGTAAATGTGCTTATTTACAGTCACATTTCATCTACAAGTGACTTTATATTCACACCAGGTCATTGGTATCCTTGTCACACTATATCTTTCTCAACTCCCTGGGGAGCATATACAGCACATTCCAACCCTAGCACAGACATGTTTACAACTCACATTACTCTCACAATCTCGAAATGTAAATGTTGAAGATTTATTGTCAACGATTGATACGCCCAGTCAACATAACATCATTTAAACCAGGTCATTCGATATCCATTTATAGGTCACCTTTTCCTGCCTCTTGATATATCATTGGTTCCTATTTTTAGATATTTGATATATCATTGAGTCCCTATTTTGAGAAATAAGTACCCAGTGTACGCAACGTCTGGTCTTGTGAACGTCCGTTGGACGTCTTGGTTTGATAAACGTTTTTAAGACATGTGAAAGACGTATTGGTCCTGAGAAGACGTCTGTAAGACGTGTTTGAAACGTTGGGGTCCAACCTGATAGGGGTGGTTTGTGCTCACGTGTGGAAAACTTGATAATAACACGTATTCTGTCCGTTCTGCACACGTTTAGTCTTAGAGGACGTTTTGAAGACGTGTTACGGACGTCATTATATATAGCCTCATAGTTCAACTGAATACACCTCACGTTTGTAAGACGTTTTTGAAACGATAGGATGGGACCTTGTTGGGGTCGTTTGTGCTCACATATGGAAAACGTGTTAGGAACACGTATTCTGGACGTTCTCCACACGTCTGGACATGTTTGGAGTTCGATTGTTGAAATTACGTATTTCAAACGTGGAAATGGCGCACACCAAGGAAGATTCCCGGGTGTACTTGTAGACGTGGTTTTTGATCACGTATGGAAAACATGATGTTGGGAACACGTCATCTAAACATTCTCCATACGTGTCGCAGACATCTGGAAATGTTCCATCTTTGAAGAACGTTTTGAAGACCTGCTATGGACGTCACACGCCTGATCTTTATCACGGGAGAACCACTGGGAACTACGCGGAATGTTTCGGAGCTCTCTTTGAAATATTGATATAATAATGACAAACACATTACTTTTATTTAGGATTACTATATATTCTATAGTGAATTTTTTAGACTGAGTGTATGCATGCACCTGCTGTATGAATTGTTACTCACGTTATTCTAATGTAATAAAAATGATATTGATGTTAAAGGTATGAATAAATGAGAAATATCTGACTTAAATGTGTGTTTGAACTACACATTAAACATCAGCGCCAACTGAACGCTAGTCAATGTATTTTGCTACAATGTACACCTACTGGATGGGTTAAAAAGTTATGAGCCTCATGCATAAATTAGGAACATGCATTGTTCTACAACATTTTGTTTTAAAGCACACGTACTTAGATTTATTCTAATTAAACTTGACAGAGTGTTGCTCAGAAATCACACACATGTCTTTATTGGTGAAGGTTTTCTCAGACAAATTAAAATGTATGATACCTATGTTTTTATGCGTCCTGAAAGAGGCTCAAAACTTTTTAAACCGCCCAGTAGGTGTATAATGTTGTAAAGGCCTATAGTCATGTCATAAAAATGCATTGACGAGCGTTCAGTCTTCTGTACGTTATAAAAATGCATTGACGAGTGTTCAAACTTCTGTAATGGGCCAAATTATTTTAAATTCTAAAGATGATATTAAATGATGTAATAAGGACCAAAGCATTTTTTTCTGTTAAAATGAAATGGTTTGTTTCACATCAAATGGGTGTTTCATATGACACTGTCCACTTTACGGCACTGGACATTGTTCAAGCAGCTCAGTCAGTTTATAGTTTTCCAGAGGTATACTTTTGTTGTAAGCAATCTGAAAATGATAAACATATAATGCAAAAATATGTACTTCTTATTAGAAATAGTTATGTTATAATAAGAAAGACGTCAGTATATAGGTTCAAAGTTGAATACAGTGAATGCAACGTCTGTTCATGTGAACGTCCATAAATATAAATGCGGTGGATTACAGTGGTGATTCTAATGTGCTCTCAAGACTGTACATTTTACACTAGGTCATTGGCACACTCAATAATCAGCAATTGATCATTTCTCATTTACTTACATCGGAAGCACATTCAGCCAGCATGCTAATCACTGATACAGGCACTAACACACTCTTTCAAGCCAATGACCTGTATACATGGTGCCACGGAGCAGTGTGCAACTATTTAGGGATGAGTTTGCTCAAGACCCACCACCAGACCGGGCCAGGAATCAAACTCACAAACTTCTGGTCACAAATCCAACTCTCTATTATACTTACAACGTTTGTAAGACGTTTTGCAGACGTCTGGAAATGTTCCATCTTTGAAGGACGTTTTGAAGACGTGTTAAGGACGTCAGTGCATATAGGCTCAAAAACTCAAAGGACGTCTTGGTTTGGAAAACGTTTGGAAGACGTGTGAAATACGTATTGAATCACAATGCAATCTGAAAAGGTTAAAATTTAAAAAAAAATCTAAACATTGTTTATGTTTGTCTGTAATGGTGTATGGTAAACATTCACAACACCATTGGTTGATAAAACAACAGCAAAGATGATAGCTTCTATTATAAGATAGATTATTTAGAAAGTGGCTTATGCTTTCAAATTGCCGACTGTAACTTTTAAATTGGATCTTATGGCTAGTATATAAAAGGAGTTGGCATTACTATAAGGTATAAGGAGCGTTGGATGCAGATGTAGATGGATGGTATTGGAAATCTCAACAAGGTATCTGAGTAAGGTAAGTGTTGCTAATCACATATACTATAACTTGAACGGATGTATGATTGTGTATCAATGTTAATTAATGCAACTATGTCAACAAACTCACGACAGAATCTTCACCTAATCTGGACTCTCAGAAGTCAGACTCATATCTCACTGCACGAATGACACCTGATAATGCCATTTTTGAGTTTTTCCCACCACAACACAAAAACCTAAAAATGACGTTCTGAAGACACCATCCTTCCGTTTGCACACGGTCATGCAGACGTTTGGTGAACTTCATGAGAACGTTTTCTCAAAGTCTGCAGAACCTCAATATCACTTTTTCAATACACCTTCACCCAGTGTTAAGAACATTTTAATGAGGTATGCCGAACGTACACATCTGCAAAAACGTTTTCATCACGTGTGGGATTTGTAACGCTTTTTCAGTTTCCCAAACGTCACAAGAACGTACGTGAAAACGTTCATATCAGACGTTTTTAAGACGTTCAAAAAACCTAAATGGCACACTGGGTATATTATTGGGTCTTGATTTTAAGACAACACTATATTTTAGGGTGTTATCTCTAGAGATAACTATATCATAGGGCATTGACATCGAAATATTTCATATTATTGCGTATTTTCCTGTTTCATCACTGAACATCGTCATTAAAGAAGAAATATAGCCCAAGAGTAGCTTATACATTCCAAATACACCAGTCTGAGAAGGCAAAAAGTCCAGTCACAATGCAAACTGCTGTACTGCAAGGAAATCATGAATGCATTGTGTATTTCTGTGGTATGTTATGGATGAATTTGGGGTTTAGAATATTTATAGCAGTGGCGTAGGCAGGATTTTGCTGATGTGTATGCACAACCATATTTTGAAAAACAGTGCCGAAGTCACTGCAGCAAGTGATGTAGGCACGAAGCCCACCAAGGGGGGTCAGGGGGAATTCCACACAGAAAAGTTTGAAACTTGGAGTAAAAAAAGGTAGCATTTTGGGAAATCTGTTGACAAAGATATCTATATAGTTTGCTATTGGTAGATCTATATAGTTTGCTATAAGGAAAACAACCACCATAAATATAGTCTTTCGGCTCTTATGTCACTTACTATCTGTCCCATACTTGTATAATTAGTATTGGTCAATCAGTGGTAAGAAACAAAGTGAATAGACTAACCAAACAGCTGAGAGCTACATTCTACCAATCTAGCATTGCCAATGTGACAGACTCAGGTAGCCGGAGTTAGTGGTCAAACATGAACTCTTTAATGGGTAGAAGTCAGAGGTCAAATGCACTGACTAACTTGGCCAATTTGAAAACTGATGGTGATGAACTTTCTTTGGCTTACCTTATAAACTCAACATTTCAATCAGTCAGCAGCCAGTTGCCTAAACTTACTCCTACCCACCTAAAAAAGCCAAGAGCGCCTGTTCCTCACAAATTCACTGTTTCAGTCAATGATGTGGAAAAGAAACTCATAAATAATATAGTCTCAAAATCTGTTGGACCTGGTGCTATACTAAATTGGATATACCACGATTTTGCAGGTATCTTAGCTCGACCAATTGCTTCAATATTCAACGCCTCATTCAATGAAGGATATGTGCCTACTCTCTGGAAAAGCTTACTCCACCAGTCAAACCTGAAAAGGATTTAAGACCCATATCATTAACACCTGTGATTAGCAAAATTCAAGAATCTTTTGTGCATGAATGAATATGGGACATCATAAAAGACAACCTAGATATATGGCAGTTTGGAGCCATGAAAGGTACAAGCGCCACTCATGCTTTGATCACTATGGTTAATTACTGGCTTAGGGCCACTGATGTGAGTAAAGATAAATCCCATGTACACATTGCCCTGCTTCACTATGCTAAGGCCTTTGACCATGTTGACAGTAACATTCTGATCCGTAAACTTCAAAACCTAGGCGTTCCTGACTGCTTGCTAGGTTGGGTGGAGGCGTTCTTACAAGATAGGAAACAAAGGGTGAGGATTAATCGTGTATCATCTGACTGGATTCACATCTGGGAACTATGCCACAGGGTACATTACTGGGTGTTCTGTGTTTCGTATGTCTTATAAATGACCTAAAAACCGGTCGTAAGACAATTAAATATGTTGATTACACAACCATCTATTGACATGAAGTGATATAACATTTCCACTGATCTAGCACTCAGCATACACGGTAACCTACTACAGTCTATTAGTATGACTGAGTGCTGGAATAGTCTGCACAGGGAACGGAGTTCTATGAGTATATAACCCAATGTATTCTTGTAATCTTGGCTGGGAAATAAATAATAGAAAGAACTCTTGACTCTTTACATTTCCACCGCATGACATTCTGGTGGAGATTTCAGGATTGAATTAAAAATATACATCTGTTTTATATTTTCAGACCTTTCACCAGCCAGCAGGCGTTTGATTCAGAAACACCTCAACCCCTGCTAGAACAGAGTCGACTTCCAGACCACCGTCGCCACAGGAGTCACCACTTGATAGCGGCTTCGCCTCACGCGGCCCCAACCATCTCACGGGCCTGACTTTCTCAGAGGACGACAGTGAAGTCATTTTTTAAGCATCCCGAGACGACCACCCCCATTGTCGACATGGGAGAAATTGCGGACTTGAAAGCCGCTAACACACAACTACGGCGCGATGTGGCTCAGTTAAAAGCCAGTCTTGCCGACGTGGCCAGTCTCAACGACACGGTTACAGATTTGCGCCAACAGGTGTCAGACGCTCACAAACGCGTGGCAGCGTTGAACTACACTGACATGCGCTCCCTCGTTAGCAGCGCCGAACGCGCCGAGCATCAGTTTCACCTTCGCCGCCAAGCACACGAGATGAATGTGGTAGATTGCCCACCACAGGGTAGCCTCACGAGTCTGGCGTCCAGTGCCGTGCCATTTAAGACTTCGGTCTTCGCCGCTGTCTCTTCACGCACGACCCTTACTGGACGCGTGCCTGCGTCCGGTCCCACGACTGGCGACGGGATACGCTCGCTGGCCCTCACCACGATGTCGTCAGGCGATGCTGGTGTTTGTCCTTCACCCGCTTCCACGTCTTGGGGGTCATTCATCACCCTGCAGATTACAACAGCTCTCTTCGCTACGGCTTCCTTCGTGGCTGCTGCTACTGCTGCCGCTGCTACTATCGCAACATTCACCACATTTGGGCATGCATTCATACATGGTGACAGACAAACCATGACATATTTCTTCAATATTGATCCTGCAATTTACAGAACAGTTTTATTTTTGGCTGAGCGTTATCTTTAAATCATTCCTAATGACAAGCTTAGATTTTGGAAGTAAATGTATGCCTGAATCTGTTGATAACGTGAGAATGCCACAAGTTTTACAATGGCTACTTTCATATGATAATGATTTTCCCAGAATTCTACGTACTACAACCTGGATCTCGTGCTGACAGACCCAGACCACGGATGTTCTCCCATCAGTAACAACTATGACATAGAAGGGACTGTGGCCTTCATGAAAAGAGGGTGAGATACACATACATGTACAACATAACTTACAACATTAATCATTAAATGAAATATTGACATATTTCAATCATATCATTGTAAATGTATGATTTAATTCGCAGTATTCTGAGATAATAATTCTTATTCATTTTCTGAATGATAAGAGCTTAATT
This sequence comes from Streblospio benedicti, assembly GCA_019095985.1. Taxonomy (NCBI): domain Eukaryota; kingdom Metazoa; phylum Annelida; class Polychaeta; order Spionida; family Spionidae; genus Streblospio; species Streblospio benedicti. The sequence continues at coordinate 2,482,648 of CM032668.1, forward strand.
TTTTCTCACACTCCAAGCTGTATTTATGAATGGGCTGGAGACTATTTTGTGGATTGTGGATGGATATAATATGTGTACCTGTGAGGCGGCCTCATTACCACTCTCGATTTATATAACAGTCGGTGAATTATGTAGGAAACAGGTTATTTAATTGTATAATTTTGTGGCCTTATAATCAGAGTGTGAGGAAAGGATTATCATATGGTTTGGGTTGTGGTATGACAAATACTCGCTCACTTTGTTCGTTCAATCACACAAAGGATATTTGATATATCACACCCCTAACCATATACATGCTCTCCATAACATATTGTGGTGAAATGAACTTAGATTATGCAATAGACTGTCCACAAAAGTGGTGTTCTTTCCTACCAAATAGATTTAAGTGATTTATTATTTTTGAAAGTATTGGAATAATTTTTTTCAAAATGTAATAGCCAATGCATTGAAAAATAATCCAATACTTCTGTGATGCATTGCAAAAGTATTTTCTTTATATTCACACGATGCGTTTATTCTCCTGAGGCCGTTTGTTGTTTTAGTAAAAAGCTGAAAATAACCCCATCATTTCTGTAAACTCAAACTCGATTGACACATTAAATTATATATGTAAATGTCTCTACAATTGACGTAATAGATTGGATTATTTCCCCCCACCAGCGGCTGTTCATTCCTGTCCAAGACGATCCAAGCGGAGCAGGCGGGAGCGCTGATGGCCGTCATCATGGATAATGAGGCCACCAACTATGACCGGATGATCGACATGATCGAAGATGGGACCGAAGCGCAAAAACCAATATACCGTCGTTCTTCATGCTTGGAAA
>CM032668.1:2493442-2585904 GCA_019095985.1 Streblospio benedicti
CAACAGTTGACCAGATAAGTATGTTTATTATCAAATGACAAGACATACATGGATATGCATTCAAGGAAAACTAAACTTTATATTATATTTGTAACGTAAAATATAGTTAATTTAGTCTAACTTTGCTATAAGAAAGAGTGTATTGCTTATGATTGATGCTGGATTACTTTTCTTCTTTTTAATTTCCTGGATTATCTATAGTTGGGAGTGCATTACTTTTTAACTTATATTTCCTACTTAATCCCATATCTATCATCATTGCATTTTCAAATGAATCCTTTTTGCACTGCAAATGGTTGATGTAACCAATTTCCCCTTTTTTATTGAGACAAGGTCTTTCCATAATTTACAAAAATGTTCATCCTTAGGAATTAATGTAGACTTCCAATATTTGATGGAGTGTTCATACAACCAAATACAACACAATAATTAGGCATTTTAAGAACAAGTATGTGAGACTAGTGATCAAACAAAAATGACAGCAACTATGTTTGATAAGCTAGACACATCTAGCTACTGACCCAAACTCCCTAGAGTGACGTGGATGCTCATTACATGATGGCGGATGGCTGAAAAACCTCTGTGAGATAAGCCTACTGAAAATGCTGTGTTTATCAGCTGCGGGCAGTGTGACAGGGCAATGGAATTTGCAGATGTGTTACATGTTATTGGTAAATAGATATATATTGAATTGAGCAAAATTACAAATTTCATTTCATGGCCTCTTTAAATATACAGCGGAACCCCTGTATTAGAACCACCCTGTGGGGGTTGGCTGCAGGTGTCTTAATAGAGAAGTTGCCTTTTTATGGTGGTCAGATGCTCTCCTGGGGCTGATAAATGGTATCATAACAAGGGCATAAGCAGCTTTTTGTAAGGGGGGTTCAGATGTGCGAGCCACCAGGCGGGGGGAGGTTATAGGAGGCAGGCGGAGCGCCCCCATTATGCGAAAAAAAAAATGCTGTACCAAATGGTTGGATTTCTTGATACTTGAGATTCTAAAAACTATCTAATTATGGCATATAACAAAGAACATAGAACTAGAACAAAGGGATATTTAAAAGAATACATATACATGCAGTTTAAGTCTTCCCACACAGTACTAAAATTGCAATAAAATGTTTAACATATACAAAATTCTATTTTAGTTGACAATCTGGAATATGGATGAATGAAATTGACCCAGAATAAATTTATATAATCCTTTATAATACACAAGTAATACATTCCCTGTTTATGATAAATCTGACTCTATTATTCATTCATTGAAAATCAGGTATAATTCTGGGTAAAATACATCATGTGACTGTTAGACATACCGGCTAAAGACAAGTGCCATTTCGCAAGAATCAGATCGTTTGCAAAATCTTAGGTGATTGCCTTCAAAGATTACTATTTACCACATGTACTGAGGGGGTCATATAGCAAAAATGGGATTGGTGATTTGCCCTAAATCTTGAGCGTGAATTGTGAATTGCCTGTATATATTGGGTGAAATGTGATGAAAACTATTATTGCAGAGTGGTGATCTGCTCTTTACAAAGGCTATGATTGGTGATTTGACCTAAATCTTGAGCGTAAATTGTGAATTGCCTGTCTTTAAGTGTGTGAAATGTGATGAAAACTATTCAATTACAGTTTCTTGTGATTGGTGAAAAACAATGAAATGTATTGTAGACTGGTGATTAAGGAAAAAGATTTTGGTGAATTTATTTTCATCAAGACTATATACCCCCCTCTGTACTGGCAGATGATTCAGGAATCAAATTCAGGAAATATGTATGATTAGTGCTAAGATGGAAACCCTGCCGCGTGTAACACAACTCAACCTACTATGCCAAATGGCATAGTACCCTTGAAATGAATCTGCCGGCCCATAATTATCACCGGAAAATTAAATTTCCAATTTGTGGTCATTCGCTCTTGGCCCATGGTGGAGCTCATGTAGTTTCAGCCGATGCAAAGCACTGCACTAGTACCAGTAAGGTTTGATGTGTTGTATTTTGGGTCAAGTGACATGTACAAAAATTATGGACCTTTTTCTTCTTTGTGTGTTGGGACTTGGTCTACATACAGAGATTTTCCATACACATAAATGGGCAAACCTGCTGTGAAGCTTGAGGACCCAAAGTGTAGCAGTGCTTCTTCACCCCACAAGGGAGGGGGGTGTCGTGTGAAACCCCCAAACCCCCCTGCTTATGCCCTTAAAATACTTTTAGTATATAGAGAAAACGCACCTCCTGGATGATACTATAAATTTTTATTGAATGAGTTTGGCAGCCGTATCACCCGAGTGCGCAGTGTAGAGGACAGTCACCCGCCACTGCATGCAAAATAACTCACCTAGCTGGAAAACAATAACTAGTGTGATCCAACCAAGGTCAGGTATTAGTAGGTCGCGACCCCACTGGGTGGCCGTCAGTGCGAGCTCGCGTTGCCCAACTGGGTGACGTGACATAATTTGTTTACACAATTCTTTGCCATTGATCAAATCTTTGAAAAATCATACCTGAGACTCCTGTGAAGTGCTAAAATTTAGGGTATTTCTATTTGGTACATTGTTTGATTCTTTTAAAAATCAAGACATTTTGGAGATGAATTATCTACTCTCATTTATTTGTAGGTGCCAGATAGGATGGCATGGAATGAATCCATCGAATAAATTAAAGTCTCCGTAATCCGAGATAGCAACATAAAATGTGGCTGTTGGTTATCTTATAGTAAGGCATATAAATTTACGCAGATTATTATGATGAACAACTGGAACTGCTGAATACAAATGTATCTACATAAACATGAAACGTCATATACAGATTGTAGAACCATTATAAATGCACTGTAGATTTATTATAATTATGAATATATTTTTTGTATTGCAGATTTTTTTACACAATTTTGCACAGTAAACTTAACTTTTTAAGTTTTATTTATTTAGCAGGTACTCTTGCACCTGTTGAAAACTTCCACCCAGAGATCAACAATCCTGTCTGTGTTGCAAATGAAAACCTTTACAAGTACAAGAGAATTGGTGCTATTTGGCTTCAACTTGTCGCAGGTGAAAGAAATATTCATCTAATTTTATTAATTTATTTCTTGCGTCTCAGGTAAAATAGAAATAATAATTTTGTTTGAAATGATCAATTATCATTTTTTCATGTAAAATCTTATCCAAATATAGTATATCTTGAGTAAATTTGATTTTCAATTCCAAACCTCTACACAATCTAAGCTAATTTGTATCTGTTACGTTGACCTTCTTATATTGAATTTATTGCTTATCTCAAATCCATATTCATTTCTCATAACAAACTGCCTCGCATCCATGGATTCCATAGTGCTTTTAGAGTCTGTGGATTCGTACTTTGCTATTAAAATGTTGAATGAAAACAATAATATCAAAAACAAGGGCTTGTGGTTAATGCATGTGTTTTAATTATCTAAGTTGTGATTTACACGTTATTTTATTTCTATATTCAATCACAATTGCAGAATTTTAATATATACAAATTGTCTTTGTTAATGTTTCTTGTATCTTTTCCCAGTTTAGACACTAGCATAACAAGACATCTAATATTGCTGCGCTTTGTAATTGTAATGTCTTCTGTTTGCTGAATTTAGTCTTATAACTGACCTTTATTTGGAATAGTGATACTGTATTTTAAGTTTTTGTGTGCATCTATATTTATGATAACCTATTTTACATTATAAAGTTCCAAATTTAGATGAAATATGCATTATTATTTGATTAAAATGAAAGTGTCATCATGCAATTTTATAATTTTGTGACACAAATCAAATATTCATCTGAAAATGTTTTGTTTTATGTAGATCTTTATTGAGTATATGTAATTAGTATTTCATATCATATTTACATGCATGAAAAAGTTTATGGTCACCAAATGGCAGAATATACTGTACATTGAAAAAATAAAGTTGACATCTCATTTTACAGATATTTTTTTTCTAAACTATGTACTTATTGAGTGGTGTCTATTATACCCAAATTCTATTAGTATACCTAAAATTCACTGATGACTATCTTTTAAAGCTTCACTGATTCAATTATTTAATTTCCAATTAGTTTATGATTATATCACAGAATCAATACAAGTAAGGGAGTTGGGAATTTCATCTTACTGGCAGAACACCACATATACATACTTCTTACAATTAAGTTTGCATTGTGAAGTTTAACTAAGATAGCAACTATTATAGTGAATTGAACCGTGATCTACGTCTTTACAATAAATACAGTATGGGGATTCAGCTTTTCCCACCTACTAAAAAGATTGTACATAGTTGGTAATACGTTATTGTATAACTTAAAGTTATGTTCTTCTATTTTAGCTTCAAAAATACATTTCATTTTGTTCAAGTAAAATTGGTCATTAAGTAATACATTCTAAGCCAAGAATTTCCTCTTTCATATGACATCCCAGAAATTAAAATCACCGGTAAGCAAGTTCATGTTCATCAATAGTAATTAAAAACAATTTGAACTAAGAAATGTGTTCTATGGACTAAAATATCGTATTTAAAATGCAAGTATCAAAATAATAATAATATAATAATTTCAAGGTGGAATAAAAATTTGGCATATTTAGCCAATCCTACAATCATCACTGGGTTATGTATAATAATATAATAATAGTTTATTTTGCAATCTTACAATCGAATATGAATACATGATACATTTGTACATGGAATATGATACATAGTACAGGTACAAAAGAATAAAGACATCTGTAACTATTTAAACAACCAAATAAATAAATTTTAGAACCATTATTGAAAGTGGGTTAGATGGAACAAAAGAATTTTTATACCGGTCAGTGAAACAACGTGGGAAGTCATATAGTTTTGGGTTGGGTAGATTTATTTTGATGTCACGTTTAGTTGGAAGAAGACAATGGAGTTTATGGTTAGGATTTTGCATTTTTAAAAATAAATCTTTACACAGTTCATTATGAGGGTCTGATAGTGACAAAATGTTATTTTCTAAAAGAGCTTGCTTATATGGTAGGGCGGGAAATGCGATTTTGAATGCACGTTGTTGAATCGACTCTAGCAATGCAGTCTGTTGGATGGTTAAAGACGAGTGCCACAGTTGACAAGCATATTCTAATATTGTTCGGATCAGTGCGATGAATACTTTTATAATATCTTTACGAGGCATTTTTGTTCTTGTTAGTTGATTGAGAAAGTGGAGTCTGGAGCATGCTTTTTTGTTAATATAGTCAGAATTATCATCCCAAGAGGGTTTATTATTTATAATGACACCAAGAAGTTTACAACTTTCTACAACTACAACTACAATTACAACTTTTTACAACTTTCTACACGTTCTATGTCTCAATTATTCACTTTGAGGTTGGGAACCAGGGGTTGTTCTCTCTGGAAAGAGATTAGCATTTATTTAGTCTTAGATTCATTAATTTTCATTGAGTTATCATTGGACCATTCAAGGGCTGTATCGATGGAGTTCTGAAGGTCTCTATTCACAGGTGCTAATATTATAGTGTCATGCGGTGGAAATGTAAAGAGTCAAGAGTTCTTTCTATTATTTATTTCCCAGCCAAGATTACAAGAATACATTGGGTTATATACTCATAGAACTCCGTTCCCTGTGCAGACTATTCCAGCACTCAGTCATACTAATAGACTGTAGTAGGTTACCGTGTATGCTGAGTGCTAGATCAGTGGAAATGTTATATCACTTCATGTCATCCTCCCCCCTCTGGGGTATAATTTTGACGCATTGAAAAAGGCGGCTCAAAATTAGAACCAGTAAATTATATAAATCAGATGTGAAGTGAATGGCTCAAAAAGGAACGGCGACGTGCGCCTATGCACAGGAATACGGTAATGCAATAACGCATACATACAATACAAAAATAGGTAATGCAGAGTAAATAAATGAATGCTAATAGGTTACAAAACTAAAAACGTTCATCTAAATAGTAATCATATACAGGATATAATGTCAGAATGCAGTATTTCGCAGTATATATACATATAAAACATGGAAATCAGCCGTATGCAAACATCGGTAAAACATTAGTGAAATAAATGCAAATAAAATAGCAATTGTATATAAACATAAGTATACATTGAGAATAGACGCACATATCAACTAACACTATAATAAAAAAAATTGATAATCATTCAACAAAAGCTCATATGTCCAAACTGTGATTGTGAAACTAAATATTATTGGAAAAGTCAGTTATCATTATTGTCTTTAAACACTGTTTTGTTTGAACCATTGCCATGGTCTGGAACATGTCTGTCATGTTACACCATTAGAGTTCCATTCCACTCCTGCCGGGTTGGGGCCATTGTGTTAGGCACCAGGATCATGTCCAACGAACTTGATGATGATTACGATAGAAGCCAGCAGATTGGTCACATGGTCAATATTAAGAAATACGTCAAGAAGGTTGGGCAAGAATGAGCAAGTGAGACATTTAAATGAGTTCAGCTGGAGGTTAAAGATTAGTGGATATGAAGACTACGAGAGGCGAGAGATCATCATGTTAGCAACCAAAGCATATGAAAAACAGGTAAGAAAAGATGAACAACAAATCACACCACTATACAGACCTAAAGAATACATGAAAGATGAACGAAAAATTATGAAAGCGAGTAAGAAAACAACGTGGTACAAGCCATACGATACTGTGTTATACGTACCAGTAACACCAAAGAGTGAACTGAAAAGAGAAATACAGAAAGTGGTGGAAAAGCATTGTGATACAGGAATGAGGATTAAGGTAGTAGAGAAAGCAGGAAAGAGACTGGGTAAGGTGCTGCCAGGGCTGAAACAGAAGACAGAGTGTGGAAGGGAGGATTGCATGTTACACACAAGTGGGAACATAGGAGACTGTGGACGGGAGGGAATAGTGTATAGGGGGGAATGTTTAGACTGTGCGGGAGAGGGAAGGGAAAAGGTTTATATAGGGGAAACAGGAAGATCAATGTACGTGAGGGGGAAACAGCATTTAGAAGCAATAAACAATCCAACCAGGCACAAAAGCAACGCATTTGCAAGACACATAATCAAAGAGCACAAGGGGAAAAAATGCAATATTGGGGTAAAAATAGTAGCAAGCTTTACAAGACCTTTAGACAGACAAGTAAGGGAAGGGGTGGAAATAATGGGAGTGGATGACAAAAACTTATTAAATTCAAAACTTGATCATTACAAACCAGTGGGAACGAGAGTAACTTTTAATAACATTTTGGAGATCCTTGAGAACGAAAATAATGAGTAATGTAAATTAGGGTGAATATGTTGTATGTGTGTGGTTACAAGTATATGAGTATATGTAGAAAGGTGTGTATGTATGTATTTGTATGAAAGTAGCGACAGAAATAGTCTTCCAATTCAATCACGCAGCAATGGTTGCTGATCATAAAGTAATAATGGTAGTACTGGACTTGGTTTTATTGGTGTTATTGTTTTGATTTTTAATGTACTTAGATTTTTAATGTACTTATATATAGTGACCAGGAAGCTAAAGCTTCGAAATTTAAATATATATAATAAAAAAAAAATGCCTTATTTTGTCGCCCCAAAATTGTTATCACTTCTCTCACTTCTCTGGAGACGTTATTTTGGTTATTTTCAGCATGTGGGCTCCCGTCATGGATTATTGAGTTGTTGAATTGGATAGTTCTTTTTCCTTTCTGGGTCGTCGCGGGGGGCGACTAACTTGCTCATCGATATGTCCTTCTGCTTAAAAGTGGCCACGCTGACAATGATCATTAAGATGTTCCCGTGTTGTTGTGTGCTATTTCCGAATGATCCCATGAACGTGCCTTCTCAATCAGTCTATCTGAAAGGTCACAGAACGTTATTCCAGACGATCCCATAAGTTCTGGCCACAGAATATGCACACGAGCCACCACGTGAAAACTGACAATATTTATTTTGTTTTGTGGCGCAAATGGAGCTATCAATGCCTACATGAAATTTAGGGGAGAAAAATAAGGCCTTTGATTCAGTAAACAAATGGCTATGGAAACATCAGGCACATCTTGATTGGTGTTAATGATGTCATTTAATGTGTATGCAGGCAGGTCTATTCACCAAACTGTTGTACCTCAGAAGCCTTGCTTTTAGTGTGGAGAAACAGGCTGGTCTTGCTGCAAAACGGCTGAGATCTGAGCTGGAACTTGGAGCATGCATCTGTGAAACAGCGCGCTGAGAATTATAGATAAGCAAGACTTCCACATAGTGTCAATATATGATATATATGATGGTAGTGCCTACAAAATTGATGGATGAGTCACAGTGATTTTTTTTTGAAAATCTAACGTATTTCAACCAGTCTTCTTCTTGTCTTAGCATTTTTGTCTTTTCTTGGTGTGCTTGAACGGGAACTTGCTCTGGTCTGTTGTGCGGTTCACATGGTTAATAGAGGTAAGAACGAGATGTTAGGCGTTGGTAAGAAACTTTACTTATGAACCTACTTAAACACACACATGGTATTGTTTTCTTATACTACTGGACTACATTTAATACTAGGAGTCCAATAAGGGCCACGACAGATGATTCTAGTGCAAGATGTTGTAATTTGAACTGACGCCAAGCATCCTAAAAAGAGTGTAACGTGGTCTGGATCCTCCCCTGCCCCACTATGTACATGGCTCGTGGAATACGTACAGCATGCCGTTGAATGGAGAGACTGTCCAGTGTGTGCATGCCATCTCATTGCAAACATTATCATGCGGTGTTGGTAGCATTTGTAATACATGTTGCCAACGTTCATTTAAGTGTATCCCACGTCATTCAAATGTGCTTATATCGCTTTCCACACGTTTTCAGAACCACGGTGTTACGTCATCCACACGTATGCCCCACATCTTACTGACGTTTCAGTTTGGAGTTCCACACGTTTTCTCGATGTCCTCGTCTGATTTTGGTCCCTATATGTATACATACGTTTTATGAACGTCATAAATATTTTGCACTTTTTGGACGTTGCAAACAATGTAAAAACTCTAAATGGTTCACTTCTCAGTTATTTAATGCTATCTACGTTTTATAAGCTCAGCTGTCGGAGACAAGGTGAACTTTTGTGATCAACTTTCGTCCCTCGTCCGTCCGTCCACAATTCATATTTGCACAATAGTTCCTTTTTTCATTCAATTGTCATCACACTTTCACAGAAGCTGTATTCTGAAATTGATACATGCCCCTGGGGTCTATCAAACTTTTTTAGTGTAAAACACAGTGACAACGACCTCATGCGACAGTCAGTTTGTTAGTCAATTCCTCTTGCAGCCTCTAGCATAATGCAAACTGCATAAAATGTTTTCATTTGTGTCCATGTACATGTATAACTTCTGTGGCGTTTGGTTTCAAGCTGTGTGAGACCAGCCTCATGGATAAAAGTGCAGAAGCTGTATGCCTATATGATCATCATTCCATAATTGCTACATGCCCCTGGGGGTAAAATTGACCCCGCCCCTAGTGTGCATCAAAATTTTCTTTTTGTATATAATATACTAGTAGTCGTTTTAGATTCGATTTTCACCAAATTAAAACATGATTATTTAACAAATCGATTTTCACCAAATAATTATGATTCAAACATGATGAAAAACATAATGTATATGCCTCCATATCCATTATAAAACATGTCGTTTAGAAGTTGATATGCCTATATGGCCATTATAAAACGTGGTGTATATATATGCCTATTTGGTAACCCCCAACCACAGTGCACCGTCTTGCTACCTGTTAAACTTGTTCATTGATATCTAGCACAAATATCTCAGAGATACTCTTTGTAATGTGAGTCACAGTAATAGGATAGAAATCTTCAGTGCATTCATTCACTCTCCCTTCATTGATATGTTACAGCCGGCTTCATGGATGCTCAGTCCAGTAACTCGAACCAAAAAAGCGAAGAAGTGAATGTTTTATTTTATAAGCAGGGGGCGGGGGTGGGGGGCGGTTGATGTCTTCATCACTCACATATAATATAGACGACTTTCATTATATCCTGTGATATAATGATGTATTAATATATTTTAACCAAATCGCTCAACTTGTAAAATATTTTAGCAAAAAAAGGCAGTCGCCTCCTCTGCCTCGGTCTACTAGTAGTTACGGGTCTGATGCTACATGTAGTTTATACAATGTCAGCTTTGTAAATTGTAGTAGCAAGCTGCAACAATATTAATGAGTCCTTTTGTGTTATCAAGTACATGTATATGTGACAAAATGTATGACAAATCAGAAATCACTAAGAAATCACTGAGAAATAGTCCCTCCACCCCAACCCCCCTCTGCACACCCAGCTTTTGGGTCTAGGACATTAACCTATCAGATTCCACTGCATGTCCTTCTGTTTTAAAACAGTTGTTCACATAAGTGCTGGATAGATTTTTAACTGTACATCTAATGACTTTGTGGCTTTTGTTGTCCACTTCTACCTTTTTTTGAATGTGTAAACTTGCGTAAAGACCTAGTGTGTTTATAGTAATTTATGACATTAATCACACTAGTGGAAATGAAAATGCCATCAAAACATGGATAACTCAGTTTTTCTAGAAACATTTTAACATCTATCACACTAGTGGATATATAAGTTCAATCAAAACATGGATAAGTCAAAGTTTTTAGAAACATTTCCAACGAGTAGGGATTTGTATGTCCCATAAATAGGATAAATCAATTCAGGTAGCATGCATCAGGGTCATCCAAGATTATTTTTAATGGTGGTAAACAATTCACATGCAATCCTCTGATCCTCCACTCGTGTCTGCTAGTCATTTATAATGATACAATAGTTTTCACCTTTTTTTTAAAATCCAGGCTTAAGATGTCCATTTTGTAGTGTCCATGTAAAAGGTCTGTGGTGCTTCCTTTCACGCTGTGAGAGGCTAGCCACCTGGATAAAAGTGCTACCTGGAGGAGATTTATATTATTTTCAAATATCTATATTGATCATTCCATCTATGCAGCTGTGATCTACAGTGTATGATGCATATGGAAGTTGCGGCTAACTGGTACATACATACGTGCATACGTATGTACGTACTTTACTTACGTACGTACGTACGTACGTACGTATGTATGTATGTATGTACAGCACTGCACACCCAGTTCGTGCATTTTAATGTTTAAACAATTGTAGCACAGCTATTAATGAACCCACAATAGTGTTCGATGGGTCAAAATAAAGCTACTTACTTATAGACTATTATATTATCGCATGATAAACACAATTATTATGATTCATGAAAATGTTATGATCTATGGTGCAATTTGTTGCATGCACACCCAGTTCGTGCGTGACGATAATCGGGGATTTGAACACGTTTATTTACATTAGATCTTTATAGTAGAAATTTTATATTTTCACTGTGGCACCGGGAATGCAATAATTTTTAAAGTAGCAATATTGTGTGCTAATTGTTTGAAGCATAACAATTTTATCTAAATAACACACGAACTGGGTGTGCACACGAACTGGGTTTGCAGTGCTCTATGTATGTATGTATTTATGTGTATGTGTGTGTGTGTGTGTTTGTGTGTGTTTGTGTGTGTGTGTTTGCATGTATGTATGTAAACATTATAGTAGAAAAGAATCATATATTGTAGGTCTCACTGTATAAGCCTTGTATGATGCAAGTGCTCATGGTTAAAATGGACCGTTTTTATTTTCACGGGCCTGTACAAATAGAATAAGGCTTATTTTTACGTTCCTTAAAATAATACGTTTAACGTTGATGGTTCCACGAAATTACGTGCTACGCTAAACACATTGTCACCATTAGACAAATGAATAACGTTAGATGATATTACTAATGCATAGATGATAATTTAATTGAAGTTGATTGTAGTGAATTACATGTATTATATGCAATCATATTTTAATAACGAATATATTATAGAATATATTTATAAACACGCTGTACAGGTAATAACAATATTAAAAAAAAAATATTCTTAAATCGAGATCTGACACAATGCTATAAACAAACCCATCCCCACCCAAAACTGACGATCTAATGAATTCAAAGAGGAAAAAGGTATCAAAGAATGATTCAATCGATTATTCATTGATATTTTAGGATAAGCTATCAATTCATGAAATATATTTTTTTAGGAAAGTTACGGAGCAGGCTTTTAAAAATTGGGTTTTAAGCATAATGGTTGCGGTTTTTCCTATTATTTATATATGAAATTGACATTTTTTCTATGCAGTAAAACAGATGGAAAGAAAGATTCGATCAATATAATAATTACATTTTAAGAAATAAGGTACTTTGTATATATATATGGAAATGGAAAAAGTTATTTTTCCTATATAACAAAGAGGGGTTCATCAGAGGGACTGATCATTTTACAAGCTGGTGATTTATGCAAATGATTGAAACAGATTGGGGAGTGACAATAGAGGTAATCAGAATAGGTAATTATCGAGGCGATGGGTGGAGCGATGAGAACAGAGGAAGTAGACCCCAGCTGGTGCAAGTGGGCCCCAGCAGGGAGTGGGGTTTAAATAAGGGATGATGTACATTTTGTCACGGCCCGCAAAGAGGGGGGAGGGGGGGTGTCAAGTTTTGGATATTCCACTTTTTGTGGGTCTAAAATTATCAATTAATTGATATTATGTATTAATTAATAATTAATTAACATTGTTAATAAGTTAATATTATGATTTACATTCCTGATATATAATGAAATATTATTTCATGGCACATATAAGTAATATTTGAATAAATATCGCGAAACACTGTGTAGAAATTCTTCGACTATGTCACACACCTGATGTTTCCATTGACCTCTAGTGACTCTGATTGCAGTATGCCGTGGTGGAGCCGACGATCACGGCGTGTGGTAAGTATCTGCACATATCTACACCCGTCATATCTCACGGCAGTATATAGTTGCTATGAACAATGACTTGTAAAGGCAGTGTAAATGATCAAGCCGTGGAAACCGACGATCCATATACCGAACAGTTTAATTTTGTACATGTAATAGTTAGGGCTTAACACTTAGACAGAAATCATATCTTTTTCTGAGTGTTTTTTTTTTTTTTTTTTTTTTTTTTTTTTGTAATGCAATAACATTTGCCATGACATAGGATCTTCTTCCCAAAGTTTTCACTCAAGGTTTGTACAGCCCGCAAGACAGCAAATTAAAGTACCAGGCAGTTACTTGCTTGTTACATACACATAAAAGTTGTAAAATTGTAGGGATTGCGAGGGTCATTATTGATGTTTTATGTTATCTAAGGGGTTTGGAGGTGGGGGTTGGGGTGGTGGGTCATCGCAAGCTGACGAAAATAAAAAAAAACAGTCGACTTTTGACTGAGGTAATTTGGGCAGCGAATTAACAGATATACCACAGCAAAACACGGTATATTCACTCAATATAGTTTCAATACTCCTTGAAATAGATTGCTGTTTGCGTGGCCATTGTCAGTTATGTGCAGCTGAAAAATAAACATGACGATCTGATTATTTGCATCTCACCCTACATGTGTTAAGAGTAGTGGTGAGAAAATTCTCCAAACATTGATGTAAACTTGGGACCAAAATGAAAAATATTGTATAAAAAGATCCCTCTAACTAGGCCTATCTTTTTATCTCCATTAGTCTTAGACTTTTTTATCTCCATTAGTCTTAGACTTTGCTAGAGACTTATGTTGTCAACGCTAGTTTTTGCCAGATACAGTACACCTACATGATATTGTTACTGCTCAAACCTATGTTATTGAAATTTTTTATGTTCATCCACAGCTGCATTTTGCCATGGCGAACCCTTTTTTTTTTTTCATTTTTTAAAACAAAATAGGCTCAAACCAATATCGCCTGTAAAATTTGTACCTGTTACATATCTGAAAATTGGTATCCATACCTGACGTAAACCAAATTGAATTTGTTTCATACCATGTTGTAAAAAAAAGAATTCGGATGCGCAATTAAACGATATTGTCTGTTTTATATATGTCACCTAACACTGGAGATTTACCTCTGTTTTGCAGGCCCCTATCGTCGTCGTGCAAGAGATAGCCCCTAGTCCCTCGTCTCCCCAGCGAGAGCGATTCTGTTCCCCTACGCGGCTTGCCGCCATCCTGGCGTGTTGTGATCCGCACATCGCAGTCGCCCACAGAGAGCGAATGGAGAAAGAGTGGAACCGGTTCCGGTAGGACTTTTCAGTGCTGGTGATAAGGCTAATTTGCATAACGTTGACGCCACATATGAAGTACTGAACTATGAGATGGTTTCTGTCATGTTGCCGCTTTGTATCACGTATTCCGATAAGAGCACAAGGAAGTTGAGTATTTCTACTGGTGTTTTAGAATTCACAAACTGAAATTATTTGGAAATAGTCATACCAAAACAATTGTTTGGCTTCTTTACAGGATAATTCCGTGGCAGACGTATTTGGCATTCATTTATTTTCCCTATGTATATTCTGACCTGCTTTTAGGAGTTACCGCGTTGCGCCGGCGGCACTGGCTGAACTGCCCCGCTCTCCACTGCACGTGAGCAGATTTTCTATATAATTATCAAGTGGGGGAAAACTTTGCACTGGTCAATGTTATTGGGTCAGTCAGATGGTTGTTTAGTCAGATTTTTCATCGCATACCATGTGTGAACCACAGAGCCTTAAGTGGACACTTTTGGGAGCAGTATAAAGTGGGTGTCCTTAAAAGAGGGGGCCATATAGCAACATTTTGAGTGACGCAAAACATAACCAGAGCCCCGAAAATGGACCTGGTGACGCAAAATATAACCACTGCCGCAAAATATAACCAAGGTGTAGGGAGAAGGTTAGTTTGTGCGGAAAATCACCAAACTGCCGACTATTCATTTTTTACAGTTTACATGGCACATACTCACACAGCAGAGGGTAGACTCGGGTGCATAATGTCCAAAACTGGTTTAAAATAGGGAAGTTACTGCTGCATTTGTGTGGGTTGTATATGAGTAAAATATTGGCAACAAATCTGTAAAATGTGAAACCATTATATATGCAGACATCTTGGTTGATCTTAGGGTGTCTTGTGGTCAAACGTGGTGTGTACATCTGTGGTTTGTAATGTGATGAAACACACGAATATCTGTAGCGCTAATTGAGCTTAGTATATAAGAACTGTAACACCTGACTACACAGCTATGGCATTTGCACTTACGGTAGTAGGTGTTTCTTTATATGTCTCTGTATGTATCAAGACCTCGGGTGCCGTCTGTTTTCATAGTAGATACTAAAGAAGATACCGTGGCAGCTGGTGGTGTGAAATGGGAATGGCCACGTGGCACTTAGTGAGAAGTGTACACTAAGTGTGTGAGTATGTGTGAGCATAGGCACTCTTTTGTGACGCTTGGCGTTAGTTCAAATTACATGATTACCAACATAATAGAATATGGCTAAGGCAGTGAGAGTAGCCATGATTCATTATTTAAATTTCTGGATTGATAAAGATTTATAGTTGCTTCACACTTACTCTTGGTCTATACAACTATAGTGAACATATTGATTATATGTCAAACTATTCGATGAGTTCACAAATCAGGAATAATTATTGTCACAAGGCAACCAATCCGCATTTTTGACTGCATGTAGTAACATACTATACAGTTACTCAAGGTCGGGAGTTACAGACTGGTGATGACAAATTGAGACCTGATCTGTGAACGTTTATAAAACCTATGTCTCACTGGGGTCAGTGTATGTTAAGCAAATGCATAGCTATTAAAACCCCTTACAAATGTCATGTAGGTCAACAATCTGCCAGATATGCTAACAATACGTTCATCGTCCATTTTATGTTCGCTGAAAGGTCGCTGATAATCCACAGACAAAAACTTTCTAAGAAGATTATTATTGATCAGTATCCCTGCATTCGGTCTGCAATGGTATTTTGCTGCTCAAAACCTCCTCAATGCACGCCAAAAAGCGACAATGTAAGGGCCTATGCCACAACCTTATGGCTTAACCGTACTATGTGGACTCCTCATCCTTTGTGAACTTCCTGCGAAAGCCCCTAGAAATGTTTGATAAGATGTCTCTACACATTGCTGGACGACTGACGAAGCAGACCCGAACTACCGGCAGCCCCTACAACCTGGTCTGAGTGTGGCCTTCAACTCTAGCACAAGGTACAACATGTCCCCACAACACCATCAGTACGGTAGTCAGAGAAAGTGCACAACCATCCTGGCTGAACACACAAAAAGAGTCTACCTGATATGGAGCAAGACTGGAAATCCATGGCTGACGACTGGTACGAGAGGTGGATATTTCCTCACACCACAGGTGCAATTGATGCCAAGCAGATCAAGTGTCCCTTGCACAGTGCTTCAGCGTCCTACAACTACAAAGGGTTTCCACTTATACACTTTGCCATGGTGAGCACAGACTTCAAATTCACGTACATATATTTGACGCCCAAATATACAACAACAGTGACCGTGTGCTGCTGACAACAATGGACCAGGAGCCAGACACTGTTCGTCTCATTGTTACCACCTGCTGTCTCCTGCACAACCTGATGAGAACAAGGTATGCCCAGCTACAGAACCGGCTGCTGAACCGCGAGGGACATAACCTGGGATCGTCCCTTGTAAATGGAACAGGATAACAACCTTGAAGACACCCTCGTTTACCATGGACAAAGACCAAATAGAGCTTCAAAGGAAGGCAAGGCCCGGTGGGTCTGTTCCATTGCAGGGTGGTCATGGAGACTGGACATCTACCAAGACAGTGAGGATTTTGGGACTGTGTTGTGAATGTCATGGACTTCGGTGTTTTCATGTTCGCCATTATGATATGTAATACTTGAACACATACTGTGTTTTGTTTATTAGATGGATGTACAAAAGTATTGGACTTTAACATATTTTTTCAAATAAATGAACTTTGATTAAATATATGTTCTTTCTTTTTTTCAAATTAAACTTGTTTTAATAAAGCTTCGTTTCAAATGAACTGGAAATTGCTTATAAATTAAAGAAGGCGCCAAATTTATTACGTGATCGACAAGCTGTGTTTATGGCAACAATCTGCCGCTATCATCCACTGTCTGTGAGCTGACTTGTTGCTTTCTTTGGAGCTACAAGGTGATATCTCTCAACGGATTCGTACAGATTCGAATGCCTAGAAAATCCTAGAAACTGTGCGCAGAGTATGTGCTTTGGGTATAGAATCTTGGTGGAACATAGCCTTAAAGAAGAGTTTGACACATTTTCAGCATAATTATGCACATTATACACACTATTATTAGCTAATACATATCTGGTTAGTTTTTTTGTACGCGAGATCTAAGTAATCTTGAGAAAAATGGTTCAACCCACAGACTGTGCCCCCATCTTGCTTGTATTACTGCTGGTAACTTTCACAGCGGTACCATAGTGAATAGACCAGTGGGTCATTATGATGTTTTGAAACCCAATCTGGTCTGTCTCAGCATTCTCCAGAGGTCTAGTGTCAAAAGCTTTGAGTCATAAGTTTTGTCAAATTAGTGTAGTGTTAACTGTCTGCATCTGTGTATATTGTAATAGAAACATGTTCAACGAAAGATATGCATCCAATTTTGGAGTAGGCAGAGAACTGACAGGCATTGTATAATGCATATACTTAATTAAAATCAATAATCATTAGACAGAACCATCTACAAGTGCACCATTACCAAATTCCCCAGTCAGATCATTCTAAGCACTAAACATTGGATGACTCGAGCAAAAATATATCTGATACAGTCGTAGGCTAATAAAACAAAAATACTGTATGCTAAAAAAAGTGCACATTTGCTGTGGTTATATTTTGCGGCGTGGTTATATTTTGCGTCACCAGGTCCATTTTCGGGGGTGTGGTTATGTTTTGCGTTAACGCAAAACGTAACTGGTTATGTTTTGCGGCTGGTTATATTTTGCGGTCTAACAATGCTCTAAATCTTGATTGTGAATTGTCTATATTTAAGTGTGCGAAATATGATGCAACGTAATCAGTTGCAAATTTTGATTACTGACGAAAGAAAATGAAATGTATTGGTGACTGGTGATTTAGGGGGAAAATGTTGGTGATTGGATTTTCATCAAGGCTATGTCCCCGTCCTTAAAAGAGAGGCTCACTTTATATATGCTATATGTATAGGGGAAAAAGAACAAGTGAAACATGTCCAAAAAAGACAGGTATTCGTAAGAGGTGCACTTTATGCATGATTTATAGCGAAACAGAAGTGAAAAGTGTTCACATAAGACAAGTGTCTATAAAAGGGAGGTGTCTATATGGACAGGTTTCAGCCGAGGTTTCACTACATGCAATACTGGTTTCTGTCATTTTTTGACACACGCCTGTGCGCTAATATAAAACATAAATCTAAAACAGAAATAGATTCTCGTCGGACTCATTATCATTCTAGCACAGCATCCACCTGACACACACCAATTTAAAGTAATAAATTAAGCATTACATTCTGCAATATGGTCATTTTATAATGTTAATAACCAGTTATGAAGTCAAAACCTGTAAAAAAAACTTTGCTAATGTCTACGCGAATCTACTACACAAGCAAGAAATATGCGTATATATTATAAACTTGGCCTATGTATAGCTTTTGATAATGTTAATAATGATAAGGGGGCTAAACCTGTTGACGTTGTGTATGAGTCGTATTGTCTGTTTGTTGCAGCTAAGGCCAACCCCCATGAGGAGATATGACCATTCACTGAGAACCATCTTCGAGGACACCACAATAGACGATGAACAAAGTATTGACAGTCAAAGTGTGGTCCTGAACGTGATAGACCTCGAAGATGGTTCTCCAAAGGCCTTAGGTGCGGTGGAGAGCGGGGAATTCTCCGACATATCCGCCTTGTCCGAGTACAGTGTGTCTCCCTTGTTCCTTGCGAAAGCCACTGATTCCATGGTGGCCCTGCCTGGGACGCCGCCGAGTGGGAGGGAGCGCTCTGTCTCACGGGCAAGGCGGGTATGGCGGAGAATAAAGGCTTTCTTCACATGAAGCCCGTAAGTATAACCATAGTTATTTTTTCCCATTTTTTTACACTTGAATCCTATCAAAACATGTGAAGCACATATGTCAACTAAATCAGACGTAATTTCATCTTGCACTTAAGAATCACCTGGAACTCTTTTGTTCACTTTGCATGTTAAATCATTAATTCATTATTGATGTTGAAAATGATAATATTTCGCACATTTTGAACACATAAAAATGCAGAAATGGTAATAGTTCATATCCTGTGACACGCAATTTGTATCATTTAGCAAGGAGCTTTAAGATGTCATCTTGTGTAAATCGAATTTTTAAACTCATACTTAAATAGCAAAAAGCTCTGTGACATCAACACATTAATTAGGTACTGGTGGTTGAAAGGGTGAGCGAGTGATTGTGTGAGTGTGCTGCCGGTACAAGTATGGAGGAAATGATCAATTGATGATCAATAAGTGTACCAATGACCTGGGGTAAAAAATAAGTTGTGAGAGTAAAATATTTAGATCACGACTATATATAAACCACCACATTTATTCATTTATATTCACATAACCTCTAACATCATTGTGTTGGTTGCAGCTCTTCAGCCTCATCCCATTCCACCAACCACCATGGAGGGAGAGCTGTGCCACTTTCGCAGAGGGGGCTTTACGTGGAGATGGTAAGCAAAGTACACAATCTTTTAATGAAAACTTGGGACATTGAAAATCAGTCTTATTTTAAAAGCGGTCTATTCACAGTAAAGAGGGCGGTATATACAATTTAGTGAGAGTTGAGAATTGGGTTTTTAATTCACTGAGAATTGAGATTTGACCTTTTAATTCATTGAGATCAATTGATTGAGATTTAAGAAAAGGGCTTGTGCATTGAGATGTGCTACATTAATTCATTGAGATTTTGATATCAAGGAGGCGGGGGTATATACCCCCCTCTTCATAGAGGTGGAGGCCTGAATCAGATGTTGTTCTACATAACGATCTCTGTGTAACTTGATGATTATAGAGTGTGCTTGATTGCACACACTTTGTAGACATGCATCCTACATTATTTGACAGCATATAATTGAGTCGCTCCAGCACCTGTAGCAAAAGCCTAGTGATTGTTTCGTTTGTAACTATGTATGACTCCAGACATGCTAGAGCGTTTACCATTGAACTGATTTAGTTGAAACTTAACACAACTATGAGGTATGAGGTGAGACCAAAGTGATTCGATTTTGGGTATTCTATAATTAAAGTGGGCTTTGCAATTTCTGAAGAAAATATTTGCTTGTTGCAATGTTTTCAGTAATATTGATTATTGGGTTTCGAATCTATTATTAGTAATTTTTCACAAGTCATAATGACAAAGTTGTAACGTTTTTTGGCATATCAATAGATAGGAACGTTAAAACTCATGTTCAGCCAATCAACGCTCCTTATTTGTACCAAAGTAACAAACTACTGAATAATGCTGGTTTGTCACTTAAATTTTGGTTTTTACCATTCAAAGAACATAAAATGTAACAATCATGAATTATTAAGGAGACTTGCTGGAGATAAAAGAATTTGGCCATAAAAAAATTCTCAAAATGTTCTTGTTTTTTATTTTAGTATAAAAGTACATTCATTTCCCTTTTAAAAATGTATAACACTTTAGGGGTTGCGGGAATGGAATTTGGTTTATGGACCATACAAAAGATCATACAAATACAATGAAAAATTCAGTCAATGTTAATTTTGACTGTCCCGAAATTGTATACATGATCTTCTGTATGGTCCATAAACCAAAATCTATTCCCGAAACCCCTAAAGTGTTATACAACAAAAATAAATTTTAATACTAAAATAAAAAAAATAGGTGAGATTGTTTTATCTCCAGCAAGTCTCGTTAATAAGTAGTAGTTTCTCACTCATTACTATGTATACAAAAGTAAAAACCATCAAGTTAAATAATTCCGTTAAACAGGTGAGATAAAAAAAGCAATGGTCTGTTTTAGTGTTGATATAACACTAGCTTATGGTGTCTTAGCCTGCTCCCATTTGCTAACGCTTACTCGAGCAGGCTCAGACGCCACTCGTGCAAGCTAGTGTTATCTCAACACTAAAACAGACCATTACCCTTATAATCATTTGAAGGTATTTCACTGCGTCAGACTACCCTCAATGTCAGCTCATAACTCATGAATATCGCATATCACATGTTTACAGCCATAACCCTGAACACCAAATGCGACTGTTTAACAACATGCATAATAAGGAGTGGAGGAGCTTCATTTTTCGTTATAACTCAATTAGACACACTTCATGAATATGTTGGTACTTTTCTAGGCCACCGATTGGTTGAACATCAAAAGTGTACAACATTTCTAATCCGTTATAAAAATGTCTTTTGATTAGTACTATTGCAACACACAAAGCAATATGATTCTCGGGATATTGATCACTGCTGTAAGTTCAATGTGAGGTTTTCTCCTCAAATTGATAAACTTCTTAATTGTAAAGCTTACATCGTTTCAGCATATATCTTAATTGCCCATAAGTCAACCTTGTTCACGCGACGCCGTGTTCTTTGACCACTTTTGATCTAGTGTGATCTGCAGAGTGACACCACACATTATTCACTTTATTGCTTTGCTTGCAGAGCGAGAACCTTTCGAGCTTGGGCGACGGCGAGCCTTCGAGGTAAGTGCACAGAAAGATAACAGTGTACATACATTAAACAGGCTTTTGGATGAGCTCAAGCGCAGATGTGTCTAATGCTTGGAAAATTTTAAACATTAGTATAGATGAGCATCAGTTCTTATGCTTTAATGTTATTCAATAAAATGTTACGATCACTGTTCTTACTCATGAAATAATATAACGAAACATCCATTATTCAGATTTCAAGTGAAGTACAATAAGCAAAAATAGAATAAAATTGGGTGGTCATTGATCATATAAGAGATTTATGTCACATTTAATAATGAGAATGAAGAAGATGTTTGATTCCGTTTTTCATGATATAGTGAGAAGAATTACTGCAGGTGAATGTAAATAATTCCCCATCGTGCAAATGTCCTGACCCCAAATATCTAAAAGCAAACTAGAAACCCAGGTACTTTAAGAAAGTGTTGTACAAGTGGCACCACACTGCGTGTCAGAGCTTATTGTTCCTTCTGCCCACAGACGGCATCCTCACGTCTACGTGCCAAGGATGAGGGCTCGTCCGTCGCCCCGAGCTGCACACACACAAGGAGTGCACACACACCAGGAGTGCACCACACAAGGTATGCAACCCAAACCAGAAGCTATAGCCAAACCAGGAGTGCACCAAAACCAGGAGTGCACCCAAACCAGGAGAGCACCCAAACCAGGAGTGAACCCAAACCAGGAGTGAACCCAAACCAGGAGTGCACCCAAACCAGGAGTGCACCCAAACCAGGAGTGCACCCAAACCAGGAGTGCACCCAAACCAGGAGTGCACCCAAACCAGGAGTGCACCCAAACCAGGAGTGCACCAAGGAGTGCACCCAAACCAGGAGCACCCAAACCAGGAGTGAACCCAAACCAGGAGTGCACCCAAACCAGTAGTGCACCCAAAACCAGGAGTGCACCCAAACCAGGAGTGCACCCAAACCAGGAGTGCACCCAAACCAGGAGTGCACCCAAACCAGGAGTGCACCCAAACCAGGAGTGCACCCAAACCAGGAGTGCACCCAAACCAGGAGTGCACCCAAACCAGGAGTGCACCCAAAGGAGTGCACCCAAACCAGGAGTGCACCCAAACCAGGAGTGCACCCACACCAGGAGTGCACCCAAACCAGGAGTGCACCCAAACCAGGAGTGCACCCAAACCAGGAGTGCACCCAAACCAGGAGTGCACCCAAACCAGAAGTGCACCCACACCAGGAGAGCACCCAAACCAGGAGTGCACCCACACCAGGAGTGCACCCACACCAGGAGTGCACCCACACCAGGAGAGCACCCACACCAGGAGAGCACCCACACCAGAAGCTATAGCCACACCAGGTATGCACACACACCAAGAGTGCACCCACACTAGGAGAGGACCCACACCAGGAGTGCACCCACACCAGGAGAGCACCCACACCAGGAGAGCACCCACACCAGGAGTGCACCCACACTAGGAGAGCACCCAAACCAGGAGTGCACCCACACTAGGAGTGCACCCAAACCAGGAGAGCACCCACACCAAAAGCTATAGCCACACCAGGCGTGTGCACACACCAGGAGTGGACCCACACCAGGAGTGAACCCACACCAGGAGTGCACCCACACCAGGAGAGCACCCATACCGGGAGAGCACCCATACCAGGAGAGCACCCAAACCAGAAGTGCACCCACCCCATGCGTGCACCCAAACCAGAAGCTATGGCCACACTAGGAGAGCACCCAAACCAGGAGAGCACCCATACCAGGAGAGCACCCAAACCAGAAGTGCACCCACCCCATGCGTGCACCCAAACCAGAAGCTATAGCCACACTAGGAGAGCACCCAAACCAGGAGAGCACCCAAACCAGGAGTGCACCACACCAGGAGTGCACCCACACCAGGAGAGCACCCATACCAGGAGAGCACCCAGACCAGGAGAGCACCCAAACCAGGAGTGCACCCACACCAGGAGTGCACCCAAACCAGGAGTGCACCCACACCAGGAGTGCACCCAAACCAGGAGTGCACCCAAACCAGGAGTGCACCCAAACCAGGAGTGCACCCACACCAGGAGTGCACCCAAACCAGGAGTGCACCCACACCAGGAGTGCACCCAAACCAGGATTGCACCCAGACCAGGAGTGCACCCACACCAGGAGAGCACCCAAACCAGAAGTGCACCCACCCCATGCGTGCACCCAAACCAGAAGCTATAGCCACACTAGGAGAGCACCCAAACCAGGAGAGCACCCACACCAGGAGTGCACCCACCCCATGCGTGCACCCACACTAGGAGTGCACCCACACCAAAAGCTATAGCCACACCAGGCGTGTGCACACACGTAGAGTGCACCCAGACCAGAAGCTATAGCCACACCAGGCGTGTGCACACACCAGGAGTGCACCCACACCAGGAGTGCACCCAAACCAGAAGCTATAGCCACACCAGGCGTGCACACACACAAAGAGTGCACACAAACCAAAAGTGCACACACACCTAGGAGTGCACCCACACGAGAAGTGCACCCAAACCAGGAGAGCACCCACACCAGAAGCTATAGCCACACCAGGCATGCACACACACCAAGAGTGCACCCAAACCAGGAGTGCACCCAAACCAGGAGTGCACCCACACGAGAAGTGCACCCAAACCAGGAGAGCACCCACACCAGAAGCTATAGCCACACCAGGCGTGCACACACACAAAGAGTGCACACAAACCAAAAGTGCACACACACCAAGAGTGTACCCACAACAGGAGCTATAGCCATACCAGAAGTGCACCCACACCAGGAGAGCACCCAAACCAGAAGTGCACCCACACCAGGAGTGCACCCACACTAGGAGTGCACACACACCAGGAGTGCACCCACACCAAGAGCTATAGTGCAAACCAAGAGCTATAGCCACACCAAGAGCACCCAAACCAAGAGCTGCACCGCATCAAGAGCAGTGCACCGCATCAAGAGCTATAGCCGCATCAAGAGCTATAGCCGCATCAAGAGCTATAGCCGCATCAAGAGCTATAGCCGCATCAAGAGCTATAGCCGCATCAAGAGCTATAGCCGCATCAAGAGCTATAGCCACACCAGGAGTGCACCCAAACCAGGAGTGCACCCAAACCAGGAGTGCACCCAAACCAGGAGTGCACCCAAACCAGGAGTGCACCCCCAGGAAAACCAGGAGTGCACCCACCAGTGAGTGCACCCACACAGGAGTGCACAAAACCAGGAGGTCACCCACACCAGGAGTATAGCCACACCAGGAGTGCACCCAAACCAGGAGTGCACCCCAAACCAGGAGTGCACCCAAACCAGGAGTGCAGGAGCCAAACCAGGAGTGCACCCAAACCAGAAGTGCACCCAAACCATAGTGCATCAAACCAGGAGTGCACCCACACCAGGAGTGCACCCACACCAGGAGTGCACCCAAACCAGAAGTGCACCCAAACCAGGAGTGCACCCACACCAGGAGTGCACCCAAACCAGAAGTGCACCCAAACCAGGAGTGCACCCACACCAGGAGTGCACCCAAACCAGGAGTGCACCCAAACCAGAAGTGCACAAACCTACCAGGAGAGTGCCCAAACCAGGAGTGCACCCAAACCAGGAGTGCAGCCCACACCAGGAGTGCACCCAAACCAGGAGTGCATCCACACAGGAGAGCACCCAAACCAGAAGAGCACCCACACACCAGGAGTGCACCCAAACCAGAGAGCTCAAACCAAGTGCAACCCAGAACACCAGAAGCTAAGCCACCAGGAGTGCACCCAAACACCCAGACCTGCATAGTGCCACACCAGAAGTGCACCCAAACCAGGAGTGCACCCACAACCAGGAGAGCTATAGCCCCAAAACCAGGAGTGCCACCCACACCAGGAGTGCACCCAAACCAGGAGTGCTATAGTGCACCACACCAGGAGAGCACCCAAACCAGGAGCACCAAAACCAGGAGAGCACCCAAACCAGGAGGAGTGCACCCACACCAGGAGGCACCCACACCAGGAGCACCCAAACCAGCCACACTAGACAGCACCCAACCAGGAGAGCACCCACACATCCAGGAGTGCACCCACACCAGGGAGTGCACATACCAAACCAGGAGCTGCACCCCACCAGGAGTGCACCCCCCAAAAACCAGGAGTGCAAACCCAAACCAGAGAGCACCCAACCAGGAGTATACCCAAACCAGGAGTGCCGCACCAAACCAGATAGGAGAGCACCCAAACCAGGAGTGCACCCAAACCAGGAGCACCCACCCAAACCAGAGAGCACCCAAACCAGGAGTGCACCCAGACCACCAAAACCAGAGTGCACCACACCAGGAGTGCACCCACACTAGGAGCTGCATACCAGGAGACAAACCAGGAGAGCTATAGCACCCACATCACAGCTAAAACATCAGAAGCTATAGCTATAGCCGCATCAGGAGCTATAGCCGCACCAGGAGAAATGCATCCACACCCATCAGGAGCTATAGCATCAGAGCTATAGTGCATCAGGAGAGCTACACCATCAGAGCTATAGCCGCATCAGGAGCTATAGCCACATCAGGAGCTATAGCCGCATCAGGAGTGCACCCACACCAAGAGCTATAGCCGCATCAAGAGCTATAGCCGCATCAAGAGCTATAGCCGCATCAGGAGCTATAGCCGCATCAAGAGCTATAGCCGCATCAAGAGCTATAGCCGCATCAAGAGCTATAGCCGCATCAGGAGCTATAGCCGCATCAAGAGCTATAGCCGCATCAAGAGCTATAGCCGCATCAAGAGCTATAGCCGCACCAGGAGTGCACCCACATCAAGAGCTATAGCCGCATCAAGAGCTATAGCCGCATCAAGAGCTATAGCCAGTGAACCAGGAGCTATGCACCCACACCACCCAAGCTATAGCCGCATCAAGAGCTATAGCCGCATCAAGAGCTATAGCCACACCAGGAGTGCACCCACACCAAGAGCTATAGCCACACCAGGAGCTATAGCCGCATCAGGAGCTATAGCCGCATCAGGAGCTATAGCCGCATCAGGAGCTATAGCCGCACCAGAGCTGCACCCGCACCAGGAGCTATAGCCGCAGAGCACCCACAGCTATAGCCGCATCAGGAGCTATAGCCGCATCAGGAACCCACTATAGCCGCATCAGGAGCTATAGCTATAGCCGGGGAGCTATAGCCGCATCAAGAGCTATAGCCGCATCAGGAGCTATAGCCACATCAGGAGCTATAGCCGCATCAGGAGCTATAGCCGCACCAGGAGCTATAGCCGCATCAAGAGCTATAGCCGCATCAGGAGCTATAGCCGCATCAAGAGCTATAGCCGCACCAGGAGTGCACCCACATCAAGAGCTATAGCCGCATCAGGAGCTATAGCCGCATCAAGAGCTATAGCCGCATCAAGAGCTATAGCCGCATCAAGAGCTATAGCCGCATCAGGAGTGCACCCACATCCAAAAGCTAGTGCACCCACACCAGGAGTATAGCCACACCAGGAGCTATAGCCGCATCAAGAGCTATAGCCGCACCAGGAGCTATACCCATCACCACCAGGAGCTATAGCCCATCCAGGAGCTATAGAAGTGCCACACCAGGAGCTATAGCCACACCAGGAGTATAGCCACATCAGGAGCTATAGCCACCAGGAAACTATACCCACATCAGGAGCTATAGCCGCATCGGGAAAGCTATAGCCGCATCAGGAGCTATAGCCGCATCCAGGGAGCTATAGCCGCATCAGGTATAGCCACATCAAGCACCCAAGCTATAGCCCCAACCAGGAGCTATAGCCGCATCAGAGCTATAGCCGCATCAAGAGCTATAGCCGCATCAGGAGCTATAGCCGCATCAAGAGCTATAGCCGCATCAAGAGCTATAGCCACACCAGGAGTGCACCCACACCAAGAGCTATAGCCGCATCAGGAGCTATAGCCACATCAAGAGCTATAGCCGCATCAAGAGCTATAGCCACACCAGGAGTGCACCCACACCAAGAGCTATAGCCACACCAGGACCTATGGCCACGCCAGGAGAAATAGCCACACCAGGAGCTATAGCCGCACCAGGAGAGCACCCACACCAAGAGCTATAGCCGCATCAAGAGCTATAGCCGCAGCAAGAGCTATAGCTATAGCAGCACCAAAGAGCTATAGCCGCATCATAGCACACAAATAAGTGCACACACACCACACCACACATCAAGAGCTATAGCCGCATCAAGAGCTATAGCCGCATCAAGAGCTATAGCCGCATCAAGAGCTATAGCCACACCAGGAGAGCACCCACGCCATGTGTCGGCTGCGATGGAGCATGACGACGCGCGCCCAGACCTCACCTACGTCGACGTATTGTGCTGGGCAAAAGGTGGGTGGTCCTACATTCAGCGAGAATACCGGTCACAATGTATGCTCAATCTTGTCCATTTTGTGGGCATGTTAGGTAAGATACAATTTTCGGACAAAATGTCATTCAATTACATGCAACACTTGTGGATATGATATTCTAATAAGTGATTTCGTAAATTGCGCGTGACGTCACAAGGTCAGAGGTCAAGGGGCATAAAATTGTTTATTGGGCATGATTTTTCTATACAGTATATAGTAAATGCTTAAATAACTTTGTTAATCATAATCTGTTATTTATAAATTTAAGTCACCACTTAAAGGAAAGGTGTAAGAATGCACAGCTAAAAGAAGAGACTAATTTGGCATTAAACAGCACCCGAAAAGCTTCTCTAAATCTCTTGTAAAATACAAAAGGTTTTGGCAAAGACAGAGATTTTTCACCGGATATAGAGTGGGTTTAATAACAGCTATGCATGCAGAATTAATCTTTTAACTTCAGATATGGCTTCCTACACTTGTTTTACTATAATACGTGACTTAATAGTATTCGATTCCCGTGAGAATTAACTAAGCTATCAACTTATTGTTGGCTTTCTGTCAGAATTTCTCGGTGAATGGAAATAAAATGCATGTGTAAACATTTTCACACATCCCCGACATTCAACTAATATTTGACAAACTTATGATTGTTGGATTTTTTATTTCTTGTTGTCAAATCAATCGCATATTATTCTTTTATTATTTACAATTGGTTTAAAAGGGGATAATTTCGATGCAACTGCATATTTGTTGATTTCCTGGGCTTACCTAGTATTTTCACTCATTTCCCTATATGAAAACACCCATCCATAACGCAAACTTATCACCCTTCTCATCTGATCTGGTGACGTCACTTCTATTTACGAAATGACTTATTAAATTATGATTCTTCCAAAAAAAATGAAAACAACAGTATTGAATTTCTACTATGAAGGTCGTCTGTTGTTTCAGACTTTCATTGTCACAGACAAGAAGCAGAGTCTGAAGCTGAAGCTGAAACATAAACGTTTGACCTACCCCCCCCCCCCCCACCCACACACACACAAGAGAGAGAAAAGTAGACTCTCCTGCGAAGATGATCGGGCAAATACCTGATCAACTGTTGTAGATCCCGGTCCGTGACCTGAAGTAAAGCATTAGATGTTGTTGTAGATCCTGGTTTGCAACCTGACCACATCATCGCACGTGGACCTGAAGAGTCACGTGCCGTGGAAACGCAAAGAGATGGCCTCATGCATTAAGCTGAGCGTGAAGCTGGAGTCGCACCAGGTGGTCGCTGCGATGGAGCGTGACGGCGTGCACCCAGACCTCACCTACCTCAGCACGACCGCCGTCACAGTTGAAGTTCAACCATTTTAATTTTCAAAGATCCAAAACATTCTTTCATAACACAGTCGTGAAATCTATGAAATTTAGCTTAGAATAGTTTAACTATCTTAATATTCCAATCAATCGACAGTGTCGAAAGGTTTCACTCGCTATAACTGTTTATAGTTCAATCAGTTTCCAAGTCAAAAGGTTTCACTCTATGTAAATGTTTTTAGTTTATCTACTTTAACCCATACTAAATTATTTGAAATCGAATAAGTGAAAGTCTATTTTGTAGATCCAAGTTGAATGGTGTGGCCCTTGCCAGTTCTGTTTATGGTGTATATGTACATTAATTCCTCTTGATGACAAATTTAATCAATTTATTTTCCCATAGAAATTCATTTTACGAAGCATTTGACAATTGTCTCATAACCAAATCGTATTTTTTCTTAAAATATCCATAACATTCGTTTTATCACACTGTTCTGACATCTCTCAAAATTTAGCTTAGAATATTTGAACTATTTTCAGTATTGCACTCACTTTCCAGGTCAAAACGTTCGCTTCACTCACTATAAACAGTTTTAGTGTTACAACTGTATTCAATACTAAATTTTTTGAAGTTGAGTAAGTGAGTGTCCTCTTTTGGGGTCGGGGTGTCACGGTGTGACCATTGCCAGTTGTCTGTATGTGTGCATGTAATTTAATTCCTCTTGACAAACTAAGTCCATTTATTTTCTTGTCTTTAAATTTCATTTTAGGAAATATTTGACAACCTTCTCATAACCAATCTTAGTTTTAAAGATTCAAACATTCTTTTCGTCACACCATTTTGATATATATTTAATTGTGCTTAGAATAGTTCTACTATCTTAATATTTCAATCACTTTACAGTGTGTAACGTTTCACTCACTATAAATGTTTTAGTTCAACCACTTTAATCAATACTAGATAATAATAAAAAAAGGAAAAAAAATAATTTGAAATACTAGATTATTTGAAATTGACAAGGTGACAGTCCTCTTGCAATACTAACTGTCAAGGTGTGCTTCTTGCCAGTTCTCTGTGTGGTACCTGTAATTTGATTCCTTTTGATAATGAAATTATTTTCTTGTCTTTAAATTTCATTTTAGGATACATTTTATAATCTTTGCATTACCGAATTTTAGTTTTAAACATTCATAACATTCCTTTTATCACACCAATTTGATATCTATTTAATTTTGTTTATAATAGTTTTACTATCTTAATATATCAATTCACGCTGTAATGACACTGTGGGTCTGACTGTCACCTCGCCAATTTTCTGTTTGGTTTATAAATATTTTGATTACTCGTGATGACAAATTTAATTAAGTTATTTTCTTGTCTTTAAATTTTATTTTAGGAAACATTGGACAATCTTCCCATCCCATAAACAAATATTACTTATCAAAAGATCCATAACATTCTTAATACCACACCATTTTGATATTGATTATATTTTGTTTAGAATATTTTAGCTGTATTAATATATTAATCTCTTCATGTGGAGAGATGAGGTCTTCACACCCAGCATGATTGATGTAAACTTGACATCTTGTTCGACTTCCTCTTCCAGACATTTTTCTCTACCATTCCTCAGCCCTAATTATGGGAGGTGCTGAGATGATTTAGGGTGTTAAATAAGAGTTGCCTAAAAACAGAAGCATGTGTAGAAAAGTGTTAAAGGGGGGCAGGCGCCCTCTAGAAATGGGGGCAGGCGCCCCCCTGTGGATCCTTGATTGGCTTTACATCATAGGAAGGGAGGTGAACATAAGTAGACGAGGAACTCTTTACTTCAAGGTCTCCGAAGCTCTATTCATGAAAGGCGATGAGAGAATTTAGGATGTTAAACAAGAATCTTTGTTGCACAACAAACAGAAGAATGTGTAGAAAAGTGTTAAAGGGGGGCAGGCGCCCTCTAGAAATGGGGGCAGGCGCCCCCCTGTGGATCATTCCTTGGCTTTGAATCATAGGAAGAAGAGACCAGCATAAGTAGGGTCTCTACCTCAAGGTCTCCGAAGCTCTATTCATGAGAGGCGATGAGAGAATTTAGGATGTTAAACAAGAATCTTTGTTGCTCAACAAACTGAAGAATGTATAGAAAAGTGGAAAAGGGGGGCAGGCGCCCTCTAGAAATGGGGGCAGGCGCCCCCCTGTGGATCAGTTAGGGTCTCTTTGAATCATAGGAGGAAGTTAAAGAGAGCATAAGTAGGGTGAGAAACTCTTTACCTCAAGCATTGTTGATGTATGCTCATCATTTTGATCATGTTTTTCCAGACTATATTCTAATCAAATAGCTACTCTTTGTTTGCAAGAGAATTTAGGGTGTTAAACAAGAATCTTTGTTTGCCTTAACAAAGGGAAGAATGTGTAGAAAAGTGGAAAAGGGGGGCAGGCGCCCTCTAGAAATGGGGGCAGGCGCCCCCCTGTGGATCCTTCGTTCACTTTGAATCATAGGAAGGAGAGATGAGCATAAGTAGGGTGAGAAACTCTTTACCTCAAGCATTGTTGATGTATGCTCATCATTTTGA
Organism: Streblospio benedicti; assembly: GCA_019095985.1. Lineage (NCBI taxonomy): Eukaryota > Metazoa > Annelida > Polychaeta > Spionida > Spionidae > Streblospio > Streblospio benedicti. Next base: position 2,525,310 of record CM032668.1, read on the forward strand.
TCATGTTTTTCCTGACTATATTCTAATCAAATAGCTACTCTTTTGTTTGAGAGAATTTAGGGTGTTAAACAAGAATCTTTGTTGCTCAACAAACTGAAGAATGTATAGAAAAGTGGAAAAGGGGGGCAGGCGCCCTCTAGAAATGGGGCAGGCGCCCCCCTGTGGATCTTTTCTTGGCTTTGAATCATAGGAACGAGAGATGATGTATGTTCAATATTTTGATCATATATTCCCCTGAATATTTTCTCATCAAATAGCTACATTTTGTTTGCAAGAGCAACTGTAAGAATATGTAGAAAAGGGGGCCGGGGCCCTCTGGGAATGGGGGCAGGCATCCCCCTACCCCCGTGGATCCTTCCTTACTTACAAACTAGAGCTGTACATATATGGGGATTTGACCCTCTTCACATCCAGCACAATTGTTATAAACTTGACCTTTTGTTCTACTTTTACATCCAGAAATTTTTCTCTACCATTCCTCTCCATGTGGATCAATATCAGTGGACTTTAAATTCTAGATAGTAGAAAAGTGTGTAAACAGAAAAAATTAATATATGTTATCTTTTAAACTAAGATTGGGTTATGAGAAGGTTGTCAAATATTTCCTAAAATGAAATGTAAAGACAAGAAAATAAATGGATTTATTTTGTCAAGAGGAATTAAATTACAACATACACACGATATACAGACAACTAGTAACTAACTGACAACTGATAATTGATAAAAGTTTGATTCGAGCATTGACCTGTTAATAAGCTTATAGTTAGCCCTTACCTTATAGCAATGAACAAAGTAATAGTTAAATAATATAAGACAGGTTCCACGGCATAATCAAAGTCTGTCATGATCTGACACCACTTCTCAAAGTTAGCAACACTGTAGTACTAGTATACTTTATAAATGTATTAGAAACCATATGCAAATTTATTTTCCAATTAATGGAAGTATTGTTTGACCCTATTCATAATTGCATGATCTAACATCAAATAAAATAGAATAATTGGTGTAAATCAGACATAAAGAGATGTCTCCATATAACAAATAATGTTTGTATACACTTTTAGCAAGCAATTGATAGAATATTCATCATAGTTTAAACGTCAGTGCTAACCATTTTATGTTGATAAAACTTGTATAAGTATCAAACTTAATGATTGTAATTATCATATCTATAATAGTAATATACTACTTTAATATGGGTAGGGGAACAATATTTTCTGGGAAACTGTAAAGTTATCATGTTTTGATATGTGTCTTTACTAACAAATTATTAAAAGTGTTATGTACATTATTATTATGTGTGAAATATGGTACAGAATAGTGCATCTTAATGTTATTTATTTATTTTCTCTCTTTCTCAGTTTTTACCTTCCCATTCAAATATATTTTTTCAAGTATATTCAAGCACCAGGATGAAAAGAAAATAGATAAATAAAAATGGTAAAGTGTTTTGAGCAAAACATTACCAGTTGGTACTTAATTAATTGATGCACTTAACATTGGATTTATTTACTCTTGGTTTTATTGAATTTTCATTAAAATTTAAATAATGTTTTAAAGTGCCGATGTAAATTTCAGTTGATTATATGTATACGGTAATGAAAATGAATAGATATTATAACAAAGAAAAAATTATATTGATTGATTGTTTGCGTTTTTTATTTATTATAGTGTCGTCATAATATATACAAATCATAAAACTTTTAATTATGCATAAAGTATCCCAAGCTCTTCGGGGCTTATTAGTAACTTGCAAAGAAAACAAAAAGGTGCGTAATATATACCTCATCTCAAGAACCATTACAAACAGTGTCATGTGTCATGATATATTTTACCACATTTACATAGTGATAAATCATAAGATACAGGTATAAATAGGTTATTGTTTCATTGATCAAGACTATAATTTCGTCTTGCGTATATTTCAGGCATCTACAATATAATTTACAGTTTCTCTCAATCCTGAAGTAACAAGAAATTTTAATCTTGTTCTATCAAATAATTGAATTCTGGATATTTCCTCGTAACAGTGTACTGGTACTTATTTTAATATCTTTATAGGCTGTATATTCACATAGGAAATGAAATTCATCCTCAATTCTATTCAAAATACACACCTCACACACTCGCTCTGAGCGGTAATCCACTAAATCTACCAGTTTCAATTTTAAGTGATAATATACCGCTCAAATTGCACAAATAAAGTTCTTTTGTGTTTACATTATGTATATTCAATTACATCGGAAGTTTTGATTTGATAGAAAGTTGTTAATTTATGTTTCATCAATATTTCCTCCCTCACCTCCATCCTCCATTTTGCTTTGCAATGTTTTTTTTTTTTTTTTTTTTTTTTTTTCAAAAAATCATCAAGTCAGAGTTTGTTAAAACATTTTGTACATTTGCACACCAATTTGTTTTATATATTCTATCATCCTGTATAAAGATCTTTTTAATTAAGGGTCTAGTCCTAAAATAATAGCGGACGGATGGCCGGCCGGCCGGCCGGACGCAATTAATTGGGTACAAGCCAGTGTATAAAACAATGGAATGATATATGGAAAAAATATGCTAATTGCTCAAGCTTTGTTTGGATTATTTTTAAAAGGGCACTTATGTGAGTATCTTTGAACATCTTTTGGGGAATAAGAAAAATATGCATCTATCAGAATGGTAAAAAAAAACTTGCAAAAAGTTTATATTTATAGACCAAATCTAAGAGAGGATTCATCCAAAAAAGCCAGGAGGCGGTCTCCTCCTCTGCCTCGGCCTTAATACGGTTACAGGCGTGACAAGTAACATGTGCATTGATTTTAAATCGCAATTGTTTGATGCATACTGTAATGGTGCAAAGAAAAAATACAGTGACCAAAGGCTGTATCTGGGTGGAGTGTAGGATAGCCAGGCACCTTTATACAGTGGAACCTATCTACGAGGAGACCTTTTATCTCTATTATTCAGATTGTTCCACATGGTAATAAATTTTCATTGTCTTTCTGGGTTAAATAGTTTTACATACCATGAATTAAATATGAACATGTAAGTATTCTCCACATATGCACAAATAAGATCACAATGATATTCATGTTTTATGAAATGAGCTGCAATTGAAAAAGTGTATGACAAAAGAATGACATTTTCTGTGCTTGTTGAAGTAGTAAAAGATAACCCTAACTACAGCTTTTATATATCATTGACATTTTGTGACATTTGTGATTGCAATATGATTAATAACAATGATTTGGCAACATAAATTCAACAATTTTTCATTCAAAACCATTTACTTTTGGAAAATCTATATACTTTTGGAAAATATATTTCCTAAACTATCAAAATTGGCACATATGGTAGATGATTTCAATAATCTTTTATACATTTAGATTATATACAAGTACACAAAGGATACAGCCCTCCTTTCCATTATATCTACAGTATATAGAGAGGGTCATATAGCAAAAATGTGATTGGTGATTTGCCCTAAGTCTTGAGCGTGAATTGTGAATTGCCTGTATTTAAGTGTGTGAAATGTAATGGAACCTATTCAATTACAATTCTTGGGGACAGAAACAATTTAAAGGGATATATATATGCCCGAAGAATTTGCCGGAACACTGGAAAATTATATTCGGAGTTCTATTTGTTATACTACTACTTACTTTCACAAAAACTTGACGTTGCAGCTCCCATGTAAGTAAGTAGTATAAGTAGTATAAAAAATATACTCTGAATGGATATTCCTACTGCTAAGAATAGTCTATATAAAGGAGAATTATATGTTAGTACATGTACCAAAATGGCATGGTGGACAGTCCAATCCTTCAGAGACCTTATTGGCCAAGGCCATGCAACTGAAGAAAGTGCTATTGTGGAAGTCAATTATGAATATATAGAAAAATTGTCTGATGACTCGAAATCTCAATAATGCTTCGTTGTATGTCGTATCTGTGGAGACATGCTATCTTCGTTTCATATTATCTCTAGGTAAAATCTAAGTATATTTATGAATTCTCTGTCATTCAAAATATACATAAAGACACCAAAATCAACTTTCTACTACCAATAATAAGGAATTAGCTATGAGCTTCTTTACTATCAGCAAGATAGCTCCAGCGGCCATTTTGTTTTTGCCTCTTAAGAAATTCAGTCCAAGAGTAACACAGTGGCACCCTTCAGATTCTTCCTCAGGTGGCTCTATAAAACAATAATCAACCATAAAACACCATAAATCCCCCAAAACACAGTTCTGCTGGATACCATTTGACAAATAGACTAGGCCCGTCATACACAAAGTTGAAAGATATGTCAATCATATGCAATAACGTTTTCAATCATATTTGCATTTTCTTCCAAGCAGGATGATTGCAAACATGGACATTCCTTGTAAAATTAGCAAAAATTGAATACATTATGTTAATTATGCATATGCAAATGAGCTAATTTGCATAAATTATATGTTTTCTAATAAAGAAGGTTATGAGCTTTAATTTGATGTATTACACAAAAGTAGTGTGAAAGTGTAAGCCATAATATAATGAAATTTCTTATAGTGAGGGGACATAAGTTTTTATGTTTAGTTACCATAGAAACCAGTCGATTTCAACACTTTCGCAAGAGCCGCCGAAAATAAAAATATTATGCAATGAAAATCAAGGGTCTATTCTATAAGAAAATTAAGGTCAACAAAATATGGGAGACCGACTCCTCAACATCAATTTCTAGAAGGCTTTTTCAAGTGTGGATCCCAGCCTATATATAGAGTAGGCTGTTGTCCACATGCTTGAGGCACAGGCTATCCAAACTATATTTCCTTCCTCTTGCTGTTCGAGAATCAATGTGTCATCATAGTCATAGGTTCTTGCAAGCTCTTGTAAATCTCTGTCTGCAATGAAGTCCTAGAGAACTATGCTAAAGGTTGTGCCACATTCGTGCCAAATTCGAATGTAGCTATGATTTGTTCTGCGTTTGTTGTGCCCTTTTAGTAAATAAGAGCATGTCTGCACGGCACCAGCATCTGCATATAATGCAGATCCACCACTGAAACGCAGACATGTATTCTTACATGAGTGTGGACCACTTTGAATTCATATGATAATATAGAATTAATTCTACTCTCACTGTTACGCCAAGCAAGCCCCTTCCATCGTATGCCATAGCTGAAGACACAGCTTCCACTTGACTATATCAAGTGGCCCTAATGGGACTCGAACTCACGATCCCAAGAATGTGAGACCCGAATGATACCATCATCCCAGCATGACAGCTATGTCAAAACAGTGGTAGGGGCTTTTTTGGCGTACCAGTGAGTTGAATTCACAAGCAAACTTGAGAATATATATATACAGTTGTTCATGAATATAAAATTAATTCATGTGTTCAAGATAGTGCTCAATTTTCCCCTTAGTGCTTCATTGAGAGGAATAAATTTTTCTTAATGGGATGAAAATGTTAAACTATAGGGGGCAATATGACGGAAAGTGGATATTCTTGTATTTCCTCTAATGGCGGTAGCCATTTTGGTCATATAAATGAAATAGGAAATTTAAGTGTTCATTGTCAAAGCACAACAAATTAGTTTTTCTAGTGAATATTTTGGTAAGAGAAATATATGATGTTTTTATGCTTTTAAAGTGACCTACAATAGCCTAAAGCAAGTTTTCTTTTTGTTTGCTCAGCTTGACTCAATGATATCTCACGAATGAACAGATACATTGACCTGATTTAACTCTAATCTGTAGTTCTATGTATCTACAATATTCGCCCATAGAAAAAGTGTATGTGTCATTATTGATCCCATTATAACCAAATATATTGACTGGATCGATTCTTATGATCTAGTCTGCACAATCATGGCATATTTTCATATAATGTATGCAATCTGAAGGATGCTCCCAAACCACAGGAAAACGAAAATAGGTTAAAATTAGTTCTTGTTATCTTTGTCAGAATATTTCAATTGTTTTCCAGTCATATCATCCATGTCCAATGTTCCCACCTATTTGTTGGTTTCTATAGGATGTCATAAGGACCGTTTAGAAAATGTGACCCCCCCCACCCCCCATTTAAAAAAAAGCAGAACAATTGACCCTCCCAAATCTTTTGAATACTAACCTCTGACACACCCACCACATACATTTTGAAACTGCCGACCCCCACAACAATCAAATTTAAATAGGACACCCATCATTTTTTTAAATAATGACTCAGCCCTAACATGAAATAAACAAGGAACTAGTTATTGTAATAAAACTTTATTTGCATCAACATGCACAAGATGCTTTTGGTGCCACCATAATTAAAACTATAATCTAAAAAGTGTACGGGAAAAAACCTCATCAATACTGACCATTAGAACAATCCCATATTAAGAGGGAAAAAATACTATAAGTACATGTAGTTTGACTAATTTTGGGATAAATCCATTTTAAACTTACTGTCTTAATATTTTTAGATATTTTCAATGTCATGGACCTGGTATAAATCTAATCACACTACTTATATGTAAAATAAATCCAATGACACTATTTTTGAAAGGGGAAAAATATTATTATTGTTGTGAATTTAGCTTATAGGAAAAATATAATTACGAACATCGATTTTAATACAAAGGCACGTGAAATATGAACATGATAATTTAGGTATTGCACATAAAATTATACACAATGATAAACACACAAACATTATAGCATAGAAATTAACCAAGCATGCATTAACTTTAAAATATTTTTCAAAGGTCTGGCTTTATAGTGAGCATAAAGGTTTAACATTCTTCATTACAAATAAATGAATTACTCAAAATTCCTAATACATGTGTAGAAAAAATTACATATAAACCATTCAAATTGCTGCCATTATCAAAAAATAGAAACTTTACCATGAATTCATTAACATTGATACATTTTTTTTTGGTGATTTAACCAGAAACTTTTTTTTCTTAAACAATTTACACAATGATATGTATGGCATAGAAACTGTTAACATATTCACAATTATATACAAAATAACCAACTTGCATTCCAAAAATCACTTCTACATACAGTGAACAATCTAAACTCTAAAACATTATTTTCATGAAACCATAAAACTGAACACAAAATTATTCATTGAGGCAGATATTCAATATTATTGCTTCCATAACAGCTTGGACACACACTGCATTAATATCACACTATAAAACACTGGTGTTGAAATTATGATCATTATCGATTATGATAGCTGCTATTCCATTTGCAATTGCGCAGAGCTTTGAAAGGATGAATTACTTTCTTCCAACCTCTAAATCAGTCACACTATTAGACAAGCAAACAGAAACCTAAACCATGATATCACAATATTAGTTGCATTTTATTATTACAGTATTGTAAAACTAGAATATTTTGGGGCTTTTTTCTACAAGTAATTCATAAAAAGAACGCAATGAATATTTTAAGTCCTTAAATTTGAAGGTAAGCATAAAATTCTCAAAGTTAACTGCACAAATATTTCTAGTTTTACATTACTATTAATAGCATATACGCAATAATGACTGCATCACCACAACGTCCAGGGAGGCTGGTTCATTTGGTTAAATGGCACCCCAGTAACGTTCAAAGGGATGTTTATCAAAGCACTTTTTCTGCCACTCTGCTTCAACGCTTGTACTATCATGTATCTGAAAGGAGAATGATAGATATCAGAAATCTACACAATGGTCACTTATACTAATCAGTCATGAAACATGAAATATAAGAAAGAAAATAAGTTATCTTCTGCTAAGTAAATATTATGATTAAAAAATGCCAAAATAATGTAATTTTATGATAACTTGATAATTGCAATCTTCAGATACGGTTTGCAAAGAAACATTACAGGATCATGAATAACGTTTTTTGAATAATCGTGAATAGATTATTTCTTGAGAGTGATAAGACTAGATTTGTTATGCGGGATGCTGATACTATGAAACTACTCACCCGTCTTTTCCAAGCATGAAGAATGACGGTATATTGGTTTTGCGCTCAGTCCCATCTTCGATCATGTCGATCATCCGGTCATAGTTGGTGGCCTCATTGTCCATGATGACGGCCATCAGCGCTCCCGCCTGCTCCGCTTGGATCGTCTTGGACAGGAATGAACAGCCGCTGGTGGGGGGAAATAATCCAATCTATTATGTCAATTGTAGAGACAAAAACATTTACATGTATAATTTAATGTGTCAATCGAGTTTGAGTTTACAGAAATGATGGGGTTATTTGCAGCTTTTTACTAAAACAAACGGCCTCAGGAGAATAAAGGCATCGTGTGAACATAAAGAAAATACTTTTGCAATGCATCACAGAAGTATTGGATTATTTTGCAATGCATTGGCTATTACATTTTGAAAAAATTATTCCAATACTTTCAAAAATAATAAATCACTTAAATCTATTTGGTAGGAAAGAACACCACTTTTGTGGACAGTCTATTGCATAATCTAAGTTCATTTCACCACAATATGTTATGGAGAGCATATATATGGTTAGGGGTGTGATATATCAAATATCCTTTGTGTGATTGAACGAACAAAGTGAGTGAGTATTTGTCATACCACAACCCAAACCATATGATAATCCTTTCCTCACACTCTGATTATAAGGCCACAAAATTATACAATTAAATAACCTGTTTCCTACATAATTCACTGACTGTTATATAAATTGAGAGTGGTAATGAGGCCGCCTCACAGGTACACATATTATATCCATCCACAATCCACAATATAGTCTCCAGCCCATTCATAAATACAGCTTGGAGTGTGAGAAAAAATTAAGCTCTTATCATTCAGAAAATGAATAAGAATTATTATCTCAGAATACTGCAATTAAATCATACATTTACAATGATATGATTGAAATATGTCAATATTTCATTTAATGATTAATGTTGTAAGTTATGTTGTACATGTATGTGTATCTCACCCTCTTTTCATGAAGGCCACAGTCCCTTCTATGTCATAGTTGTTACTGATGGGAGAACATCCGTGGTCTGGGTCTGTCAGCACGAGATCCAGGTTGTAATACGTAGAATTCTGGGAAAATCAAAATCATATGAAAGTAGCCATTGTAAAACTTGTGGCATTCTCACGTTATCAACAGATTCAGGCATACATTTATTTCCAAAATCTAAGCTTGTCATTAGGAATGATTTAAAGATAACGCTCAGCCAAAAATAAAACTGTTCTGTAAATTGCAGGATCAATATTGAAGAAATATGTCATGGTTTGTCTGTCACCATGTATGAATGCATGCCCAAATGTGGTGAATATTGCCCGAGCTTGCGAGGGCAATATTCAACCACATGAGGGCATGCATTCATACATGGTGACAGACAAACCATGACACATATTCCTTATATAACATAATAAAAACTCAAAGATGTCAATATTTCACAACAAATGAACTTTAATCTTTTTTTTAAGTTAGGACCCATGGATATTAAACATCTTACGTATATGTGCGTAGTACATCAAATGCCATAGTTTAGAAATAACGTCAGATGTACTATTTCACATCAGTCTTACTTAGAAATATCTACGCATTACAGATATTGAAGTTTTATTGAGAAAATTTTGAAAACATTCTGTTATTTCATGTTGTAAACAGTAAGCATTTTTTTTTCTTGTCTCAACCATCTACGCTTTATTTGCAAGTAAATTTTGGGAGAAAATCCAACGTACACACAATTCTTTAGCATTGGCATAAATTTAATGAGTGTACAGATGGCCAATATGATTATATATTGTATTACTTATTTGAATAGATGCCGAAAGTGTGACCCACTTTTAGAGGGCACTATTGCCCGGTCTCTATGGAGAAATATGTGACTGGCTGATTGGCTCTAAGTCAATCAGAATCCAGGATACAATCACGTGTCACAGATAGAGTGTTATAATATAAACGATGTCTTTTCCATTGGAAATGTAAAGAAAATAACACCAATATTTTTCATTATAAATGATAGAACCAAAATCTTTTTTATTTACATTTTGATCAAATAATTTCAACCTTGCGGTCATCTTCAGATTAATATTTTTCACCTTCATTATTCATTACACCTATAAAAATACTGTGATGTCTTGTAAGCTAGAACACAAGGTTACGTGATATTGCATAATCGAATGATTTTCCCCAGACGTCACTAGTCCGCTCATCCAGACTAGTAGAAATTGGGGAGGAATAGTGCTGAATAGAACTCCATTCACTCGTCCTGCATACGAGAAGCTGCTGAGCCAAAACATGTTTGGCAACTTGTGTTGATGAGTAACTTTTGGGGAGGACTAGTAACTTTTTAAAGCTACTAGTCCTGCTGAGGAATAACTACTATTAAGGCCGTAACTGGATGACTGTTACGTCTGACAAGCATACTTGTTCAGCCACTGCGCATAACCTTTTAGTAGTATATTCTTAATGAGTCTGTTTTAAGATGACCAAGTGTTCTTTCTAAATATAAATATCTTGTATTGACCATGATAGTTGCCTTTATACTTTAGATTCATTAAAACAGTAGTTAATTCTAATACAGAGTTCTATTACAAATTGGATTCTTAAATATTATAAGACACTTACCAATATAGGACCAAAATCCTTGGCAGGTTTCAGTTTGTATGTGTAGCTTACTTCCTCTGGAGCCAGTAATTCCATGTACATATTATCTTCCAAGAAAAGCGGTTTTGTAACAATACTTAAGCCATCTGAAATAATATGTAAAATAATTATCAATTAGTAAATTTGATTTGTTTGATGATAAGCTCTAATGAGATCAATGTGTGTGCCTCTCATCATTTTGTCTATATATCTTCTATTACACCATAACTAGTCTCTAGCTTGTGATGGCGAATTCTCAACTCCCTGGATGTTAAAAGTAGCTAATACATAATAGAGATAAATTTTCCAGTATAAATACTAGCATAGACATATCTAAACTGGATTTTTTTTTCTGTGCAGAACTAACCATTAGGCATAATTTAAAATTGAAACATTAGTAGTGATCATTTGAGTTTCATATTCACTAACAGATAATCCAACTTATGTATTCCACTCCATGGGGAAGGCTCTCCACTGCAGGGTCAGGATTAGCCACTTGTCCTCTCGTATTGACTAGTAAAAACTAGTGGAAGACAAGTGCTAATTTTTAGAAACTCGTCCTTTTGACGAGGAGCAATTCTAAATAATTTGTCATACAGATATAGAGTTTGTACAAGGAGGAAGAGTACATTTTTTGCAGGACGAGTAGATATTTGAGGTTTACTAGTCCTGCTGACGACTAAAACTTTTCCACCTAATCCTGACGCTGCGGTATTGGTACGAGTCCTGAACCCATTCCCTACCCATGCATCCCCTATCTGAGAAATGTTGAACTTGCAGCATTTACTTTGAACGTTCAGCATTTACATTGAATGTGCAGATTTTACGTTGAATGTGTAGATTTTACGTTGAACGTGGAGCAAACAGATATACGTCATTTATTGAAATAATCATGAATCCATATATGTACATGTGTATTGAGCAGAACATATTCTTCGGTTGTCAGCATTCCGCCAGCCGTCCCGTCTCCGCCCCGGCGCCGTTCCGTCCCGTTCGTGTTGCATCCGGTTTTCCATTCCGTCCTGTGTTTTAGTAGACGCCGGGGGAAACAGTGATGAGCTCAGCATTATATATTATGCCATTAACCAAACTTTCAGACGTCACTTAAAATTAAGACTATTGGCCCACTATTCTGTAACGCTATATGAAGGGGTGGGATTCTTGCCCACATTGATTGGTTATACTCTGCATTTTCCTGTTATAATTAGTTGATTATTAGAATTTATAGTTTCCGTATACTTTTAATGACCATTACTAATGGCATTAGTAAAACGGTGAGGAGTTTGTAAATATTTTCCTTCTATTATCGCTTGGTCAGAGTGACGTGTTGGCTTTTGAACTAATCTACCCATCGTTGTCCATCATGTTCGGCTATAAAGTTATTGTGCATCGTTCTAACTACAACATTGTGTTAAATGTTAATATTACAAACCTTTTTGACAAGCTGCTTCTAACACTAGAAGCAAAATTTGTAAATATTTCACAATCTTTCCAACTTCTAGAAACATTGCTACGGGTTAGGCGAATAATTCATGATAGTTCGTTTAATATCAGTTCGTCTACAGCACTATGACTGCAAGCACATGAGCGCTTTCGTAAACAAACATTTAAAACATCCTACTACCATGGTTTGGATAAATTATCCAACAACATTGTCTACTCCACAAACACAGTGGAAGCTTATAGGACTGCAAACACACAGATCAAAATAGACGTTATGGAAATACGCTACGACGAAGCAGTAAATTTCGATTAACATGAAAGTTTGAGGAAGTGCTTTTTGTTTTTGGAAACATGTTACCTGTCATATGATGAAGATATGAAAGATAACGCTAACTACACATTTATAACAACGTGACAATTCACGGAAAGCAAACTATATGTAAGAGGAATTGATTTTGCACCGTTATTTGTACATGCTTAAACTGTTCTATTAATCTTTAGTCTCAATATGGCATTGCAACTTCAGCCTACAAGAGCAAAAAAATATCCTACATGTATGCACTCCACAGGCTGTCCCAAAACCATTGCAAAAGTTTGGACAACCTGTTCCTTCTAAAATTCAAAATAAGCCATACGCCCATGTCATATTTTTGTACACTAGTGATTTGAAGAGGTAAGAATCATTTAAACAATATTTGTTGGTGTGTATGTCATATATATATGACATATATGTAGTCAATACATTATGTCCCAGGTAGACCTATATATCAAGATGTGACTTTTATTTTAAGTGGGTTCCCATGCAAAAAAAATAATCCTGGAAACTCAGACAGCCTTATTGACATGGCCATCAATATACGAAAATGCCCCAATAAAGCTATATATTTAATTAGCTGTCAAATATATATTCCCTTCCCTACTGACAGAAAATTATGGTAAAAACTGACTCATCAATTAAGTAAGATGAAAGGTGGAAAAGTGTGACTGGTCAGCAGGATAAAGTAGCATACAAAATTCCTCCCAACAATCTCCTTGTCCTCCTTGCACAAACTCCATAACTGTGTGCAAAATGTACTAGAATTTGCAATTCATCATTCAACAGGACCAGTTGCTTAAACGTTTTAGTCGTCCTCTACAAGGTTTTACTAGTCTATACGAATGGACGAGTGGCTATAATCCTGACCCTGCTCATGAATCAGATGTATATACTAAGTCATAGTTCAAATAAACTAAGAATGAAGTAGAACGATTATGTTTTTATTGTCTTTTTAGCTCTTTTTAGCTTATATTTTCTACTAAACATAATCCAATTATAAATTTCCTTTCATCTTCAAATCTTTCACTTTATAATGATCTTATATTTTACAGATCACAATGAATATCAATTGGAAGAGCGTGCTACTATTGAAGTCACCCAAAACCAAAGAAAATGATCCATATGTTGAGGTATATGAATATCTTATTTATTATCTTAGTCATTTGCTTACTTAGGCTTATTTGCACTGCATATGGAGAGACCATAATGATCACAGGCAATTCACAGGTTCAAACTTAAACTGTAGAGAGGGCCCAACTTGTTAATAGAGACTCATATCTATTTTCTTGCTGTTGGCAATCTATGGCTTGTACAACCTCAGTAACTGTGAAATTTTGAAGAACTTGAACAATCTTCACCACTAGATTGGAAAATGTGACTGATATAATCCACTACTCATTGAGTAGAACACTAGAGCAAGTGTAATGTGTTACTTTCAATTTAAACTTGCCATTCTGACTTCATATTTGACTCCATTTACTAGATTGATGCAATAACTTTATCAATACAGATTATTTCTAATTCTGGTTGTTGTGCGCTCAATCATTCCATTGACATGCATTTTCAAACTCGCATGTATGTTTTAGTGACTTGTTCACTCACCATAGTCCCCAGTGAAGTAGTATTTGCAATCGCCAGCAGAATTGATATGATATTGCAGTGGCTGATGACAATTGTCTAAACTGCACCACGAAATGTACATGTTACTGTACCGTTTACAGGCATTGATGCAGCCTGGTGAGCTCTCTGCTCACTGTATGCCGGTGCTTGGTTTCTCCCATTGCCACCAGACGGAGCTGCAGGCGGCACTATCAGAGCCCCACTCGGGGCTCATCCTGACATCGCCACGGGCAGTCGACGCTGTGATCAGTGCAGTCGGGGGACTGGGAGCAGGTAAATGCGTATTGGGCACAACACGGGTCAGATTATACGCACTGTGTGATGTATAAAGTACGGCATGCATACTGGGTACTCACTGCCCCAGTACTGTATTTGTGGCGCCAACATGCGGGTAAATCCTCTGTGATTATACAGCATTAGCATAAGTTCTCCGCACTGCCTCCTTACGATCAGACCACCATTGCTCGTAGCTAAAGTTTGGCGTGTTAAACTTCTTCTACGGCCACTGTACTGCCTTGAAAGAGCCTACATTTGCCTCACTAAACACTCTATGATCGTTACCATCTCCTTAAGTTTTTGGCAGAGTCTGGCTGTAGACTGACCTTGTGATGTTATGTGCCCTGCCCATTAACTTCCAGTCTTTAGGTTAAATTAGTGATAAATTAATGATTGATAATTATTTTTCTGTGTACATCATGTATGACATGAAATCCATTTTTATTTGATTTAGCTTACCTATTAAGCACTGGTGTTTTGGGGACAAAAATGCATGATTTTAATCCATAATTTCTTGCTTCTAGAGAAGCAGGCGTCGGTGCTGTCTATATGGAGCAGTCGACCCTGTTATGTGGTCGGTCAGGCTACAGGGGAAAAAGGTGAATCAAGTTTTTTGTTAGATATGTGACATTTAATGTAATAGGATTTAAATTTTGACATTCATGTGTGAATGTTTTATTTCACATATATATCAGATTATACCATATAGGAATCTTAGTCAGTCTACGCAATATCTCTTGCACTGAACATAATTCTCGTGTTACGAAATCACCCTGTGGGTTCAATCTTTCCTTTTAATTGAAAGAAACTCGTTGGTTTAGACCTACGTCACAACCATACTCTATAACCGTTTTGTCTTACTTGGACATACATGTAAGATTTTATGTTTTATATGACTGAGCCTAAAATTTCCTGATGGCTGAGGTCTTGAAAAATGTACTCTGAAAAATGGGCTTGAATGTCTTGTTATTTAAATTATAAGCTAGAAATAGATAAGACTGACCTATCTAAATGTATTTGACCTCGAGAGGCACGAGCAAGCTCGAGCAGAGCTCGAGCAGTTGACGCATCGCGAAAAAACTAGCAAAGCCAAATACATTAGATTAAGATTGACCCTGAATGTATGTGATTTTCACTTCATGTTGCAGCGTCCCAGCTTGGCCTGCACAGACTTATTGGACAAAACAGTGGCTCTGGGGAAAAACTCGTCCCACTTATCCTTGCAGGTAGATTGTAAAAAAATATATATCTATGGTTTGAATAAAAAAAAGAAGCTTAACAGGTCTGTTAAACAATCTAGACGGGATACTTTGTCTCGTTTATGCATTTTTCATGATTGAAGAAACTATATGTATGATACTTTTGCTGCTGAATCTGTTGAATTGGAAAGTGCTGTTTGCATTATGAACTGTTAATAGGCATATATCCCAGCTTCACTATAAATAGAATTGCAGTAAGGGGCAGACCATTACTTAGTTGGGGGGGCGCTAGTAAAAAATTTTCGAACAAACATTTTTTTTACATGGCCATATTATGCAAAAAATTTTTTTCACACGATGACGCTGACAAACATTTTTTTTCAATCACTATTTTAATGTCAACATTTTTTTTTGCATACAAAATGGACGACGACTTCTCAAATTTTGATTAATTTGTATTTATTAAAAGTGTATTAAAAGAGCATGGAATTTATTGAAAATACTACTAATATTTATATGTCAATGTTGAAAATGAATCGAAATAAATTAACGCTATTCACATGTGAAGCTTCAAAGAACCATATACATTTTTTACCTTACCTGTCAGACCACCTTTTAGCAGTCAACTCGTTTGGCTGTACGTCCACAATTAATATTTACACAATAGTTTCTTTATTTTTCATTCAATTTTCATCAATCTTACATACAGCTTGTATGCCTAATAGATTGTCATTCCATGGTTGATTCATGCCCCATGTCGGAAAATTGATCCCGCCCCAGGGGTTCATCAAATATTTTAGTATCAACCGTAGCTGGATGATTTTTGTTCAATTTTCATCAAATTTATACATGGTGTATTTGTCTATATGATCATCATTCCATAGTTGACTCATGGCCCTGGGGTCCATCAGAATTTGTAAGTATAAACCATAGCTGGGTTATTTTTCTCCAAATGTACACACAATGTGTGTGCCTATGTGAAAGGAATGGTAAAGTATGCAAATACGCGGCCTAGATACATCACTATGACAAGTGAACCTCGCTTATATTTGGTAAACCGCAGCTCATAAGTAATACTCTGAAGATCTGGTGGGCTTGATATTTGTCAATTTGAATATACACTCCTGGGTGTATAAATGAGAACTTTTTCCATCGCCAAAGGTCCAAAAAGTAACATTTTTCAGATAAAAGCTCATGGGTTTTCATGCAGAGGGATATGGTACACAGAATATGCTGATTGCATGCAAAGAACACTTCGTGTAATTATGAATACATTATGGATACTAAAAACAATAGGTAACATATAGAATTTTTAAGCGATAAATGTAAAAATAAAGTTTTCGACTCAATTGTATATTGATAATCAGATTGAGAGACCTGTTTGCAGTACACGGAAGATGTCACTGACATTCAAAAAAAATTTGAAGAAACTTCTTCAAATATGGTATAATATGTACAACGTATATCATTTCAGTGTGAAAATTTGCCTTTGCTTTAAGAGAAAGTAGATAATACAGAATACAGAAGAAATACATTAGCATCACTGCCATCAATAAACATACTGTCTGTAAAAATGAATGCCATAAACGCATAAAAATCGACATTTGTGCAAACAATTTTTTTTCTTTACAAATGAAACAAACATTTTTTTCCCTTTCTAAATGAGAACAAATAACTTTTTTCCCATGTGTGTAGTGAACAAACAATTTTATTCCATATTTTACTCGCGCACCCCCCAACTAAGTAATGGTCCACCCCTAACAAACATCACCATATGCACAGCATTTTCCTATAGCCTAACATGTGTTAGACATACAGTATGTTTTAATCTCTATTTGTTTCTGCAAGTTACTATTTATGGTAAAGCTGGAATAGAACTATTAGAATTTAGATTCCTTTTTCATCTGTTACAAGGCACTAACCACTTAAAGGGCATCGGCACCCTCATATTAATAACACATCCTTTTTCAGTTAATTGTCTTCTCTTGTTTTTCTCTTTGTAGATGCTGAGAAGTTTGCTAATCCTCTCTTGTTTCCATGCGGTAATTTGAGGAGGGAAACAATTCCTAATGCACTCAAAGACCATGGTTTGTAATATTTACAATTATAATTAATTCATATATTTTAGTTGACATCTTAAATTGAAACTAAGTAAACAAAACATTTCTATCTTCATTTTACACAAAATAGAATTCCTAGAAATAGATTTAGAAAACCAATCATTTGCCAATTTCCTAATGCTTTGAAAGACAGATTTTCAGTGATAATTAATTCATAGATTAATTTGGTAAACGTTTTAAAAAGCTTCCCCGCGTTTTACTACATATGGTAGTCAAATCACTTTGTTTTGTGTACATTGAAGTAGGGCAGCAATGTAAAAAATGTTTTTTTAGAATGAAACAAATTAGAAAATATCTCATCATTTTTGTTACACACACTCACATTGTATTGTTACAAAACCAATATTCAGTGACCTTTTGTTAGGGTCAATTATCATGTTTTCATAGGTCATTTGTTCATAGATAATTAGTGAAATATTGATTTTTGAAAAAGTTTGAACTTGTCTAAAATTTCAATATATCAACATAATAAAGCTCTATAATATTCTGAGCGTGCATTGCATCATACTACCCTCAACCTCCACCATTACGGGCCTTTCCCACCACATAAAATTTATAATATTATTTTCATAAATTTTTGTCATCTACATGAGCTTTCACATGTAAAAATCCCATGATATCCACCTCACCTATTTTCTGAAAACCTAGATCTGCGAGTGTACAGCAATGAGTGAAATGAATGCTGCACTATTTGATGTTCCAGGGGTGGGCCTGACGTGTGTCACAGTTTATCAAACCTCAGCTGACCGTGACATCAGGCCAAACCTGCAGCAGTATCAACTCCACTCCGGGGTAAGTTGGCCAATGTTTGCAAAAAGTACAAATTTTTTCTGTATTCAGAGTTTTACAAAAAAATATACGAGGCTATTTCATTTGTCAGCCCCTAAATTTGTATAGCTTGTCCAGTATTTATCTACATTTTCTGATTTTTTTTCCAATGAAAGTGACAGTGTATGAGTAAAGGTTGCATTATGTTTGTCACCCTGAAATAATGATAGTTTGAACTTGAGAATCACGGTTCAAAGTCCAGTGCTGTCAAAAACGTGTCTATTTAATAAGAATTATGAATGTTTATCTCAATCATATTAAATTCTGTATTTACTCCAATAATATGAGACGTATGCAGAAAGATCGAGAGGTATTGGTCTAATAGACCCTAATGACTAAAAGGCCCTGGAGGGAAAAGTTGAGAAGCCAAGCCACATCCTCTGAATAAGGAATAAGTAGGGCCTGCTAAATAAATTTTGGATTTCATCGATCGATTAATTGCAGAATTTTAGCACACCCTCAAGATGTCAACCGTAAAATCTTGCATGGTGATGTGTGATTTACATGTACAAACAAAGGTACATTTAGTCTTTGCTCTTAAGTCAATGTGTGCTCAATTTAGCGTGCTCAATTGTATAATTAAGCATGCCACTGGACCAATTAGAATGCTGTATTGGCGATGATTTACACGCATAATGATAGATTGATTGATTGACACGACTCCGTGCTGCAGGGTGTGTGTGGTTACATGGTCTTCTTCTCTCCGTCTGGAGTCAACTACACGGTCCCTGTACTGCGGGAGCTCGGGTGGCCGCTAGATGACATCCATGTAAGTGTTCTTATTCTATATGATGTACAATAGAACATCCCTGTTATTAATAAGATCATTCTGGGGACTTCCTGTCATTGATTTCAATGGAGTTTAAATGGAGGTTTGGGACCACCAAAATTGGTCGTCCATAGAGGGCATCTTTTTCTAACCACTTTGCCACTCATTCTTGATTCTGATTGGTTAAGAGCTGTATGTACAAAAGATCACAGGTGACTGAGAGCAGGCATTGACAGGAGAAAAGCATGAGTCATTAAGGTCTATGTGATAGGCTATAACACCTTTATATTTTTTAGCTGCAAAGTGATCTGCATTCCACCAGAGACTCTGTAATATAGTCCTAAGCTGACTTGGAGCAATAGGTTTAATGGTTTAATTACATATAATAAAGCAAATCATCTCAATTTAATTACTATCAACATGAATGAAAGGTTGTTCAACTGTACTTTACTAGTTGCACTCTATTGCATTCATGAATGAACGAATGACAGTTACAAAAATATATGGGGGAAAAAATGAAAAATACATCAGCTGCTGTCAGTGTGATTTTAAATTTTCCATCTTCATGCATATTGTCAAAACATAACAAGGCTCTACAATAATCACATTTCGGTTTTTTCGGGACAAGTGAAAATAGCCGTTGGAAAAGTGAATTCTCGTCTGCAGTTGTCTGAAGAAAGAATAACATACATTAATACCACATTGACAGCAATCAAACATTGAGATACATTCAAGGTTTGCCTACTGTCAGACAATATTGTTTTGTTCTATGATAATTATAATAAAAATGTTTTTTTTTTATACATTTCAACCTTCGAATCCTAATAGATAAAATTGTAAAAGGCATTTTATTTAGGTGCTGCATAAAAAGTACTTTATTTTTTTAACATGGTTATTATAATGTTTATGAGATTTTGTCTGTAGTACTAGTGAATTTGGGATTTGGACAAGTCAACTTTGATCTTCTTCGGGCAAACAAGTGGATTCAAATGTTATGTATAGAGCTCTGCCTAAAACAGTCACACCGTCTTTCTTTATATTAATTCCTTAGACCTACATTCTGGTGTTATCTTAATCGTAATTGATTCTGCAGTCTAATTCTTTAGTCCATTTCATATAAAAAAAGAACAATACCTGTTATGTTTTTAGAAACATTGACGACTAAGTTGTCATGGCGGCATTTCTCTAAGGTTGCCTTTGCGGCCTTCAGAAATTTAACCTTCCAGTTAGATTGTGATGCAAATAGAGCTTTTAATGTGAGTTATTAGCAATTAACGTTAGATTAACATCAGATCAAGTCAGCGATGAAGATAAGAGTGAGTCTTGAGCATGACCCAGACTATCGTTCAGCGAAAATGCGAGAGAATGCAAGTAATTACACTCATTATATTTTATACAATATAAGATAATCATTCAATTATATCCATTATCGCGCACACTCTGACTGATAATACGTTAATGTAGATGAAATTAAATCAAATCAAGAATCCCTTAATTCAATACATGCCATTGTAATTACTTTTATTTTATACTTCAAGAATCAATCACAATCTAATCTGATCTGTAAACATTTGATTTGCTGATGAAGTTAATTTTTGGCACAATGAAAGTAATCATACTGGGTCTTTTTCTCACTTTTATTTATCGCACAATCATGTGAACACGCAAACAGATTAAAATTTAATGATAAAGAGGAATGTTATTTCAATTAAATTGTAATGATTCTGGAATGCATAAAGCATTTTTGTGAAGATTTTAATCAAGTTAAATTGAACTTTAAACCAAAATAATTAGACCAGAAGACAAAATAAAACAACAAGACATTGCACTTGAAGGCACATACTCATACATGTATGTACTTAGTAGGGTATCTTGACACAGTTTTCTGAAAAAGTAGCAAATGTTTTGGATAGAATTTTTCTTTCACTAAATTGCTAAGTTGTTTTAGCCTTTGATACAAAACACACAATATGCTAATTGCTAATTGGTTCAGATAGTTAATACAGGGTGTCACAACAGTAACATGGAGAGAGAATCTCACTTCACTATGAGACTTTGTGATGTTTTAACAAGACCACCCCAAGTGACAATAAGCGTTATTAGGACAGTAAAACCTCCAACAAGACCTCCTCCAACTGGTCTCAATAGAGAGATGGTCTCGTATTTAAGGTTCACCGTGGTCTCTTTATGTAGCATTGGGACAGCAAAAAATGTTCTTGTTATAGCAGTGGTCTCTTTGTACAGAGGTGTCCTCATTTGAAGGTTAAACTCTACAATAAATTGGAGACAGTTGCTGTGTTCACACACTTGCAGTAATAACGACAGATGTTGTGTTAGGCCACCACTTCAAACACGATTCCCGCCGATTAGACAAAGAAACCACCACACCTTCTGGCCCCAAGTTAAACTCTTCCAAGCCATCAACCCTCATCTAGTGGGTCGGCCCACTGTCTCTAGCTGGCAGCTAGCACAATGTGGGGAGTCCTAGGTCATGTAATCGCCATCTGTTCAACACTAATTCCTGATATTAGGTACCAGTCGCTTTGTTGTTTTTACTGATGATTTCAAACGTGAAATCCTGAATGCTTATCCGGCTGAGGTTTTTATTCTTCATTGTACAGTATGTAACAACTTTTATATAAAGACCACCTATGGACTGGGCTCAAGAGCATGTTCTTTATTGAGAGGTGGTCTCATTATATGAAGACTAAAGGTGGTCTACTTAGGGACCATGAAAAACACATGTGATCTCTTTATGGATTGGTCTAAAATTTGCGGTCCTCCTGTACCATTGACTATGAGGTTTTTCTCTGATTACATGTATTTCAACTGTGAATTTCTGAACGCTCATCCCCAACTGGAGTTTTTATTCTCCAATGATGTAGTCTCACATGAAGTTGTAAACATTGTCGACAACAACGAGGAGAGATAAAAAAAGTAGGGGAAAAGTATTGTTTACTACGCGTGAGGCCGTGATTTGATTGGGTAGGTGATGTAGAATAAGGAGGAAACATGGTGGCAAAAAGTGGAGCAAATTGGGGCTCCATGCCCCTACATAGGGTGTGAAAATAAGTGTCATGGCCCTGTATGAGCCTCTTAACTTGAAGTCCAAAAGAAATGTGGTTAAAGTCTCTAAAGTTACATTAAAGGGTTGAAATTGTGTTACATTTACATGTCTAAAAGCTAACAAAAACGGCTGTGTAGTTGCGTCACTTTTAGCCCATACGTAGACCCAGCTCAGATGTAGTCCATGCTTCCTGGCAGAGACCCTGGATATGGCCCTGGATAGGCTGATACATGGGCTTGCACGGGTTTTATTGCTTGTCGACAGACATGCTGGAAAATGATGATGTTATTGTCAAATCATGCAGTTGTCTATTTCACACACAACTGGGTACACGAGGTTTTAAAAGCGTTTTGTTGAACTTGTGCCAATGTTATAGTCTTTTTTTTCATGCTGTCGGCTGTTGCTGCTCAATTCATAGTTATTATCACTCAGTTTTGGAAGTAATTTATGGTCAATAAAATGTGGCAATGGATGCATGAAACGATGACGCAAGTGGCGGTGAACGTTTGGCCACGTACAACGGTGCTGCATCTATTTTGCAGATGCAGGGTTTTAATGTTTTGCCGAAATGACGACTGCAACTATATAATGTGTGAATAAAGCAGGTTTTGGGGGACTCCGCCTCACATTTAATAGTTTAGGATGAGCGGTTTATCATTAGAGCATGTCATAGCTAGTTTGTTGAGATTTAAGCCTGAACTTTGGTCAAATTACAGGTTTTTCTTGATACGGGCTGTGTCATTTTGACACAATGTTTTTAAACCAACATGTTACAAAATTATGTGTCTATCAGTTTGAAAATGCATCAACCGCGCTTACAACATAGAAAATCTAAATCAACGTAAATGGAAATTGTGTATTAATGTTTGATTTCATCCATACATTGGGCTAGGACTTTTAAAGTTGTATTGAACCCGATGATGATGATGATGATGTTTGATAGGCATAAGTTACCATGAATTTCATTTTTCCTTCTGATTATTACATGTTAATGTTACTATTATCATTTTACAGACCAATTGATTACATATTGATGATTGTCATCGACATATTAAACTACTTTAAAAAAACTGTCAACAAAGTCAGGCTAAGAATATATCACAGTTATTGTATCTACAATTCACATGTTTACTTATGGCTATGTAGCCTATAAACTGAGAACAAATAAATCAAATGAAAATTCACATACTATTGTAGAAATACGTAATCTAAGAAATTGTAATCTATTGATGGGATGGGTTTTTATGAATGGACACAATTAAAACTTATTGGGAGCATTTTAGAACAAATTTATGTCTCTCCCTTCCCCTGCACCAGACAACTTTGTAGAAATCTCCAGACATACAGCCAGTACAGTAGAGCCTCTCTGTTAAGATAATCCTGGGGAATGCCCCTAAGCAGTCTCAATAGACAGGTGGTCTTGTTATGGAGGTTCACAGTTGTCTCTATAAATGAACATGACCAGGAAAATTGTCATATTATAGTGGTGGTCTCTTTATAGAGGTGGTCTTGATTAAAGGTTTGTATTGTTAGTGTCTCTACATCTGTCAGTGTTCCAAGTTTATCAATGTAAGCAGCAAAACTCCATGACAAACAGAAGACCATTTCCAATAGAGGACTTGAGGTATATATAGACATGTGTCTCGTAATCTACTGCTGCTGCTGCTGCTGCTGCGGCTGTGGTCGGTGTGTATCACCTATTACCGCCTCTCCATCCCTCGCCACCCGTGTTAACGGCCGCGGCTGAGGCCAATAGACCTACTACGCGTGCTGCCGCGTTGACGCGTGAGAGCTGAGTGATAATAAGTGATCTGTCGCTGTATATTTTGCTGAGCAGACAGGTCTGCCGTGTTATCAAGTACAAAATCTCTCACTGCTCCGCGCCGCCTGCTGCCTTACTCATCCCCGCAGCACGTTTTATTGCCACATACACCTATTAAGAAGAGATGTGTTTTGGATTTGTGTTGGTGTGAATCGGTAAAAACGCGCTGCCGGCGTCGGTGCTTGCTTTTGAATCCAGGGTTTGATGCTAATGAAAAAAGGTTGTGATTTGAATTGGAAAAAAAATATAAATAAAACGACGTGTAGCCAGGATGTATGACAACAGTTCAGGCACAGGACACAGCAACTTTGCAACTTTATAGTTTTCTTTAACTATTTGAAGTTTGTATTTTCATAGAGATTGAAGCCTGGTCTCTTGTAGGATTGTCTGTTGAAAAAGTGTATTTTATCTCTTATTTACATGTAAAAAGTAAACTTGTCTCTTTTATAAGATACTGCACTTATTTTCCTAGAATTCAAGCTGGTCTTTCATAATCAATCAAAGTTTACTTTAAAGCTTTAATTACTTCTTTTATGGATTAATAAAGCTTTGCCATTCTTTCAATATACCGGCAGAAAAGTCTCATAAATGCATGTTTCTAGGCACATGTGCGCCTTTTACTTGCTAACATGTTTCTCTGTCGTGAGTATTTCGTGAAATTAGCATTTTGATTCCCCTCATACATGTATGCTAGAGACAAATTAATAATCATCAGTTTACTCATGGGCCATGTGAAAATTAGTCAGCCATGACAAAATGTGGCCAGTCCTAAATTACGTTACAATAGCATCTCCGCCGACCAGAGGAGACCACTTTTCTAGCGAGAACACTTGAACTTAAAATAATCAACCAGCCCCTGCTAAAATCACATGGCATAGGGTAGCAGCAGATGGCAAGTAGTGCTTCTTTCATGGGCTGCTCATTGTCGTTGATGCTGGTAATAGACAGCAGATTTATGCTGAGGTGTGGTCCCACCGCCTGCCAACATTTGTATGGCGTGTTTGTGGCCGAGATGCGGTTAGTGGGCGGTGAAGCTGTCACCACCAAACAAACTCTCAGCAGCCACTCACAACAACTCATACAGGGCTGGACTTTCTGTTGGGTTTGATTTAAATAGTATTTTATTGTTTCATGTATCAGTATATGCATGTACACTTGTATCAGGATGTATAAGTTTCATTGTATTTGCCTCTGCAGCAAGCACTTTGAACGTTAACCTTAATAGAAGCAAATCTAACACTATTGCTGTCATAGAGCTGATACAAATCTAGTACTTAACTGTTAGCAGTTGTTTTATTCCGTGTTACTTGAAGCACCAGAAATCTTTTACATTTACACTATTTCATTGGCACTAAAGTTGACGTAACTGAATAACTGAAATTTATGGCCAAGTAAGATTTTTTCTCTATGAACTTAAGCGCAGTTGTCAAGTTTTATTGGTTGAAACATACGCTTTAATCGAAGAATAAAAATGCTCTCCTGCAATTTCTAATGCATCTGATATGTTTTACAGTGGAAACTCATTATCTCAAAGCTGTAGATAGAACATGACAAGAGTAAAACTATCAAGATTGACAATAGTTGAGATAACTAACTAAAATATATTCATAATGTAAATGAAATGAAATGAAACTAGCGTTCAAAATAACCAGATGTTAAAGTTAAGCAATATTGAGATAACAAGGTTCTTCTGTAGTTCATATTATATGAGATAAAACAAAAGTGGCTGTCAGCAAAACTCACCACAGGGCTCAGTGTGAGATAGAGCCACCAACCCACGGCCAGCAGTTGTCTACAAACCAGATTTCTTTTTTCAAAATTTTTGCCTATTTTGAAAAAAGAAACTACCACCTGAGCAGCACAGACGTAATGTTTCAATTGTTCCGCCTCATTGGAGGAAAGTTTCCATTTTGCCGTGTGATGAGGCTTTGATGCCTCGACTGAGGAGCCGGGGGCAGGTGTTCTGTTGGCAGGTCCCATAGTTCATTTTAAAAACTCTTTTTTTTCAGTGCAACCTCAGATTAAGACGTAAAGTGACTCTGGTGGTCCTAACAGACAGGTTCTACTGTATATCAGGACCACTAGAGCATCCTTCTTTATGCAGTGAATGAAAACGTAGACTTGGAGGGTGTATAAGTCATTCCATTCAGTTTATGTTCAACTTGTAAGATGTACAATCATCATCATTGGTTTTGAGCTGGAACCTTCTATAATTCACGAGCTGAGTTTTTTTCATAAACATATCAGCGTACTAGTTTCTCTTTGATTTAAAAATATGATATATTTATATGTGAAACATGTTAATATTATTTTCCTTATACTTAAAACAGCAATGGTATCATTTGCACCTACATGTACATGTATTTGCATTCGGTTCATATGCACCTGCATACATTGTAGGTAAAACTCCTAATGGGAGTGCATAATGATTTCAAATCATCAGATTGTTTGTTTTTTCAACTTTGATATGAAGTATAAGAGAGCGAAAAGACTATTGTAAAACAAGAAGTGTTTGTGCATGATTTAATTTGCAAATTTCGTAGGTAGGTGCAAAAACGCAAACTTAAATATTCAGCAAACATTAATAGCTATGTAAAGTAGGTCCAGGATGGACCAAAATCACAAAATTAAATAGTCACAAAATAATTTATAGATGAAAATCGCAAAATTTAATAGCCACGAAATATTCTACACTTACAGTATTGAGTATTGAGTATTGAGTTACACATACATGTACCTATGATATACATGTATGCAAGTTGGCGAAAAACATTTTGCAAATACATGCACAGTTTTTGTACACTATGCTTTAGTCCATATTTTATTATTGCTATCTTTTCTCAATGTGATTTGATTTCACAGCCATACCTACATTTTTATATTGGAAATATTGAAGTTGGAATTTCGATAATGGAAATGAAAGGCTTTAAAAGTACATTATGTTTCATTTGTTTGTACATGTACTAGTATTTCACAATTTGCGTTACATTTCTACAACCAAAGCGTTTTTTTATAACACCTCATTTGATACATCACGATCATTGCTTGTTGATAGTTTAATATTCTTTTTAAATTAACAGTGTTCAGAAAAAAACATAGTTTAATAGTACATTGAATAGTTAATCTGTCCAATATGTCTTGTAACCAAGTATTGGGCAATTTATGTCACAGATGGATATATTTACATGGAAAAAATGACTATAAATAGATGGATAATTACTCAGTCAGACAAACCGTAGAACATTCTGATTTGGCATAATACAGTTATGAATACAATGCATTTTCCAGTTAACATGAAGATAAATAAACAAAACATTAAAAACTACATGTACACGTACCAGGGAAGATCTGCGTTGAAGTTCAATTTAGCAGCTTGATGGATACTTCGTCTACTAGGATGTCCTTATTGTCATAGGCGTTACTTTGATATTAAATGTACCAATATGACATCATACAGATGATTCAATCTTCATACAGAATAGTAAAAAGACAACGCAAACATAATGTAAAATTTACGCTCCAATACAAAAGACGAAACATTCTAGAAGGTGGCTAGATACATTGTAGGACAGTTGATGCGTCTAGAGCCAAATTAGGGTACATTTGTACCCAAGTTTTATAAGCTGATTTGTCTCTAAATACACTGTACATAATAATTATTAATCTGCATGCAGAATAATACCTGAATGAATTAATAATTCACACAGTGTATTAAAATGGCATCGAAATGTGAAATTTACAACCCTATGTATTACACAATAACATTATTAATACCATGTCTCTATAAAGAGGCTACCTCTATAATATTAGACCATTTTTCGCAGTCCCAAATCTTCAGAAAGACACAGCCACGAACCTCCATATTAAAGAGACCATCATTCTAGCAAAAACACTTGAGGCCCGTCCCTGGGTGGTTTTTTAAACGTCCTACTGTATGAAACACGCTCTAGCAGTCTCCAGATGGTGTCTAGTAACCTGATTCTCCAGGTGCTGTGAATGAGCCGTCAGTTGTTTGGCCCCTGCTGGCAAGTTATAGACTTTTGAACCAAATTACACAGGATTAAAATATGTTGAAATCTATAATTAAAGACAGGCTATGACATGCATTCTAGCAGACACAGATGCTGTGTCTAGTAGCTGTGCTAGCAACCATAGAACCTCTCTATTAATAACACCTGCAGACTGGATTCAAGTGGTCTGAATAGAGAGATAGTCAATTAATAGAGGTTTGCACAGGTTTATGTATGAATGATTTGGACCCCTAGCATATTTGGTGGTATAGAGGGGATCTCTTTATAGAAGTAATCCTAATCGTAAGTTCTAATGCATGTAGCTCCATTATGCTAGTGAATTTTGCTGATGTGAAATCATCAATACATTTCAATTCCAATAGAACCATAAAACTTAACAAGGCATTAGCAAATGTTCAATTCTGAATGTAATTGGTGATGAGGCATGCTTTAGCTAGCTGTTTAGCAGCCCGCGTGCTGGGATTAAGGCATCGCTTGTCTTGCCCCTGCTGGGCGGTTACGTTTCCGGCGGCTTTGGCATAAAACAAGGTTAGAGATAAGTGGTAGCCCTCTAGCACTGAAAACTGGCCGGGATACAAGCTTTTCCCAGTAGGTAAATCTGTGGTCTACCTGTTTTGGCAGGTGCATTATGCATACGTTTGTCTTTTTTTTTTAACTTTGTACAAATTTTATCTATTATTTGAAAATAAATTGCTCGGAGCGATTTGTCTGGTTAATTCCGATAACGAACGAGACTCTAGCCTATTAACTAGTTCGCGGATTCCGTCTCGTCCGCGTCAACTTCTTAGAGGGACAAGTGGCGTTTAGCCACGCGAGATTGAGTCAAATTTTGATCGAACTATGATGGGAATAAAATATATGGGGTTGGTATTCTGTCACATTACAAAATTCATCACTCTCGTTAAAATCATTTTTGAAGAAATATAATGTCGCTATCCCACAATGTTTGTTTGATATTTATTGTGTATTTATGGTAAGAGGCTGTCGTCCCTTTTTTAACATCACTGCATGCAAATAACTAGCCAAAGCCATCTTATATTATAAACCTTATTCCATTTATCAAATATCCAATCATGCAAACAATTTTCCTAGGATTGTGATATGCTTTATAAAATAACTACATGGACAGATTTGATCTTCAAATCCTATAAAATTAATTAGGTAAGAGGCATTTAGATAAAAAACAGAAAGGATTCTTAATTTCATTTATTTTATCCATGCGTCACAAACATAGAAAGTGATAAGTTTATAGCGCAGCAAGGCACACATTGAAGATTCTACTAAAAATATTATATTATGTAAAATTGTCTGTCCTTACTACTGAGTTATACGTTTGGGAAAAAAAACAATATAAATTCTTTTACTTTTATTTTAAAATAAGCTTTTCATCTCCAGATAGACCTTCTCAATTTTCATAATATTTTACAAAACAATACAGCTCTCAGAGTCCAGTTCTTGGATTCTATTTTCAAACTTTTTTTCTTGATCAAAAAGTTGAGTTCAGGTTTGATATCTCAGTATCATATGAGGTCTTCTGACTATCAAGTTTTGCTTCTAATTCCATTATCATCTTTTGCGATCTTTCATTTGTATCCTTCAAAAACAATATGTTTCTTTCCATATTTTCCATCATGGCAATCAGCCTGTGGATTTCTACATCATTCCTACAGTCGCCATCACACTGACTGTCCAGTAGGGTCGATTTAACCAACACACTGGTCAATCCACTCAACATCAAAATAACCAACAAACTCATGATGACGTTCGCTTTGTGTTGTGTCTTAATATGGAGTGACTGAATAAACTGGTTTTAAATCTAATGTTCACAAACTGTTGAAATAAGAAGTAAAGTTTTAATCAAGCATGTTCCATCAGTTGATCTTTAAAGTTCATGCAGCTTGGAAAGTTACTATGGATACAGCTCATGTCTCACCGCATCTAATTTCATTGTTTGAAATAAAATATGTTAAAAGTAAAAGATGAACGCATGGACAGAAATATAAGGAATATGAAAACATATGCAATGTACTATTATTGTGCCAACACCAAATTTATTCCACTACTTTTTGGCTTGTAACAATTTTTTCTCTTAGACAGTTATTCTGTAAATTATTAGAAAGGATTCACAATTTCACACTAAAATGCTGCAGCCACCATGGTCACATGCATTGTATAGGGTCGAAAGTTAGTAGAAATCAACTGAGACTAAGGAGTGGCCATTCTTTCTTTTCCCCTAAATTGTTTACTTATAGTAACTTTAAACTGAATATAGACACTCAGAATTAGTCACTTCGTCCTTTAAATATAAGTACTTGTTGTATAGTGCAAACTTAATCAACTGGTTTCTCGTGCAATTCTCTGCAACAAATAATTGCTAACGCGAGGTTCAGACACTCCTGTTGTAAAGCCGAATCAACCATGGTAATGTGGTCATTGGTATTTGGTCATTGGTATTTGGTAAATTTTCTCATGAAATGCGTGTTATTAGGGGTATGATTTTTTTCTTATGTATATCTAATGTCTTAACAGCTTGGAAATAGTCAGAGATGAACTTTGTGACTGTCAGATTGGGGCTTAAATGTAGAAACATTCAGCATGACATTTGGCACTTCCGACTGTTAATGTAAATGTTTCTTGTACGTCTGATGTACGAGTACAGTACAATCTTGCCAGTGACACGACAAGTGTTTTAGTGCTAAATGTGGAAACTTTAAGAATGACTTCACTTACTTCTTAGTGTTTTTGCGTCACTTCAGGTGCTGAAGCAAAGCCCTGTATTTTGTTTGTTTGTAACTATGTATGTATGTATGTATGTATGTATGTATGTATGTATGTATGTATGTATGTATGTATGTATGTATGTATGTATGTATGTATGTATGTATGTACATGTATGTACATGTATGTACATGTATGTACATGTATGTACATGTATGTATGTATGTATGTATGTATGTATGTATGTATGTATGTATGTATGTATGTATGTATGTATGTATGTATGTATGTATGTATGTATGTATGTATGTATGTACATGTATGTATGTACATCATGTATGTATTTACATGTATGTATGTACATGTATGTATGTACATGTATGTATGTACATGTATGTATGTATGTATGTATGTATGTATGTATGTATGTATGTATGTATGTATGTATGTATGTATGTATGTATGTACATGTATGTATGTATGTATGTATGTATGTATGTATGTATGTATGTATGTATGTATGTATGTATGTATGTATGTATGTATGTGCATGTATGTATGTATGTATGTATGTATGTATGTATGTATGTATGTATGTATGTATGTATGTATGTACATGTATGTATGTATGTATGTATGTTTGTCTCTGGACAAGCTAGACCGTTTACCGATGAACCAATTTTGTTCAAACTTTACACAACAATCAGGTATGAGGTGACCCCGAAGGGATTTTGACTTTTGGCTCTTTGCCAATTAAAGTGTGGTTTCTACAGGGCCATTTATGGTCCAATTTCAACATTCTTACTAATACTAAATGCACAATGAAAGAGTAATATTACAGCAACGGCAGAAGTCTGCTTGGTGCTGTTTCCTGTGCCGCTACAAGATCAATATGTAGCATGACGGAGCCAATATTATTAGACATCGGCACATTATTTGTGACCGAGTACATACATTGTAATTTTGTACTTCTAATCAAGATTTCCATAACATTTTATTAAACATCTGTGTTGTGCAAAAGTCAATATTGTTCTAGCCATGCTGTGCTCTGTGAGCACTTTTGATCTAGCTCTAATTTGCACGATTGCCAATCATTTTCACATACATGTAAATTGCCAACCAATGAAGCTTACCAACGGGTCATTGATTTTAGTGTTTACATTTAGTGCTAACTATTATTTTTATTTGTTACACCATGAAAACAATCAAGCTCACTCGAGCAATTTTGCAAATCTGCATTTTAAAAAACCTAGTTGATTTAAATGACAATTTGTCCAAAAAAATCATCAGGGTAGATTGCCAGTAGTTGGACCTGTCAATCTATACTGTACATGTACTTGCTATTTCTTCTGACTTGTGCAGTTTTGTATTGAGTGTGGAAAGGTTAATAAGCGTAGTAAACTGAAATGTACATGATGTGGTTTACAGTAGTGATTCTATATGTGCTCTCATGATTTTACATTTTACACCAGGTCACTGGCACACTCATTGGTCATTAATTGGTCATTTCTCATATGACCCCCTTCTATCTGCTACCCTCCCAAAAACATTGGCAGAAAATTAGTTAACTTCACCCTCCAACTCAACCAGAACCACACCCATACCCATACAAAAAACCTGGATGGGCTGTCTGTGCTAAGTAAACAGCAGCTGTGAGCTGGCAAAGAGACCTGGTGATTGGTCCCTATTCACAAACGTGTTGTGACAAGTCGCCACCTCCAGCTATTTCTCTCACTGTCAAAACAAAGTGGCTCCATGAGCTTTTCATCTTACTCTCATTTTCACTCATGAGTCTTGTGTACAGATTAGTGAATGGCACAATAATGTATTTATAAGTGCAATGTGTCGAGTTATTGACAATTTTATGAGAGTTCATCATTGATGCCTACCACTGTGCACAGCCTAGCACAAGGCGTAACATAAGCTTAAGTTTACCGTGATGGGCTGTTTGATATACCTGAAGGCACAGTGAGGGTCAATTAGACATCCATTGTGGTAATTTTTAGCATATACAGGCTTTATTCTAGATTGAAATAGTTGTACCATTTACTGCCTCAGCAGTTACCACTCTTAACAGTGTTCTCTAATTAAATGGACAAAATGTTGGTTTGTTTCACTCATGAGCCCCTAGCATCGTGAGGTGGTGGGGATATATATACATATATACCGTATACGACCATCCAAGCGCCCAGGGTTGTTAAATTGAAATTTTCTCAAACTTGGGGATGGGCTGTTACATGAGAGTGCAGTTACTACACAATTCTTAAGGACATTTAAGAAAAAGAAGGGGGAGGGCTATTAGACGAGGATGGGCACTTGGATGGTCGTATACTGTACTATATTTAATATACAAACACTGTTCTTACTATTATTGTTTCAAACTGTAAAGGATTTACACTTAAATTTAAGTGTGTTTTCCATTGTTTCAGCTGATTGCGATGGGCCCCACCACAGAGGCAGCCCTCCTGGACCAGGGTCTGTGTGTGGCTGGGACAGCACCAAACCCCACCCCAGGGGATGTCCTCAACACCATACAGGCCATCAGGAAGCAGGCCGAGGAAGCATAAATGGCAACCACTAATATCCAATGGTCTACTTAGGTGCAAATGTGTCTGTTACTATCATTGTCACAAAGGGGAGGATGACGAGGGATGTTCATGATATATGTTCGGGCCCTGTGAGGTGACGTCTGTCAGTAGATGTGTCCAAGGAGCTAATTGTCACATAAAATCAGTGATATATGTACATTAGGACCTGTGCAAATATTAACTCAAATTTTGGATATTAAACTCAAATTTGGTGTTTACACCTTTCAAGTTCAAGGGCAGTTATTGTGTCTGAAGTGGTTGTCAATGTCAAAAGTTCAGACCTTTGGTAAGAGTTGCTGTTGATGTTCAAAACTCATCACCGAGATGTCTTTCACTCAAATGTCTTTCAGTGCGTTGCTATGTTCTACTGACTGTAATGTAATGTGTGTGCTCAATTGTATAAGCTGTGATTGTCTTAAATCTAGAACGCTGTGAATCTTAATGTCTGGCTTGGCATTTTTAATTGTAAATAGAATCATAGGTTGTAGATGCCAGTCATACTTGCTGCTTGTAAACTTACCATTAGTCTTTCACTGTGTTACCGTTATAAGTATTAGTTTTAAAACAATTTACTAGTATTATGTATTGCATCTACCTTTTTTTTCTTTGAGTACTAAAGTGTTATTTTAACATTAGTGATGATTCTTAATTGAAGTAAAATAATTGATTTTACAATATCTATCATTTGAAAGAAGAAAAAAACCAGATTGTAAGATTATAGTTACAGAAATAATTACCATAAATCAATTGTACGGTATACGACCATTCAAGCACCCAGGGCCATTAAATTGAAATTTTCTCAAACTGGGTGGTGGACTGTTACACGAGATTGCAGTTACTACATAATTCTTAAGGACATTTACGATAAAGAGGGTGAGGGCTGTTACACTTGGGTGGGCACTTGGATGGTCGTATATGGCAATACCTACCATATTCGTTCTTATAAGGGCACAGTCATGCCCTTTTAAGTGCTCCCCCCTGTTTACAAAAATTAAGTTAAACAAATCTTGCTCTTTTTTTGGAAAGATTCCACTTACCTGATGCCATATTGTTAGACTAACATGCCAGTATTATTTGGATAACCACATAACCACATTGGGCGTGTTGTGAAACATTGTTTGTGGTTCATACATGTTGACATTTAACGTTCGAAGCGAGCGATAGAAGAAAAATTGGATAAACCACAAAAAATTGTTGCGGTACACTTATTAGTTTTTTGTTTTTGTCGAAATTTGTGTTTTGTGTGCGCAATGTGCACTTATTAGAATAAATACGATACATGCTAATTTTATTTTGGAAAAACTATATCTATTGTTTTTTGTATGCCAGATTGTGGTGAAAGCAATTATGTAAAATATTCAGTATAATCTAATACAAATGTTAGTCTCGGTTCTATTTGAACCATGGTTGTAGATTTTTTTCCAGATCATTATTTAGGACAATGTAAAATAGTGCCTTCCATTTTTGCTGAAAATATACACTATTCTGATTGGCTGAGAGGCGTATTGGAAAAATTGATCTCATACACTACAAAGTTTAAAAAAACAAAAATTATATATATATTAACATGGGAGAATTAAGTTAATTATAAGATTGGAAGTGAGAGATCAGAAAATCTTGCACCTCGTGTGGGCCTGAAGCGTTCTCACTCATGACGCTCACTTGTTCTGTCAAACTCCACACGCGGTGAGATATATTCTGATCTGTATGACTGTTTTGTGGTACATACATGTATATGTATATGTTTAGGGATATATTAAACTTATAAAAGTATTGTATTACATTTTTCTTTAGTTGTCTTATTATGTAGTTCCCAACTACATATACATGTACATGTATCTCTATTCAGATCTGATATTATGTACAGCTACTTTGATTTGTTCTCACTGGTTACAGTAGAACTTCCAGTCCTCCACTGTTAAGACTACTACAGGAGACTGCCTTCCTGGTGGTCTCCATCGAAAGGTCTCTTAATAAGCATTCATGGTGGTCTTTATGATATTATGAAGTTTTCTAATTCTTAGAAATGGTCTTATAACAGAGGCGTTCTCAATAGAGAGAGGTGGTCGTAATTGGAGGCTCTGTTGTATAACAGATGAGAAAAATATCAACTAAATGGGCATAAAACAAAACTGGCTAGGCTACTGCAAACAAAAAGTTGGGGGCTCAAGTGAATCAAATGGTTTATAAAGTATCTAGTGGATGTGTTAGTCCCATCAAAATAAAAACTTACATTGTTGAACTTCCAGTTGTTACTCTTGATGTTATAAGTATTGTGGACCATTTTTGGTTTAGTTTGAATCCGGATATATCAATTTAATGGGACCAAAGATTTAAAATGTTAGGACCTGTTGAAAATGTAGTTTATGACTTTGATTTGATTTGTTAAGATGTTCCTATTGTAGCGTACATGTATTCTGCTAACATTGCTTACATATACTCCGATA
Organism: Streblospio benedicti; assembly: GCA_019095985.1. Classification (NCBI taxonomy): domain Eukaryota; kingdom Metazoa; phylum Annelida; class Polychaeta; order Spionida; family Spionidae; genus Streblospio; species Streblospio benedicti. The sequence continues at coordinate 2,561,149 of CM032668.1, forward strand.
GAATTGTACTTAGCCATAACATTTGCCAATTTAATTAACCATAGATATGAAGTTTTAGAAATATACGTTGAAATGTACACCATATGTGTTGGCGGAATAAAAAATGCTTTGAAATATAGTTTTTCCTTTTCTTGACATTTTGATATGAATGTTGCATTGAGAGTGCACTAAGATCAAGTACGCAGACATACATGTAAATGTTTCACCTATTTGCACTAAGTTTATTTTTTGTGTCATTTTGTTGACTTCTGCTCATGCTGTGGGCAGTATTCTCTATATAGGAGACTTGCTATCTTCTGTATAGGCAGATCCAGATGGGGAGGGGCCACGCACCTCTCATTTTGCCACAAAAATATTTCATTTTCATGGGGTTTTTGGCATGTCCCCCATCGATCACATGTACAAACTTGTGAGATTATCACATGAACTTATGTGATGAAGCTTGTGAGTGTAAGAAAAGTCATATTCTATCACTTCGGGGTTTTTTTCATTATTTTTCCCCACATGTAAGTAACTAGAGATCCTAGACCTCTCTTTCCAACATATATTCCACCACGTCCCAAACTCATATATCTAGATATATGATGGTACCCTTGATTTGCTGATTTTCATATATAATGGGTCATTTATGTCACAAACCTTACATGTCATGAATAAAAACAACCAAACCTATGTCATAAAAGGCCAGCGTAAACAGGTCGCGCTGCACTAGATGCACCATTACATGTCACATTCCGTATCTAAAAATTATTGATGTTATGGCTGCACTCTAATGGGTGATGATAAGAATTATCTAACCAACCTTGAAAAGTGACATGATCAGAAATCATGTGAATTTTCCATATATTGTTTGTAATTGGGCTGATTTGCACACATATTTACATCATAAAATCCCAGCACAAACAAGTTAAACTGTATTTTGATGTGCCATTGTAGCATTTTGTATCTACTGGTGAGAAATAGAGAATTTATGACACTATGCGAGAGTGATGATAAACATTATCTTTCAGACCTTGAAAAATGACATGGTCTGAAACTAGACCAATTTTTCCTCGCTTTTTGTACAGGGCTTACAAAGATTACATCGCGTCTAGGTCTATCTGTCCTGCCTATTGAAAAGTAAGTGAGCCAGTACGAGTTCAAAAACTGGAGCATGCAAATGTATGTCATCCCAGTCTACTGTGCCATTTCTCGATGCTACAGTCTGAATACATAAATTTACGTGTGTCTACAGTCAATCAAAAGCCAGCTCATTTGCATATTTCCATCAAAAGCAAGGGCAAGCATTTATAACTTATTACTGAGTTTTACCCAGGCCCTCTGGTGGTGAGGTTAAGCTGGCTATGTCAACCGCCGTACATGTAAGGTAATGTATTTAAAAATCTAAAGAAAGAGATGTGACTTTCTAACCGTAGTTGTTACATGAGTTTTGTTATTTTAAAAACATTGAAACGTGGTGGAGGGCTTTTAGAAAGTTGGAGGTGGGAAAAGAGCGGAATAAAAGTAAAAAGATTACTTCTTGGACTCTTATTAACCCCCCCCCGTACTCCCCCCCCCCCAATAATTATAAATAAAAATGTGGAAAAGTGCAGACATAATTTCATCTGTTGGAGAAAGGTATCCTATAAAGTAGTTTATGTCATACCGTTCTCCACACTTGTGCATGTAAATCTCGGTACCACAACAGAGGCTGAACGCTGTGATATGAACAACTGTATTTTCCCAAGTTTGCTTGTAAATTCAATTTTCCTCTCACTGCAAGCTCCTACCACTGTATTGACATAGCTGAAAACACAGGTTCCATTTGACTATATCAAGTGGCCCTGCTAGGGACTGAAACCCATGACGACCCTGTGGTTGTGAGACGAGAATGATGCATCAAGTGGCCCTGACCGGACTCGAACGCATGACCCCATGGTTGTGAGACCAGAATGGTACCATCATCCCAAGCAGCGGCATAACAGTGACAAGTTCATTCGAATATTATTAAAAAGATCACTCTTGTCTGCAACACCCGACCCCGACCCCGACCCCCCCACACACACACACACACACACGCACGCACGCACGCACGCACGCACGCACGCACGCACACACACACACACACACACACACACACACACACACACACACACACACACACACACTGTGTTTCTGTGATGACATCATTTTTCTCTGGACAACATACCGCCCCACCCCCTGTCATCATTTATTATCTTATCATTTCCAAACCCCCGAACCCCGCCATCCCGCGATGAGGTCATTTGTAAATTACCCCTTGCTGCATGTGCAGATTCTAAGACTAATCATTTTCCCTGGGCATAATTTTAAGACGCCCCTGACAAAAAGCGTCAGACCCTCAATTGGTAATATTCGAACCAGCCTACCCATCTGGCTGTGAACTTTTCAAACCAGCCGGCCCAGGCAAAAGTCTGCCAGCACTGGACTGCCGTGTAATCTCTTATCTCTACCCTTAATTCAACTTTTTCAGATCCGGGGGAAACACCCATATCATTTTTACCCTATGTGTCCAGCCCCTTCCCGGGTGTCGCTTGGAGCTAACATGGTCGCATTCCTGTTTGCCCCGTGGCACCAATGTAAGTATATGTATGAGGTCAGCCGGGGGACAGGCATCAGATGGATTTGAGACAGTCCACATTCTTTACGAAGCGATTTGAGACGGGGAGTCCACATGCACGCACGCACGAGACCGCGCACGCACGCACGCATGCACACACGCACACACACACACACACACACACACACACATATATACAGATATATATACATGTATAGTCGTATATGGAGGGTCTTTCTCTTATGTTTGCTGCCCATAATCGATACTGATTGGTTCAGAGGCGGAGTATAAAAACTGATGGCCTACGTTACAAAGTTGAAGAACTAAAGTGATAAATAAACATGAGATGAAAGTGTAAGTACATGTACATGTATACGTGTGGGGGTGAGAGATCAGACAATATCTCACATCGTAGCTCCTTAATTGTGCAAAGTTTGTCTGACCTCTCAGCCCTACTCGTATGCTATGATAACAGCAAAGCACTCTCACACTACTAATAACCTATCCAAGATGTCACAATAGCAGGTTATACCGAACTAAACATAGATTAAAAATTAAACAAACCAAAAGAAACCAAAAACAAAGCACCAAACAAATCCAAACTACAAAAGGGGCCGCCAACCTCCAGCGTGCAGTCGACAGGGGCCTGCTGGTGAACGCTCGCCGCACACGCGCGGTTTTAGACCAAGAAAAATGGCCTCTCGCTCGGAGGCGTCCGTCTGCGGCAGCATCCATCAGGACCACGCCCTGCTGCCGCAGATAGCGGCAGCCGCGTTGACGGACGCGCGTACGGGCGCTTAAAAACCGGCCCGTGTCATTAATATTGGTCGGCAACGTAAACACGCAACTCATCAAATGGCGACCTGGATGCGGAGTCACGTGATGATTAATCACGTGGTAATCGGCAGGTTCCCCGGCTGGAAACAACCACGCGTCTTGTGACGTCATCACCACCATCATCGTCGTCATCAGCGTCAAGTGTTTTTTTTTCTTCTGCTTTTTTGCACTCCTCAGCAACTGTTGTCTCTTGAAATGTAATCAGTGATTTTAATGAGTTTTCTAAGCAGTGTTAACTTGCCCTCTTAACATGCTTACGAAGTGTGTGGAAAGATTACGCCTCCAGTGTAATAACACAAATAATTTCCACGCACGGATTTCGTAACCTATTTCATATTACATGTACAATTACAGACATGTAGACCTATGCTATGTCCATGATTCTTTTCTGACCATTTGTATTGTTATGAATATTATATTTCGGTGACAGTAGGGATTCCACATCTTTTGTGAAGGCCTACAGACCGAGGATTTTTTAGGACATGTAAAATTTGTGCAGATGGATGTGAAATCACGCGCCAAAAAACAAGCAGTTCTAGGACCTTGTCAAAATGATGTACTTGTCAATTACTCATTATATTTCATGTTGATAGATTGTTATACCATAATTTATGGTTGTAGAAAAACATTCCTGGAATAATATAAAGACAAAGACGTTGAACTACCGGCGATTAGGGACCATTCAGTATTTGTGACAGGGTGGGGTAGGAGGATTTTCCAAAATTGCTGTGAAAAAAATTAATAGCCCCCCTCAAACCTTTGTGAAAAAATTGGTAACCCCCCTCAATTTCATGTGACAAAAATTGATGACACGCCCCCCAACAGCTAACGCATTCATTGTAGGTTAACTAAAATCCTATTTGATGGATATCCATAATATAAAAACAGTAAATCTTAGTACAGAATCTCTAAAAAAGGGTAAATTTTATGTGAAAAAATTGATAGCCCCCCCCCCCTCAAAAGTGTGTGAAAAAATTGATAGCCACCCTCCAAACATTGTGACAAAAGTTCATGGTCCATCCTAAAATCCTCCTACCCCACCCTGTCATAAATACTGAATGGTCCCTTAGCTACTGACCAACATCACAATCGGTTCATTTTTACTGAAAACGAAGCCGATTACCACGTCATTTTAAAATGATAACAACAAACTTCAGAGTTTATGTTAATTTCTTCATTACAAACACTTTGTCTTCTTTGTTAGGCAAACTATGTAGGATAGAATTTATTTTAGCAATGATCTGAAAGCATTTAAGATGGTATGCAAAATTGCAATACGGCAATGGTAGGTTAATGTTATATTGAGTGTATCCTTGAACGTGTTCATTGTGTTGGTAACAGGTATTTATATACGTAATTCTTTACATCACAACACATATTTTTTCACTTACATTGACAGTTTTACCAACTAGCTGTTGGCATCGTCGGAATGACCCTTCTGCGCATGACAGGAGGTCAGCCCTACCGATTCCCGCCGAGAATTGAATCGTAAACTCGTGAGAGTTGGTGGCCCCACTCGTCACGGTTCATGACCTGCCTGTGCGTTCGGATATGCACTGCCTCTTTGATTGCCCTTGTCTTCCAGTCACTCTCCCTGTCTATCACACTTGCACCTTCCCAGACTATATCGTGATTGTATTGGTTCACGTGGTCCGTGATAGCAGTTTGTTAAGTTCCGTCAGAGATTCCTTCCTTGTGGTTTGGCAGCCGTAGACACACGATGTTTATTCAGTATCCTGGATATGCCCTCAGTCACACCTTTCACATATGGTAGGATTACTAGACCCTTTGATCTTTCTTCTTGATCTTGTCCATATCCCTTTTCAGTTTGGTCGCTCTCTGGTGTTTCACTCTCTTAACGTCCACTCAGGATAGCCACACTTGCTCAGAGCTTCAACCACATGTTGTTCCTCTTTCTTCCTGTCTTCCTCTTCGGTCACTATCTCTTCACATCTATCCATGAGAGTGCGAATGACTCCCAACTTGTGTTGGAGTGGGTGGTGTGAGGAAAATGTAAATATTGGTCAGTATGCGTCTTCTTTCTGTATACTAACAGTTTCACAGTTCTGTCTTGTTTTGTCACGATCAGAGTATCGAGAAAAGGGATTGAGCCCTCACTTTCCTCTTCGTGAGTAAACTTTATACTCCCGGTATCATCAACCGTGTTGAGATGGTTCGTGAGGTTTTGGGTCTCTCCAATATTTATTTTCTCTAATACGTCATCCACATAGCGTTTCCACAGATGAGGCTTACAGGTAAAGAATTACGTATACAAAAAGTTATATTGAGTGGTCTATGTTGAAAGATACTTGTGCAAGTATTTTAAGTCACGTTTATGTTTATTATGCAAAATTACATGACAAATAAAATCTAATATTCTGACTTTCCTAACAGCAGACGTTTGTTTTACTGCCTGGTAAAACGCCTAGAAGAAATATAATGTGAGATTGTAACCATTCACTTAATTAAACACGTGATAAAAGGTCTGTGGGAAATGGCAAATGTATGAAAATATGCTAGCTATATCACGGTGTTAAAATTATAGAGCTTTGTTGAATATAATGGCGTTTTGAAACACGACACTACAACATGTTTTAAGTTCATTCAATTTTATTTGTCGTAGTTAAAACAAGATATTGAATGTTACTATCACTACTAATACGGGTACATACTTTGAAATATGATATACAATTTAATATAACATTTAATGTAAACTTAATGTAACATTTTTTGAATGGCACACCCATGCGACAGCCTTCATCACTCTGAGTACCGAGACAACGCTGTTGCGTTCGAGGATACGATATCAGAGTGCGTATAACGTTCCATCGTGGCAATTTCTCAGTACTGCAAACGTTAGCACCTTATGTTGTACGTATAACGTGCAGCATTGTACGTTCTTCACACTTAGTCTCGCTTTTTAGCAAGCAGCATTTTAAAAACGATAATTGATTTCAAACGCGATTTTTATATTACAAAACCCATCTCAAGATCTATGTTTACAGTAAGATGGATTCTGAATGTCTGCTAATGCAGTATCAGCACTCAAGTACAGTGCAACACTCCAGAAAGCGGGCGATACTTGACGATTCACAGGCCAAGGTAACATTTGCAATGCTTTGGAATCAAACACTGTGTAATGGACTATCTGCTATTTCATTATTTCAATATCAAATATACTTTAAAACAGGTCATTTTAGCTCTATAGAACATTTGACTAAGCTTACTAATATGTCACAGAAAGCTAACTTTAGATAACAAATACCATGAATTATTAATGTTGATGTACAGACATTTAATTTCCTATGTAAAGTTCAATCTATTTTGATAATACACGAAGGAATAGCAATGCATTTTCATCCACAACGTTTAACTAAAACAAGTTGAGTAAATGTTACTGTTACACGTACTGTTCTAGGATTGCACTAATTAACTTCTTTTCTTTCATAGAAAGCAACCAAGTGTGACGAGATCATGCTCCAGATGCCTGAATCGTCCCCACGAGCCAACAGCTGCTTCTTCACAGGTAATGGCGTAATACCTCACTGGTATCAAGTAGCCTACCACATCTATATATTTAGACAAACATGACCAACTTGTACAACGCGTTTAAACTTTCTTGCATTATGAAAACAGAAATGCATGGCATGTGTTAAACTATTTCTAGCAACACATTTACCCCAAAATATATGAAAATATCATTACAAGTTATTTATGATCCCCTTTCCTATTTTTGCAGCTTCCATTCATGAGGTGGAAGTTCTCGAACTCCCTCATGTTGAAGAAGTAGTTGTTGACCTGCCCCGCATCTCCAGTCCAGTTGTTCCAGTCCCCAAGGAACGTCGTCATGAGGTTGAAGTCCTAGCTGAACTCCCTCGAATCTCCCGCCCAGTTGTTCCAGTCCCCAAGGAACGTCGTCATGAGGTTGAAGTCCTAGCTGAACTCCCTCGAATCTCCCGCCCAGTTGTTCCAGTCCCCAAGGAACGTCGTCATGAGGTTGAAGTCCTAGCCGAACTCCCTCGAATCTCCAGTCCAGTTGTTACAACCCCCAAGAAACAGAAAGTTGTTCTTTCCATCTTTGAACAAGTACAACCTCTCGCTTCTGTTAACTCTGTTGCTTTTGACTGTGACCATGTCAAACCAATTCCAATGTACAGGAAACATTTTGCATCCGTTCAGATGGAGCCTCTTCCATCTCTGAACAGCCCTCAAGCGGTCTCCATTGTTAAAGTAAAAGTTTGTGAAGATAAAGACAATTATCGTGTCCCTCTGAACTGCCTAGTATCAGTTGACGATGAAGATATAATCTATCCATGCAAGCTTTCTCCATCTTCTTCCTCAAGCTCAGTACCTGCATCAAACTATGCCAGCAGCATAGGGAACAACTTAAGCAGCATAGTAGACAACATTAAATCAAGATTCACTCAATTGTTCCAGCGATTTCAGGCAGCAGCAGCACCTCAGCCAGTCGACAAACCTCAACGCCGGGTGAGGTACTTGGCGGAAGTGGAGGTCAAAACCTATGAGGTTGAAGACGGTTACCGCATGACAAATACAACACAGTACATGGTCAAAAGCAAGAGGAAACTCAAAGAACGCGCCGAAAGACGCCGTGAGAAAAGAAGGCAAGAAGCGCTTAGGAGAAGCGCTGGCGCCTGCATGTAATGTGATGAGTGTGAAGAGTGTAGTGTGTTGTGAGAGACAGTGGAATGAATGAATGATAGAGGAATGTGTGATGTGAGACAGACAGTTGAATGTTTGTGTGACAGTTGAAATAGTGAGAAAATGTTGAATGATTGCAAGGCAATGGAATGGTTAAGTTTTTTTTAATGTGTTATGATTCTGTTTGCATGATGAAGTTATGTTGGCTAATTCATTTTACGTAGATGAAAGTTTGGTCTCATCAGCATGTGCAATTGCCTACACATATAGCCCAGTGCACATGTGTCAGTGAAATTACACTGTTTGTGTGATGAAGTCATTTTGGCTAATTCATAACTTAGTGCCTTAGTCCATACTTATGGGGTGAAGAAAAGGTCACTCTTGCCAGCATGGGCATACGGCTACCGATGTAGCTGTGTGCACTTGCCTCAACAAGACAGCCGCATGAAACCCCAAAATGCCAAACATAGAAAAGGGTATTGGCTAATTCTGGACTATAGTCTGTTCTTTTGGGGTGAAAAAAAGGTTCGTCTCGTCACAGTGGGCAAACAGCTACCGATGTAGCGGGGTGCACATTGGACATTGAGGCGGCCACATGAAACACCCACCAAAAAATAAAACTGACTTCAATATTTTTTTTCAAAATATCATCAAGCCACTTAATCCAACATAACTATAACATCATGTAATGTTCTTGTGTATTTTTTTTCATTATTTTTATATATATTTCTATTGCCTCCAATCATTCTGATTCAACTGTATTTAACTTAATATGTTGTGATATTATATTTTAAATCATTGGTGCTATCTTACACAAATTCTATATTCTGATCATGTTGAATGCATTTTTCTGAAAATTATCTCTTCAATAGATATACATTAATTATTATTCTAGTGTGGACTCCCAATAAACTGGTCCACCTGACTTTTGTTTCACTTGTGTCTTTCAGACATAAAATAAAATTTACATTAGCACATTGAAACAAATATTCACATTAGCATATTGAACAACATCCTCTCATTAATGAAATACAACTCTGATACTTCACACAACTAACACCCACAACTAAAGAATTAATAACTGTTCAAACATATATGCATGATTTTAATGAGTTTAAAAATATACAATGAAATGCCTAAGCTTCCATATTCAATGGGGTGTTAGCATTTATTACACGAATTTCTTGGCGTGAAACCAACTGGCTATGCACTACCGTTCTCTAAAACCTAGATCTGCCAGTGCAATCCAACTATACATGACACACCCGCTCACCACCACCAGATCATGTGGATGCACCAAGTGAGATTTCGCCCCGCCAGCTGCCCATTTAAATAGAAATGAGTTGTCAGTATAACCTCGCTCCTGCCCAAATCATCCCAGTAATTGGCTCTGTAGCCAAGGTCTCTCCCGGGCGTTTATAAGTTTAGCACTCTCTTTTTATGCTGTCTCAACATGCGGGGACATGGGCAAAGCTAAAACACTGCTCAGGCAGTTGAAAATAGTTTACATTGAACAGACAAAGATCTGTTAATCAGGAGTGCTCTTTTCACATTGGAGCTTATGGGTTGCGTTGACATCAAGTTATGTAGTGACAATCATCTCTGATGTGACAATCTGGAAACAGAGGAAAGAGCTTATTATTGCCATAAGTAACCAAGCCATGTGAACTATTGAATTAGATAAACCCTCCACCGCCACCAATGAATATCTCAGGAGTTGGACTGCATCGCCCCCTCCACTTTGAGAACCTACTCCACCCACTTCTCTACGAGAGGTCGACCTTTTCTGTTTATATTTATTTGTGTGAATAATACTTTTGTCTGATTATATTTTTATAATTTATTTTGATGGATGTGATGTATATTTGTTATATTCAATGAAAATTTAATATTTAATCATTTTATTTGTTATTTGAGTATTACTACTTGCTTTTGTGCTAAAAAATCAGCCAAACCTGGATAGCTTTCACCAATTCCATTGGCTTCATCAGTCCTAATGACTTGCCGCCAAAAGGTTAATCGTCACGTGATAGTGGTGTGACGTCGTCGGCGGCTGGCAGGATGTTGCTGTAGATTGCCGGCAGTTCCACGGCCCCCACATTCTTGTTGAGGTCCGGTTTGAGGCGTCTGATATGAATGGCCCTCTAATCTTCCTCTCGAATGTGCACGGATCACGGTCCAATATCTTGATGTTGTCCATCGTGATGGTGTGGCTTTCTCTGTCCGGTTGATGGAGGTGCAAAGATACATGTGATGAAGAGCTGCTGGGGCGCCTATGTTGGTCAAACCTCGTTTTCAATGTCTTTGAAGTTTCTCCCACATAGGTGCTAGTGCATTTCTGGGTCCTGGTTCCTCCACAGTTGATCTGATAGACCACACCACAAATCTCTTCTTTCTTGGCCGGGTCCTTAGGAGAACAGAGTATTTGGCGTATAGTGTTTTTGGTTTGAAATAAACCGTACAGCCGTAGTCCTTCATAATTCTCCGTATTGCCTCGGATAGATCTTTGATGTATGGAACACCCACCATGGTTTTCTTTTGGTATCTTCAGTATTCTCGCTCTTCTTATTGGTCTTATCTTTCTGTGTGGTGGAAGCTCCTCTTTTAATTGCCCATTCTGATATCCACACTTTTTTAGCACAAAAGCAAGTAGTAATACTCAAATAATTAATTAGATCTTGTGCAGATGAGCATTCAGTATACATTTTATTTGTATGATTTTTTCCAACTGACCTCTCTACAAAAATCCGGTACTAGCAGGAGTTTTGCGTTGCACAATAGCACTCACCCCGAAGTGTGCAAGCTGGGAGATTGATCACTACATGAGAACGTTATGATATAATTTATTTAATAATAAAATTGAAGCAGACACTCGTTGAGTGTGTACCCCACCCACTACCCCGATTCCAGTATGACGAAAAAATGGATCAACTCCTGCAGAATGTAATATCAGTCCGTGTTAAAGCGGGCTATACATGTAGCACTAGTCGAGACTATTTTGATGAGTTTGTACATATCACCATGTCACCATGTGTCATTATAGGAATTGATATTGTAGGAATTGTGTCATCGCAAAATTGAGCATGCTGACGTCTGATTTACCCGAACGAAGTGAGGGTAAATCAGACGTCAGCATGCTCAATTTTGCGATTGACACGACAATCGAGTGGTCAATCACCATTCTATCATGACTAAAATCCATTTTATTTTAAAATAAATCATATTATAACTTTCAACATTCAAGTCAATTTCGTTTGTTTTGAGCGCGCGGAGACGTCAATTCCTACAGTTTTGAGCGCGCGGAGGCGTTAGTCTAAACTGTTGCTCTCCGCAACAACGAAACACGTCTTGCTAAGTCAGCGGCTGTATTGATATTGTGAGGAGATTAGACTAGCGCCGTGTTTTTTTTTTTTTTTTTTGTTTTTTTTAGGTGGGGGGGAGTGTTTTCCATCGCAAAATTGAGCACGGAGATTGACCAATCAGCGTGGGTCATTGGCGGTGATTTTTGCACGGAATGATAGAATGTATAATAGTGACTCGTGTTAAGGGAGGTCAACAGCAAGCCCCCGTCCCGTTTAATGCCGAAGCTTCGAAGCTTCAAAGCTTAATTAAGCCGTTTTGAGGGCCGAAGCTATCAAAATCTCCGAAAACCGACATCTCTAGTTTCGTTCCCGTGAAAGCTGGCGTTTATCCAATAAACTCTAAGAAAATGACATTTTGGGGTGAAAAAGGGAGCATGACGCAGGATCTGCCTATGGGCCTATTTATAGCAGAGACTGCAGATATGTGTTGCATGATGTAAGTGCATCAATGACCGTATGTAGGCTGCGGCCACTATGGCACTTTCCTCCACACAACGTAAAACTGAAATAAACTACAATCTTGGATGTCATAACTATAAAATGGTCTTCCACCTGCTTTCAAAATAATTTGGGTTTAAGTGGGATGGTCATAGGTGCATATTTTCTACTTGCTCATAATGCTGTCAGTCGCTCAGTGGAACTCATCAGTTCCATCTTCAGTCTGCATCAATGTAGACTATAACTATATAAGCCCTTAGGGGGCTACCAATCTAGCATTTGTCATGGCCCAGGTTGATATGAAATAACTATGTAGATGGGAGTGGCGTGGACAACTCGTTTTTTTTTAATCTTCTGAACTTGGGCTAGAAAATCCTGGGTGCACTTATAGGTGCCGCCCGCAAAATTGGTAGTTATTGAAAGGGCAGACCTGAATTTTAAAGCTAAATGTAGGGTATGGAGCCAGCAAGGTAGAAACTCTCGTAGGACCATGCATGGCACGGATCTCAATTAGCAGTTCCAACAGTGAGGTAGTCTCTTTATGCAGGTTTGTATACAGAACATAGCGTCTCATCATAGAGGTGGTCTCTTTGTAGAGGAGAGATCTTCATGAATTATTTCATACTTTACCTCTATTTTGCCCATGGCCGTGCTACCGTGTAGTCCCTCATATTACTGGTAATGTTGAATTAGTCTAAACACTCGATATGTAAAGTAGAACGTTATCTCGATATATACATCATGAACATATATTTGTTTGTTATCTCGGATATTGGATATCTCGATAACTTTTCTGCTAATTCCTATAGCTTTCTTACAACGAGTTTTAGCTGTATTCTACATGAAAACCTTTTGACACGATGGCCACATTTACAGTTTATAGTCAGATTCTATGGCGCAGTCTACTAATCAAGTTTGATGGGATGTTTTATCTGAACACAATAAACACACACACACACACACACACACACACACACACACACACACACACACACACACACACACACACACACACACACACACACACACACACACACACACACACACACACACACACACACACACACACACACACACACACACACACACACACACACACACACACACACACACACACACACACACACACACACACACACACACACACACACACACACACACACACACACACACACACACACACACACACACACACACACACACACACACACACACACACGCACACACACACACACACACACACACACACACACACACACACACACACACACACACACACACACACACACACACACACACACACAACAAAATAACAAATAAAACAGAATGACATATATATGAAGAAAAGAGCAGATAAACAGTTTAAACAACTTGTAGGTGACAGTGCATGTGGTCAATGCGTCCGCACAGCAATGCAATACTGATGAATAAACGACTTCCACATGCCGTTGTCATATACAACAGCCAGCTTCAACAACACCCATCAGCTCCGATGCTCCGTTGCTCCCGAAAAAAGCCAACGACACCTCTTGCTGAAAGTTCATATTCCCCAAAACAACGACTATAGTTTTTGAAGGCACAAAATGTGACTTGGCAGCTCCTGTGTGTGACAAAAGGCATTGTGCCGTCTACGACCGCAATCTGATAGCCGCACGGGATACATCCATTGAAGACCACCTGCATAAAACGACCACCTCTATAATAGGACAATTTTTGCGGGACCATCCCTACCAAGACGAGAGAAGTGCGAAGCTGCGGACATAGACCACTTGTCTATTGAGACCAGTTGAGGACAAGCCACGAGAGGTCTGCTTAGAGAGGCTCTGCCGTATTCTACCTCTAGTATCTCTCCATTTGAAGGATGCAGAAGCGTTCTCGTTCGGCTTTAATTAACACAACTTATATATAGTCTAGTGAAAGCAGCGCCCGCCATTGTTGCTATAGTAGGAGGAGGATAGGCTTATTCATTAGGAATTACTTAATATAAACAGGCCTCTACGTTAACATGAACTAGTAATGGTGTTTTTGGACTACTGGATTTGCTTAGCCAATACAGCTCATTGTGTTATAGTGGAGCATGCATGCACAGGAGGATAATGGTGTTGGTAGGTGGAGAGTCCAATGATTAACGAAGGATCACTCTTTTCATAACAGCTAAGATCTTAAAGTGAGTGTTGGGTAAGTTGGTGTAGAGTGTTGAGAAGTTCGCTGGATCGTCGATCAACAGAGGATTAACAGTGGATTATTTGCAGACGACAGATAGTCAACAAACCGTCGGGCCGGCGAGATTTAGACTGTAGCCGCCGACTTTCGTTGAACGGTGCTGGGATTAGAGATAATCTGCATGGGTACAGGACCCTGTACACGGTGAGCAGTACACGTCAGCTTTAACTCAATGTAACTATAAGTCTTACAGCTCCATCATCACAATTAGTAGTAGGTTTATTCGCTACACATTTGGTACTGTTTTGTGGCGACATGACTGAGAGATCGCAATGAATAGCTGCCTTTTTTGTTCATGGCCACCACACTTTATCATGAAGCCAACTTATAGAGAACGTACTGATCTATGCCTGCACCACTACTAAAGCGGAAACAGCAAATAACAGGCATTTACTGTTTCTTCTTAAGCCTCCTTTGCTGATATACACTTTACGCTTGGCTTTTATTTACCTTGGTGAAAGTTTTGCCTCTATCCTTCTATAGTAATACATACACGTGTAAAGTTGTACACATTTAGTTCTTATTACTGTTGATACATTACATATGTCTCCTTTGCCAGCATATATACATACATACATACATACATACATACATACATACATACATACATATATATATATATATACATACATACATACATATAGCATACATACATACATATATATATATATATATATATATATATATATATATATATATACATGCATATATATATATATATATATATATATATATATATATATATATATATATATATATATATATATATATATATATATATATATATATATATATATATACTATATGCACATAAATATTCATTAGTGGAATCTTAACTTGTGTACATTTTAACTTGACATCAAGTATCATAGAAGCGACTGTGTTTGTAACTTGACCATTGGCTTAGATCATTAGCGGTGGTGGCTTACAGGGCTGACAAAATACAAATTGCAATTATTTTAGATTGTCATACATTGCATTCAACTTATAACTTTCCCGGGGGTCTATTCAACTTGCAAGTGATCTTTATATTAGCTTAATTCAAATACAACTTACTTTGTTAGGTTCCCATTAAACACTTTGTATTGTAGCGGGGACTCAAAATCCCAAAAGCAAGTTTTCAGCAACAAAATGAGCCCTCAATATACAAGATGCTGATGAAAGCTTGGAACAGCTAACACACACCCTGTATTCTAGAATTAGAACAAGCAAGAAAAACACAACATTTTAAATCAGCCCATTACATGGACACATTTCTAAAATGACTCGAGCTTCTATGCATCACTTGTAATTGTAAATGTAAGTTACTCTTGTCAGGTTATTCTTATATACAGACCTGCATTTGACAGTTTACAGTCAGTTAGTTGCACACAAGACTTTCAACGGACATCTAATAGAGTTTATTGTATTGTATCCAAGTTATTAGAATTTGTTTATTAAACATTCTTAAAGCCAACATAATTCATGGCAGTGATGACCATATATATATAAATGAATAGCAGAATGAGAGCATTGTGACAGCTTCAACACATTCTTAGGGGAGGTCTGTGTGATAGGCCAGTTGCACAGTACAGTACTAGTAGCATTTCCAATCCATTGCTTGAGTAATGCAAGTATTATATTACTTACTGTATTGTATGTAGTTCCATCATTTAACTATAAACAAAACCCCATCATGTATAAAGAATGTAACCAATGCATTTACTACTGTTAGTACTCGTGACCATAAGGTCAACGGTTCTATTTCAGGTCGGGTCTGGTGGTGGGTGTTGAGCAAACTCATAACTAAAAGGTTGCACACTTCATTGTGGTACCCACACAACAATTGGTACAGGCCTTACACGTGAACCCCATTGTTGATTGATATGTCAAATTTATATTGGATACCAGTTGTGTGGTGTGAATGCAGTCGTCCGATCCTGCATAGCGGGGACTTAAGACCGCAAATCAGAAATTTACATACATGTATGTATCAATTGTTCTGGCAAAACCTCTGTGTTACATATACGGCTACATAAAATGTTGGTAAGTCAGAAGTGTTTTAAGCTGTGTTTCCAGTATTGTTGTTTACCTTGTTTTCTTCTACTACCATGTAGTGTGGTGACACACGCACCTTCAATTTCACACTATCTACAGCCTGGGGAGAACCGTTTCTCAACAGGTGATGCATTGTAGTAACTTGGCAGTGTCTTCTGTTTCTGTGCTGATCCACTAGGCCAACTACACAACGTTTAAGTTCAAAGACTGTTGGTTACCAAATGCACAGCCAACTTATTTTCAAGCAGAATTTAGGTATTGGACATACAGTAGAACATCTAAATAGGATCCTCTCTATTGAGATCACCTCTGTAATTGAACCATTTTTTACAATCCCATTCCATATCCTACAACAAATCACCTGAGAAATCAACTAGTAGCGCAGAAAAATCTTAATCTTGCAGTGAATCTTAGAATCTAGCACCACAATTTCTTCACCCACTGTTGTGGCCATTCCAACCCTCCTACCCACAGCTGCAATAAATCTCCCACCCCTCTAACACCAATTGCCCCCCATTCCCGTAACCGCCTCCTCCCCCATAATAACATTAGTCGCAATTTGCAAATAATAGCAATAATCATCCCCTGGCACGCACAATTGGCCAAAAAGCCGCTTGGCTCGGCTAAAAGGCGTTGTCCCCTCGACGGTAGGGCTTTGATGTCTTTATTTCCCAGCACGGTTATCGCACGGGAAGGCTTTAAACTTATATGTTTCTCCCAGCACTGTACACGTATGGATGGGAATAGCGTAATAAAATGATTTGTAAGGCTTTGGTAAAAATGATTTCGCGAAGATCCCACCAAATATGGGAACTTTTGCATGTTTACCACTTAAAGACTGTGCAGTGGGTGTTGTAGGTCGTAGGCCTTTTGCCAGAAACAATAATTAAGCAAGTCCCTGCCTGACAGTAACGAATGTGCAACCAGCCGATATATAGGACGTTTAGGCGATTAGAAATATGGTGTGTGTGGTGGTGGGGATTCAAGCTTAATTCATTCATATTTCTCGTTGCCACTTGCATATAATCTCTATTTGCCACCAATTATAGTTGCAATCTACATGTATGTTGGGAACATTGCTGTACATAATTTGGGAGAGGGAATTCAATCCAACATCAGCATCAACAAAAAGCCATAGAGCAAAATAATATATATGGGGAAGCTCTTTGTATATACCACAGGTCGGAGATGGTTCAGCACCAAATCATTGTAGCCTTTTTATCACATGCCAGTTCACGACTGCGGCTATAAGAAGTGGTGAATATTTCATTTGAGATTGTGAATATTTTACAAAAACATGTAAGTGAAACTACGAATGTGGAGGTTTCGGTTGTCGGTACTGTGGGACGAGGGCTTCAGATGGATATTGATGTTCTCTTTCACCGATGCGGGGAAATGTAACATGGTTATAAATCATGTGGACACGTGTTGGCAGGAGGCCAGTAATGCACTTTTTAATTGACAACTGCATAGAACACTTTGCAAAGTGGCAGAGCATTAAGAAGCTGTTCACATATTGTTGCAATGTTAGAAGAGACCAATTTCAAGCTTTAAAGTTGCACTATAAAATTATCCAATTCATGGTGTTTGTCTCTACTTTAGTTCTGTAGGCAATAATGTCAATAATTTACGGGGCTTATCTATTTTTTACTTGTGACAATAGGCCACTTTTTACAAAAGTGTTTACGAAAGAACAGTACAGTATGACTTTAAAATACATTACTTTCAACTACTTAATTTATTTCCAAAACGTAAGAGTATGTCAACAAGTGCATCACTCCCCGTTTCACCCATTACCGTGGATTTCATGGTAGAAACAATTAAAACTCTTCATTTGTGGTTCTGACGGAGACGTCACTGGACAGAGGAGATACACGGGTGGAAAGACTAGCTACAATTTAGTGACTGTCCGGAAAACTTGTACTTGACCGAGGGATCTCATATTGACCTATTTACCCACTACACGCTTATTCTAAATGTACATTAGATGTGGTATACGTGTGTTAGTAACTTTGTAACCAGGTAATGAGCGTTTCTCGCACACCAATATGTGCTATAAGAGTTAGGAATAACCTACCTACGGACATAGCTACTAATGTAGTACAGTTGCTGGTCTAAACACCAACTGTGAGGTCATAGGGGCCTCCCACATTCGAGCACAAAAGTGTTCACAAACCCTTACACGTATATTGAAGCCTATATTTTTGCAGTCTTATAAAATTCAACCGGCAGCCATTTTGAAAGTACCTTTAGGGTTACACAGAAACAGTTCACTCTTATATGTGTGTTGGTACCAAAATTCGCAAATGACCCCCATTTACACACACACACACACACACACACACACACACACACACACACACACACACACACACACACACACACACACACACACACACACACACACACACACACACACACACACACACACACACACACACACACACACACACACACACACACACACACACACACACACACACACACACACACACACACACACACACACACACACACACACACACACACACACACACACACACACACACACACACACACACCTACCTCACCCCCAAAGCTATCCCATTGATTTAGGAGATAGATGTAACATTGACGGCACTATCGCACGTGCCCACTGCGGCCGTTGTCTGAAGACAATGATGGTGGCGGCATCTGATCAAAGGGAGCTGCCGGCAACACACAAGTGCTGTTGCGTGCGGCGCAATAATGAACCATAGCAAGGTAGGGTGGGGGTTTGGGCCTCGCAGATCAAGTGCTTCTATGTGCTGTAAACTTGCCAGTTAGAGTTACCTCTCTATTGGGACCACACTCTGTCGTTTTTGCGGTGCCACACCTCCATAAAAAGACCACTTTAACTGCTGGAGTACACTAAGGAGAACCGCTCTATTGCAACCACTTGAAGTCCGAAGGCTGTGCTCTGGTGGTCTTAATTCTTACATCTATACGAGGGTTTTGCTGCTGTGCCGATCATGGTTATCAGTGTACAGATGATATCGTTCATTAAGAGTCAGACTTGCAAGTGGTTACACACACTATGTGAAAAAACGTCATTTCAAAACGTAATCTGATAATCCATTTATATCATAACGTTCAAACCTATTGCGAGATGATCAATTTCGCTGTAAATAAGCCTCTAGTGGTAGAGAGTGATGGATCACCTCTACTGCTACTGGGGCAGAGAAAAAAGAACAAAGGCACCGACGTTTTGCACCTTACGTTTTACGTTCTACGCAAACGTCACAAATCACGTGCTAAAAAGCGGCTGTTTTGACGTTGTGCGGTGGCGGCGACCACGCCCTAGTCTCGATCAACATGGCCCTCTAGTCCATGTTGGTGGTGGGCAAGCAACTAAACCACAATCTGCTGGTTGATCTTGACTAGAAACTAGGTTGATACTACAGGGAGAAGTGATTAGGCCACTCTGACTGCTGGTGCCACGATAACCACAGGACGAATATCAATGTCATGATTGACAATGAAGTAGGGTCTAGAGTTGAACCGCCCGGAGCATTGACTACAGTGCGTTTGAATATGGAGTTTTGCTCGTGTATGATAATGTTTATGAAGGGTTGTTACAATGAGAAATGGTTTGACTACAGAGGTGGTCTCAATCTAGGTTTGGTCTTAATTGGAGGTTATACATGTACATGCATTGTGATGATCTCTAATAGTTCTCCGTTCGTCTTGATGGTGTTGGCCAATCCTGTGTACACTGTACAGTAGAAACTCGCCTGCAGACTCTAGTGCATCAGAGTTCGAAGCAGTGTCCCCATTAATCAGGAGTGGGGGTGCCCGCATTAGTGAAGCCATCATAGTAGCTATTGATAGGTAAGTTTAGAATGATCATCAACGTCCTGTAGTTGTCCAAACAACACTATGACTACAGTGACTAACACTCAAAGTCTTTGTGGCTGTGTATGATTATGTACATATCTCCCCTGGCGAGTGCCTCTGTTCACGTGTATTATCGCCCAGCGTGTTTGTCGTCTGTCATAGATCCTGCGCGTCCAGGGACAGAGACAATATTTGCTGGACCTCCCCTCATAGTGAGGGGGTGTTATAAGGGCGTGGGGTGTGTGGAAACAGCAATGCTATGTGTCGTACTGCTGATTTATAACAGACAAACAAACATACAAACGAACCATCAAAAGAATAAATTGTTCTAAAAGGTCCAACGCACGTGTTTATAGGGCCTAACGACCCAGCTATTGCAAGTCACTATGACTGTTCGGACATTGGCTAAACAATGTACACGAGATAATCTACAGTAGGACTTGTGTTAGCACTACCAAGGTGGTGTCTTACATTATTCGGTTTCAAAATGGTGTCTTATTAAGGTTTGGGAGGCGGAATAAACAGAGGGGTAGTGTTATTGGGAGGTTCTACTGAAAGTATATGACTGCTAAATTAACATGTTTATATGTGAATATTGTGGAGATCGACCTTGTGTAGAGAGGCATAAGCGAAGTGGCACCGATGTTTTTTTACTCAATTCTGATTGTGTGGATCCAAGGCACTAACACCAGCAAACATTGATACTTGTAAGATATAAGTTATACCGTGTAAATTCAAAACAAAACAGCTACATCTTAATTTCAAAGGCGCGTTTAATCCCAGAGTTATGGAATGACTATTCTTATTACCGTATAATTCCGCATACATGTTGTACATGTGCTTAGAAGCGGAACAGTACTGTACTTAGGCGGTGTGTTTAATATAAACACTTCCTGAGTCTGGCCACGGACAGACTATAGCAATAGGCGAAGATCTTTCATCCAAAGTTCACAGAGCCTCAAAATCCACCCCACACAAGCAGACAGTTTGCCCAGTGTTTACATCCTATTACTTTATGTCACACAAAACTTGTGTGTAATTCATTTGATGTTTACGGCTGACAAATGATTCTGGTGAAGCTGCGCTGACGATGAAAACAATAATTGCGCGTCTTGCGTCATAATGAACTCGATCGTTGTAAGAGATAAACGTCGGAATTATAGACCCGGGCTACCTAATATATGATATAATATAATTATGCACAGATAGAGTTACGTTTTCACACAGGGTAATTATACAGGCGCAGTTTGGA
Organism: Streblospio benedicti; assembly: GCA_019095985.1. Lineage (NCBI taxonomy): Eukaryota > Metazoa > Annelida > Polychaeta > Spionida > Spionidae > Streblospio > Streblospio benedicti. The sequence continues at coordinate 2,582,393 of CM032668.1, forward strand.
GAATAATAAATATAGACCTACACTGTAGAGCATGGATGGGAAACATTTACTGGTTTTCAGTATTTCAAAGGTTTATAATGGTATATAACTTTATTTTGATAAGTAATAATTCTTAAGTATGATGTGGTATTAAAGATTCATTGCTGTTGTATTAACCCCGTGGTTATTTAATTGTAGTGTTTTTATAACATCAACGCTTGAATAAGTAGCTTTATAATGAAGGGGTTAGGGTTACGGCACTAAATTAATATGTTCTCAGATGTCAACGTGTGTGTTTTTGTATATCATAAAACGTTGATTCTTACATTTTCAATATTTATTTTTATACATGTTCTACCCCATAAGGTTAAGACGTTTTCAGATTTCCTAATAAGAAGTACTCTATACGCATCAGTATCTCTACACATTTCATGGAAACTTGTGTGGTATAGACAAAATACATGCACGAATGACAGAAGTGGAGGGGTGCTCTCCAAAAATACACTCGCAAATGCTTAGTTTTAAAAGGAAAAATTGCAAGTCGTACACTATCTAGTTAAGGGGGTGAATAGTAATAGACATATAGCATAAATATTCATCCAGATTAAACATATGTGTTGACTTGAAACTATATAATTTTTCACAAACAGATTGGGATATATAAGCTCTGGAAACGCGTACATATTATGATCATGTTAATTGAAACATGTTTTCTAATTTACTATAATTAAAGAATCACTGCCCCAGTGACGCCCTATTTTTTTCTATTATATGACTGTTTTATAGATGCGCATAAATATAAAATTACATTTTAACTATGTGAAAATGACGGATTCATGGTTCCAAACATATTTATTAAAGGGCGTCAGTTTATATAAATGAAATTAGGGTTTGAAGTAAAAAAATCATATTTAGCTTCTACGTATTTATGGCTAACTTCTGAAGTGAATAGGCCTACAATCTCTATTGGCTGTATAATGCCAAATTACCCTCTTCATTACTGAAACGCATTTTAGTGGCCTAGATCATTATTTGTATGGTGTAACCTGCAAGTCTGCGATATATGTGTTGGAAATGGTATGTATATGTGCTGTAAATAATTCATAGTTGGCTTGGATTTGAAGTTCTTTTTAACGTTACATTGCACAAAACCCGACAATATTGCTGATGTAGTAACTTATTACGTAGTTGCAACATGGTGAACATAGTTAATAATAAGTCAGCGATGCATGCTGTATTATCTAAACAGTTTGCAACATATTTGGCCCATTCGATTGGATCTGAACTACTTTTAAAATGTGTCATGAACGTAATGCCTGTCTCATTCTAGATCTCTCTGCAAGAGGTCAATGTCTCATTCTTAAATTTATTGTTGAAGTACATGCAAGGGATGATGTACATTTTGTCACGCTCCGCAAAAGTGGAACAGTGTTCTCTTTTTTCTTGACCCCCACCCCCACCCCCACTCCCCCCAAAAGAGTGGAAACATCAGATGTGTGACATAATCGAATAATATCTACACAGTGTTTCGCGATATTCATTCAAATATTAATTATACATGCCATAAACTATATATCACATATCAGGAATGTAAATCATATGTATTTTACATTAAAACATTTAAATAGTAAATAGTAGAATTGTGATATGAAAAGTTATTTTTAGCGTGCAAGATAAAATATTAGACCCACAAAAAAGTGAAATATCCAAAACTTGACCCACCCCCACCCCCACCCCTCTACCCCTAAGGGGACACTGTTCCACCCCCACCCCCCCACAAGAACTGGTACCATTTTCCCATTACAGTCCTACCACCTTTATTTCATAAGCGTTCATTATTTTTACGTTGCGGGAATTTGGGCTTGACGTCAGTAGCATATGATCACAACCCCAGGACTTTAACCATTCAACCACAGCTGTACCGCAAACTTGTACCCTACATACAGTTCACATGTCCATAGCAGCACAGTTCACAAGATCTAAGCACCGTAGTGCGTAAACTTAAACTATACTTGTATTTGACATTTAAAAACTGGAAAGTAAACCATCAACATAGCAGACAATGTTTATACAACACCACTGAATGCGAAACAAAACCTTATGTCAATTTATCCTTTTTGACCACGATTAGTTATTGGTAGAGTACGCGTGTTATATTTAGTGACCTCTTCTAATGACAAAGTCATCCATTTTACCGGTGATTTTTATTCACATGTTCTACTGGTATAAACCAAAACCGATGCCCCTCCATCAATAGCAAGTAGACTGAGGACCATTTGATTCGTTTAAACCAACATGCAATTTTGAGTGAAATAACAGAGGTAAGCTTGTTCTTGCTATCTTTGTAACGCCTGTGTGGTTTCTGCACCATTGTGCTGACTTCTGCTCGTGGTTTTAATAAGAACACTACTAGCTAGGATCTGACTTATGCGTTTTTTTCAATTGTCTAAAGAAGGAGGTATTACTTGCTCCAAAGTCGTTCGCAACGGCAAGACCTATCTACATGTAACATGTCAACAAGCTCAAGCCAAGACTAAAACAGTTTACAAGTCAGCCAGCCAGTCAGCCAGCCTTGTAATCGGCAGTATACGTCGGCACATTAGATCAGAAGGCACACGACCTCAGACGTAGCCGAAACAAAACTGGCAAAGTGGTTGAGCTGTAATGATGGTCATGGTTCCTTGTTTTGCCGGTGGTGGACCCAAAGTTACCGTTCTTGACCTGTACTAATGTTTCCAGCGATCAAAGCGGTCAAGTTTGAAGTTTCCCATTACGTGTATATCCACAAGTCCTTGATGAAGTCAAGACTTATGATTGCATTAAAATAAATACAGTAGATCGCACAAACCAGACCAACTATTCAGTTTGAATGTATGCGCTAATAATACACGTGTACAACGGCCACTTTATAAATGGGACCGTTTATTCCGGTCCACATCTGTATAAAAGAGGCCATTTTTATAAACTCCCTGAGGAGACCACCTTTTTATTAAGACCTCAGGAGATCACATCTCGGGTAGTCTTAATGAGGGGTGTCCCCTTTACATGTATTACGGCATCACCGTGGACTCATAACAAAGGGTTGTGGAGTGAAAAAGCGCGCAATACAGTTGTATAGGACAAGTCTAAATTATTGCTATAATCTATATACATGTGCATGTATTATCTTCATTTTCTGCTGAAGCAAGTGCAACTCTGAGATCTGGAGATGGTTTATCTATAGAGATGGTCTTGGATTGGAGGTGGGTCGCTATAATGCAGACTCAAGGATTGTCATATTTACAGACCGCGCCCTTAGAGTGAGGGATTTACACTGGTCACTTTGTATCCTCCCAGCTGGAGGTCACTTCATACAGTATACACCAGCCAAAGATGCGGGTTAAGCTCTAAATACAGGGCGTCAACACGCCAAGAGTTAACAATTTAGGCTAACGTAAAGCAGAGAAAGTCCCTTGATTGACCTCTTGTAGGTAAGTCCTCAAGGTAACTGTCACGCTGGACTCCCCACATAGGGTCCGAAAATAAGTACGGCG
>CM032668.1:2586004-2661181 GCA_019095985.1 Streblospio benedicti
TGATTAAATGCACTCTCCCCTATTTTTACTACAAAGTTTCCTGCCATAAATTCATTCAGTACTTCGAATTCAGTTACTAAGGAAGAAGATGCATATCCAGTGCTTGATTCATTGCTGCTCCAGCTACAATGCACCTCTTTGGCATCTTCTTACAAATAGAGTTATATAGGGTGTCTAGGTAGATCTAGACTCTAGATCTATGTGCAAGGTATGGGATGTGAAAATGACTTCCAAAGACACAGATCTACATTTCCTTTACATCAAATGTTTAAAAAAGGAATAAATATAAACTTGGATCAAGGAGATAACCCATGCATATAGATATGTCTCTCAGACCCATAATGGCAATATGCTACATTACACAATCTATAGTCAATGGACAAGTTTAGATCTATATTTACCACAGTATGTTAAATGCCGAACCCCTTTGTCTATCATCTATTTTATAGCATAACACTGAAGAAATCTTTTGAGAAAAGTTGCCCCTTTAAAATACTCAACAAAGCCACAAAATCTGCAACAATAATACGGGTATTTACTTAGTTGCTAATACTGTTTTTGCAGTAAAAATCTTTGTTTTCAATCTGTGCTTCAACCTGTGATGTCATCAATACATGTGCTGCCATCTAGTGGCAAGAAAATTATGAGCTTTTAAAAATTAATTTTATAAAATAATTGAGCTGATGAAAAATTTTTGAAAAAATGTTTTTATTTAATTTAAGTGTTTGTTGTCCCATTAAGGGGATTTTTGTTGATGAAAAACTAAAATTTGGCACCTTTGCACCATGGCTTAAAGAAGGAGGTATTACTTGCTCCAAAGTCGTTCGCAACGGCAAGACCTATCTACATGTAACATGTCAACAAGCTCAAGCCAAGACTAAAACAGTTTACAAGTCAGCCAGCCAGTCAGCCAGCCTTGTAATCGGCAGTATACGTCGGCACATTAGATCAGAAGGCACACGACCTCAGACGTAGCCGAAACAAAACTGGCAAAGTGGTTGAGCTGTAATGATGGTCATGGTTCCTTGTTTTGCCGGTGGTGGACCCAAAGTTACCGTTCTTGACCTGTACTAATGTTTCCAGCGATCAAAGCGGTCAAGTTTGAAGTTTCCCATTACGTGTATATCCACAAGTCCTTGATGAAGTCAAGACTTATGATTGCATTAAAATAAATACAGTAGATCGCACAAACCAGACCAACTCTTCAGTTTGAATGTATGCGCTAATAATACACTTGTACAACGGCCACTTATAAATGGGACCGTTTATTCCGGTCCACATCTGTATAAAGAGACCATTTTTATAAACCTCCCTGAGGAGACCACCTTTTTATTAAGACCTCAGGAGATCACATCTCGGGTAGTCTTAATAGAGAGGTGTCCCCTTTACATGTATTACACGGCATCACCGTGGACTCATAACAAAGGGTTGTGAGTGAAAAAGCGCGCAATACAGTTGTATAGGACAAGTCTAAATTATTGCTATAATCTATATACATGTGCATGTATTATCTTCATTTTCTGCTGAAGCAAGTGCAACTCTGAGATCTGGAGATGGTTTATCTATAGAGATGGTCTTGATTGGAGGTGGTCGATATAAAGCAGACTCAAGGATTGTCATATTTACAGACCGCGCCCTTAGAGTGAGGGATTTACACGGGTCACTTTGTATCCTCCCAGCTGGAGGTCACTTCATACAGTATACACCAGCCAAAGATGCGGGTTAAGCTCTAAATACAGGGCGTCACCGCAACACGCCAAGAGTTAACAATTTAGGCTAACGTAAAGCAGAGAAAGTCCCTTGATTGACCTCTTTGTAGGTAAGTCCTTCTCAAGGTAAACTGTCACGCTGGACCCCTACATAGGGTCCGAAAATAAGTACGGCGGATGTACTTGTTCGAAGTAGCCTAGGCTACTTAGCGGACTATTGAACAGTTGGCTGACCGTAGGTAAGCAGTACAGGGCCAGTACGTTAGTCAGTACGTAAGGAGGCACAGTCAACTGCCTACGTAGGAAAATTCGTACTGCCAAAATGTCGTCACTGCCAGCTGGGCCCTAGGCATTAGTGAATCTAATAAGTACAACAATTATGTATCCTGGTTTACAAGTACAGGGGTACATTCAAATGACATCAGATCCTGTTTATTGAACCCAGTCATGCGCATGTGATTGGGGTCAAACCTTTTAAATATATCATCATCTCATTTTAATACGATGTGAATAGATAAAGACTGCCAAACCCCCCAAACGGGCCAGTCTCCGCTAGAGGTTTACCTCGCGTGGGTCCCAGTATTCACTTGGCGACGCCATTAACCACGTGTTGACTTTTGGGTGTGACAACATTTGGCTGTTTACGCGGATTTGGGAGCTAAGAGAGAGTTGTTGGAGATAATGTGTGACTAGAGGATTCGGGCGTAAAGAGCAACTATCATTATTAGTACCGGGGAACCGTCATTATTAGTCCTGGGAAACCTTCATTATTAGTACTGAAAATCTTCTTTATTTAGGACGGGGGAACTTCATTATTAGTACTGAGGAATTTTCCTTATTAGTACTTAGGAATCTTTATCATTAATGTTCAGGAACCTCCATTATTAGTACTGGAGAACCTTTATTATTAGTACTAAGGAACCTTCATTATTTGTACTGAGCAACCTTCATTATTAGTGATAAGGAACCTTCATCATTAGTACTGAGGAACCCTCACTATTATTACAGGAGAACCTTCATTATCACCTTTCCATTAAGAGCTGATTGGTCTTAATGGAGGGGCTCCACTGTATCAAAGTTTACACAACGTTTTGTATTTCATACTCTGTACATTGGTCGGGGAGCTTCCATTTGTCCTGGTCGCTCATTTGTTTGGAGGATCTTGAAAGAAATGTTTGATATACTGAGCATCTGTCTCTTATTGCCCATTACATAATCTATATCATGTACCATAAGGTGTGCGTGCCATGATTATTTACATACTTCAAGTTGATGATGTGGCCTCAGTTAACTCCATGTGTGTGTCTTGGCCTACATTGGCACGGTTAGGAAGTTGTCGTTTTATTTACTATGCACTCTATGGAGGTGTCGGTGGCAGCCAACTCTATATTTGCTGCCCTACGTAATATTATACATGGTGTATTTGGCTCAAGCCATAGTTTTTCCTGTTTTGTTGAAGGGACAAAGCATCTAGACTATGATACAGCACTCCAGAGGCGAATGAGTTAAAGTACCGTGGTAACAAAACAGGCAAACTGAAAGTGGTAGTCACTGTCGTACATCACTGGGCCAGTAGGTTACGGCCAGTACAGCAAGCTATAGCCAAAATATTAGCACCTCGTTTGCACAAGTAATTTAACTTCCATGTCTTGTCTAGAGTTCTGTTGCCAGACAGTCACTGCACAGTTTGTTTGATGATACTATCTTGAAAAGATGGAGATACATTTTAGCCTTTGTATAGTTAATAGATTGCACTCAAAATAGCTAAAAGTTGTTATCAAAATTCAATTTAGGTTAGTTTTTTGGATAAAATTTAGGTCATCACTTCAACTGTGAGCTCATTGCGTCGCTTCATCTCAGCTGCTGAAGCAAGCATTGTGTTTCGTTCGTTTGCAGCTATCTAACTATGTAACTAACTAACTATGTATGTGGTCTCCGGACAAGCTAGAGCTTTAACCGTTGCACCGATTTCGTTCAAACTTAACACGACTATGAGTTATGAGGCGACACCGAAGTGATTCGATTTTGGGTGCTCTGCCAATTACATTTTGCTTCTAGAATCGCTTTTATAACATTTTTAATGATATTCAATGCACTTAACCAGCAAGAAAAAAATCAACATTCCAACCAAGCAGCAAAATTGATTATTGGATTTGAAACTGATATTGATTGTTATCTTGTTATTCAGTATTATTGTATGGCAACACAAATCTCTTTTTGCTGGATATATTGATTCTGATTCATACTGAAGTTTTCTCCTCACATTCATAAATTTCTTGATTGTAAAGTATACGTTATTTCAGGATATATCTTATTGCCCATAAGTCAACGTCGTTCTAGCGACGCAGTGTTCTTTGAACACTTTTGATCTAGTTTTCATTGTTCTCAACATTGGTGAAAAGACGATGTCACTGCACACATCTAAATAGAGGAGACCTCATCTTTACGTGGGAAATCGAGTCAGTCCCTGGTATATGTATGTATGTATATATAGTAATTCAAGCCCAGTGTCGACCTATTTTGTGAAAGAAGTACCATCTTGCATTGTGATACGCAGAAGATATACTTTTGAATGGATCAAAGTCCAATGATATATGGATGAAATGATTCTTGTAGGACACATCGGTTACTTCAGCCACACCCGCCAGAGAGCCTGAATTGTAGATGTTTTTATTTACAGCCCAACCTCCTTGTTACTTTGCTCAAGCGACTTTACACTCTTGTCATTGGCATGCTTGTCACACTTAATCTTTTTCGATGTCTGACCCGTACCTGTTCAACCTGTTAAAATGAGTTTGCTCAACATCCACCACCAGGGAGACTGGAAAATCCATATTTGTTTGGAAATAAAGGTACTGGGCGCACTTAATGGATCTCATGGGTTTCGTATTTGCGATCGACAGTGGTTCTGCCAAAGACAGCAACAGCATGAAAATGAAATATTTATGGGAAAGGGGGCGTAATTGCACCCAGCATATGTCTATGAGACCCGACCGTTGCCACTTTCCCACAGCTATAAACCTTGTTGAAGAGTGCATATTGTACCTCAATGAAAAGACAACATCTCTTTTTGGACCAGCGGTCAAGTGACCTTAATAGGACAGTTCTTCTGTATCTCACAAGTCTAGCATGTCAGAGATAAGCACATCCTACTTTAAAAACACACACACACACACACCTCATTCTCTTGATCCAGAATCCAGCTAGAATCTGGAATAGGTGACAAACGGTCACACACGGATGAGTCACGGCCGCTGCCGCCGTTGCCACACATAGTTGTGGTGACTCCACCCCGGTCCTGGCACAGATCCGCGTCATGGAGAAGTTACATAGGACACTCGGGTCCTTGCTTCTGACACAAATAGTATAGTTGTGACGATGCTGATGCTGATACGCCTGGACCTCATAAGAAATATACAGTGGAACCTCGCAATAGGATCATCTCTATAAGTTTACCGCCTCTACATGTTAGAATCATTGCTAGTGCACGACGTTCCTTTGCTTGATAGATAGACGGCCGCGAATCTCCATACAGAGACCACCTCTCTATTGCGACCAGTGTTTCCTTACGGCAGTCATACCAATGTGGCCCTACTTTTTATCGTGTGGGCCGAGGTTATCACGGCGAATTGCGGATGTCGAAGGCTTGGAAGCTTGAACATGATCTCATCATATCATTATAGAGATCTAATGGTAGGAATTGACGTTATCGAATAATCATGCTAATCGCTAAGAGTTGCTGACCAATGAGGTACATTATATACACAAGAACCTCGCCATCACTAATATGTACATTGAAGTTGCACACTGAACCATTCGAGATGACCAACTGTATAGTCTGTCCAGCAATTATTTTTACAGTTTAAATAACAGTTTTTGGCGGACCATATGCCATGGTTACTGGCAGTCCAGCACACTATAATGATATGCCATAATGAGCCTTGACCCTACCTCATAAGATTACATAAATATGCACGTACGCATGACGTGCGTATAATACGTGTTCGCAATGTAGCTCAAGGGAAATTGAACTAACCTAGAAATAACAGAAAATTCGAGTTAGTAATAAGCAATATCCTTACATCAGATTCTACCGTGTCACCAGGGTGGACAGGCCTGCCCCACCACCCGGGTGGTCACTTTCACTACTTGCGACAAGCCCCCGGAATGCCACCGCCGCCGCCGCCTCCGTGAACCCACTGACCACAGTGTGAGCTGCTATGGATTACATGTCCAGATAACTCACGTTTCACGTTTTGCCGCCGGTGCTCGGACCCTACATCGGGTCTCAAAATAAATGATGTTTGTACACGTTTGCTGTGGGTGGGGAACATTGGAGAAAATGGAGTTCAATAACGCATAACACAATGTTTAATTTTTGACGAATCTTCGACCACCAAAGCTTCGAAGAGAGAAAGTTGTGAAAATGTTTGAAATTGTGGTGCCTTTTTTGGCATTTAACCAATATTTTTTGGCTCTGCCCCAAAATACAAAATATAGCTTGGCTCTCATAGCGTGAAGTCCATTGAGATTCAATGTCATCACTTTAAACAAGATAGCCACATAAAATATAGGCTACGTGACCACAGACCGCGAATGCCAATATCTATCACACTAACAAATTCAAACAAAGCACAAAACAGGGCGTGTCGCAGCACCACTGCTTACCCCATGTGTAGATCCAGTCTGGATTTGTAGAAAAATCCTGTTTTGACTGACCTGGAATCTGCGGCAATGTGCGATACTGCAGGCGGCGGCGCGCGGACCGCTGGTAAACACAGTCAAAACACGCACCTGCTGCACTAGTACTTGGTGGGAGGGAACGAGGCCGAAGAACATTCAGGAACTCGTGAGTGGAATGATACGTGCCAAATAACACATGGGGTTGAAATGTGTCACAGATAGCTCACTGTTTCTACACACCACCAGGTGGTGGCTATTGTGGGTGGGTGGGATGGGTGATGGGGGTGACGCCCATTGAGACGTGATCTCTTGATGGAGGTCTCTTTGTGAAGGTTTGAAACCACAAGAAATAGTCTCATCTTAGAGGTGGTCTCAACAGAGACGTGGTCGCAACAGCAGGTTCAACTATACAGCATTTTGACCAAGTGTATTTAGTTATGGTGTCATCCAGGCGTCTCGTGCGTTAGAACAGTGTATGTTGGAGTAAGATATTCACCTAATAATCAGCCATGACCTTATATGTTCTTATGACCATAAACATCTTCCCCCGTGTATTTATCATCTATCATAATGTACCTCACTACACTGCTCGGTATTGACACTCGTGATTGTCAAACAGAATAAGCTCCAGTAACTGTAATACATATACAGTAGAACTTTCAGTTAAGACTAACTCTATATTCAGACCCCCTCTATAATAAGACCAGGTCTCACAGTTTCAAGCACTGGACCTCTATATGGAGACCACCTGTCTATTGAAACCTCTGGAGGTCAGTTTCATGTGGTCTTAATACGAAATAGGGAGGTTCTACGTATCAATGTATAGTATATGTTAATGTAAGGTACATTTACAGTTGTCTTGTCCAGCTGTCATGAGGTTATTCAGAAGTCCTATTGTCTTCCAAGTGCACGTGCACTAACGTATCTACACACACAACATACATAGCGCCCTAGCATAGACCGGTAGCATATCTCATGCTACCATCTGAGTGCGAAAACTTCAGATTTTTTATATGCAGTGACGGATAGTCGTATTATTGCGTGCACTGTATGAATATGACGTGTTCACATTCTTGTCTTATAGTATTTATCACACATTGTGTTCAGATAACGAATATAATAACATACTGTGTTATGTTATCAACAACTGCACCGCGCTGTCTGTAAACATGAACTGCCCGATATCTCCAAGGTCTCGCCCAAATCTACATGCATGGTTTCTGAAAAGCGAACGTCATAAGTAGAGCACCTGACGTAAGACCCATTCTCATGCCGTGCCTAATTCGTGGAAACCTGTAGAATGATCTGGAAACAGACATGTCCTAAGCCTTTCCTGATACGGATTGTGGGTTATCAGGCATTTCTGGTGGATGATAACCTGTGTAAATACAAGTTAATGTATGATGAAAGTGCGTTCACAGTTACCCTCAAACGTAGGAATACTTGTGGGCCAATGAAAAGGTGTCCTTATATTTCAGAAGTGCCTACTGGAGGTCTCCCCCAACGAGGTTTTATATAGGCCTATATTTGATAAATTTCGCTACAAAGTCATAACTATTATGTAAATGATTGCTCACTTGAAATTCTGATATATAGTTTGATATGTAGAGTTTCTCTCTATATACAGTTATTGACAACAGTATCCGATGACCCCCCCCACACACACACAAACAAACACCAAACCAATCACAATTACACACCCATAATCTTGCTTCCCAACATTGATATTGCAAATGTTACAAAAAAATGCAAAGTACAAAAGGTAGTCACTAACGTGCCTGTCAGCTGTGTGTATATTAAAGTAGCTTACTTATGTTTACTGACCCAATGATCATGACTTGGCTGCTATTAGTAACTTACTAGCTTATACCCGTGTGGTCAAAGAGGCATGCTGAGAATCAAATTGAATCACTCCAGTTACATCATAGTATAAGTCGATCCCAATTACATCATTGGTGATATCCTTTGACTTGGCATGTAAAATGAAAATCTAAGAGAGGAAATGTTAGTGTCCATGTAAATGGAAACACGATGCCTTCCATGGGCATAGAAAAAAGACATATTTGGTGTGTGTATAAATATGTTTTTTACGGCAGTTTATTTTCAAGCACCCTTGTCCTGACGATACATACCCACGTCCTGACAGCACCACCACCCATCCATGGACATAGGAAAGGGATATATTGAGTAAAGTATATGAAATGAGTAAGCACTCTTTTTCTCCAGCAACCACCCTTGTGCAAATTGTGGACATGGGTGATACTTTGTAACGTTGACCCTGTTATTTAGTACATACAAATAAACAATAAATAATATTGGCACACATCATTGTACTGACAACTTAGCACCTTCCAAGTATCAAGTATGACATGGCCAACGAGTGTTTGGAACAACCTTTAAGACTGATGATAAATTGAGATAGGGAAGTTCTTATACCACAATATAGAATCTTTTGCGATGAGCAAGAAGTCAAGCAACAGACCAAGCTATAGATTTCTGAGCTTGGATGTGGTATACTTGGCGAAGACGGAGAAGTATATTTTCTCAAGTAAGTCATTGATCACTAAAAATGCACTTGGCATCTAATGTGCAAAAGGTATGGGATGAAAAATTAGTGACTGGTGTCAAGTAGTTTAATATAGGGGTGGTCTCTTTAGGGATGTTTTCAATGGTCTTTTTATGAAGACTTGGGAGTGTTATAAATCATCTTATAATAGAGGTGGTGTATTTATAGAGGTGGTCTTGATTGAAGGTTCTAATGTACACATAGCCCGACTGGCAAAGTGGTGGTAATCCCTAGTATTTGAACACATGTGACACCTGTGGCGTCTTTATTACATCACACTACTTCACATGACGCTGTCATGGCTGTTGCTGTCTGCTATTTTTGTTATAAAACCGCTAATTAACAACCATCAGGGCCATCTTGACGATGAAAAACATATTCGTGCAAAACTACACAATACTGTGAACGATCTCCTGTAGTTAGATGGCGTCCAGCTAGAGGAGATAGCCCAACAAAGTCCAAAAATTAGGGTATTAATATATAGGATGATCCATGATTTGCATTTTACACCCTTGTTTTGATAGCCATTATATTAGATTTTACATGCACACTTTCCAGGTATCTAAAATCTTCAAAATAAATAGTCCAGTGCAAAGTAGAAATATTGACTATTATGCTTCAAACCAATCCCCAGGAAAAAAAGAGATCTATATCAAAACTTGCCCCTTTAGTAATTCCGGAGGTCCCCCAGTACCAGAGACGGGAACACCTCACTGATGAAAATACGTCACAACTACACCACCTTTTCATTCTCCCGTACGCTATACACATTATCAGTAAATGGCAAAACTCCGTTCCCAACGCCCCCCCATCGAGAGGTTCCTCTGCACTGCCTCCACTCTCTTCAAGCTAAACTCATCCACCACGTGTGATCCTCCATTTCAGCAGTGGCAGCGGACGACGCCGGGCAGTAGACTGATCGCGCCGCTCGCTCCTCCAGGTGAAAACATGCGGGACGCACGGGGGAGCACGCCAGACAGACAGAGACACCCATACAGAGCACGACGATGGCACGATCATGTGGCTGGACCCTGATACTACTGACCACTGCAGCCAAACTGACCAGCCGATGACCACAAGCTTCTCTCACCTAGCGTACACGTGGAGCAATCCCCCTGCAGTAATAACACACGACTCTAATCGCAGTCGACGAAGACTAGATTATCGGGCAGGATTAGATTAGATTAGTGGATTATCAGATTATCACGCTTATTGGTACGGATGTTGTTCAAGTGGTTTTGTTGGTGATTGTGATAGTTGACAGCCTCTTGATAAGATTACATTGAGAGACAGACAATTACATAATATGGATATGACGTAATAATAAAACTAATACATTTTTTGACTGGAAGTAGATTACACAGACAACCTAGTGTTATAGCACTTCACATTGTGAGTCGAGGCTTATGCCTAAAACACTAAAGGATAGTGCGTGTTTTTAAAGTGTATCTGGAAACTTTGAAGACTCACAAAAAAACTTTATACGGATAGTATTCATTGCAGCTCACCAATCCTGAATAGACCCTTAAGGATAGCGGCCGCGCACGCACGTGTGTTGGATACGCCTCTCGCATCCCCGTCTAGCATGCGGGGCTGGCCGCTGCTGCTGCTGTTGGCGGCCGCGCTAGCCGCCGCCCGAGCCGCGCCCCCGCCCCCGCCGCCCCCCGTCCTGGACGACCCGTACGAGGACACGTCCGAGCAGGGGCCGTGGGCGGCCGGCGGCCGGCGGGAGTTCACGGTGGCCAGCGAGGACGACGCCAAGGTACGTGGTGACAGTGAAAGGTTACGTGTGCGGTACGTCAAACGCGTTGTTTAACATTTGCCGTAATTATGACGATCGGTAGCGTGCCAATTACGTTGTCGGACGTCAGTTTAACGTATAATTTTATACGTTCAACGTTAATTCGCGTAATCCAAAACCTTGGTTTATATGCTGCCTCGTTCAACCACACCCTCCATTGCATACATTTGGTCAGGGCCGGCCACCACGGGGTCGGGTGAATAGAGATTAGGGTTTGTGAATAATATTTATATGCTAATTAAGTGGTACGTGAGGCATTCTGATTGGTTAATCAGCGTGCTTGGTTTTTCACAGATGTCAAATGCACACTTCAACATAAATTTTGACTGTTTGACACGATTCTTGAGAACTCTTAAGTTTGACTGTTCATGCAAGTTGGCGACAACAATATCTCTCACGGTTGACAAGCTTTGGAATCACATAGTTGTGGACAAAAAACTAGGCATGCTTACACAAAGCAAAGCAAACACGAAAATGAAATTTTAATCATGTTTAGCACACGTAGTCAATGCACATGTGTATGTAACACTTCTACACTGGAACATGGTCTGATCTCATATAAGGGCACTATCGATTATGAACACTTTGAATGTTAATGTCATTTTAAACACTTGCAGTTTTAGAGCATGCGCCAGTGCTCGCCAGACTTTGCACCATTAAGAAGTGATTTTGTAAGAAAAAATCTTAATAAGAGCAACAGCAAGAGAGATGAGCATATAATGAGGCTTCGATCACATGAGATTCATTAACACAGGTCGATATCATCGTGTTGTAGAAATGTCAGGCTAGTATGAGTGGGTGAAATGACTGGGGGGTGGCATACGTATACGCACTATATACATTTGTGTAAGTTTGTGAAAAGTCACAATTTCTTTGTGTAAGTAACTTTTTAAAAATTCTAACTATATTTTAGTTTATTTAATGTAGTTTATATATTTTCCATTTAGCTAACACATGGCAATGATGCCTAACGTAAAAAAAGTAATCAGCAATTCACTAATATTACAATGATAATGAACTAGAACGAACACACAGTGAATATTTTAAGGCACGTGCAATCCCTACATAAAATATTGTGCGTACGTTTACAATATCATGCTACCCAGTCTAAGTTTCTTTTTAAAGGCGGCATATGTCATGACTGTGTATAGTAACACACAAAATGTTACAACCCATCATAAGCACGTATAATGGACCTAAAATCGCCCACTCGCTAGGATCATTACCGAGACATCTTTCGTGGGAGCCGTCCCATCGGCAAGATCTCACATTGTCGTTTGGTTGGATTAAAAATGAAGGAGTGGAGTGAAAGGCAGAGTGGACTTAGTCAATAATGCAATGAGCCTGTTGTATCTGCCACCATGCAGTTTACCCGAGCATTGTGCACAGAATCCCAATAATATTTGCTTAATCTATGGATTTGTATTGAAGCTGCAAGCCAATTTATAAGTTTATATTATGACAGCATGAGAATAAAAGGGACCATTGTGTTTCCGGGATCGTTCGCTTGTTGCGTGTGTTCCTTCTCAATGAAATATCTATAATTTGTTTGTGAGCCACTTTTTGTGCTACGCTTGCATTGTGGAGCCATTTAATGTCATTTCCGCTTTCAGAGCCTCAAGCCAATGACTATTATGAACATAATAAGACTAAGATGAATGCGTGTATTCATATTTTATGCTCCCACAGATTGCTAAACGTCAAACTCCTTGGAATGAGTAGGGCTTAATTCAATAATTGATTCGTATTATATATAATATTTGATGGTTTACAGGTACCAAAGTCATATCATAGGCGGTATCCATTTTTGTGTAGGTTGTGTTGAAGCATATGCAGCGTTTTTATACACACGCGTAGTGGGTGCGGGACACTATTTAAGAGGCGGCATTGCTTTTAGTTGGTGGATTACACAGTAACATATGAGTGTTGTGTTCGCCTACGCGAATGAGCGCAAGTGAACGAGTACAGAAAACGCAATTGAGGCTCATGTAATGGATAATGCTCCTAATCACCTGGGTCTTGATACAAAATACACTGTGTCCAAAGACATAGCGATAGAGAAATATCGTATGATAGATTGTCATGTAGACTAGACCTTCTCAGCTTTACAGCAACTCGTGAATTTTTCGACTTCACCCTGCAAGACTTTTTTTTAATCTGTTCTGATCAGAAGATACACTTCTCAATTTCAATTGCACATTCATTGATGTGTGAGACATTTCGCACCTACACTTTATAAGCCAATCAACAATGATCAAAGTCGGGTATATACGGATCTTGATGCAGATGAATCCAATACACAAGAGGTATATCAACAGCTAACCATGTTATTTGTTTATCACCATGTATCACAAATACACAATGTGTTAAACATATATAGCATTTGTTGGACAGAAATCCTATATCTTAAAATCACCAAAGTGTACAAGTTTACATAAATACACTGCTTAGCTGGTCTCGCCGAGAGAGGAAGTTGTGACTCCTCCAAAACCTGTATATGGTCTAGACCCGTATATAGTTGTCTGTGTAAGGCTCCCATATCTCGTGCCCAGCCAATATGATAACCTGTCAATATATAGTTCACTGGGTGATACAATTAGAGACAAAGTCCCAATGAGAAGCCCATGTGGATGCTGGAACAGTGGAACCTCCAGTGAAGAACATGTTGACAAATAGGCTACCTCGAGGATAAGACCACTTTTTACTGTAACAAATCTCAATTGAGCGATTACGCATACCAGATAACCACCTCTCTGATAAAATCTCTAAAGACCCGTCCTTTGGTCGTCTGAAAAACAAAGATAAGGACAATATCTATGTGAAATAAAAGAAGAGGAGGGAAAAAGACCATACAGAAAGAATCAGAACATAGGCAATAAGTTCATCTCTTTCGAACACTTTATTTGACATTGACACTCTACAGTACATCATCTCTATTAAGACACCCCGAGGCGGTCTTAAAAAGGAGAGGTGGTCTATTCGTGGAGCCTCACAGTGGTCTGGGCATCAGCACGAAGACTTGGAAATGCCAATAATGTTCTCAATATTGAGGTGGTCTCTAAATAGAGGTGGTTGTAATCACATATTATATATTGTTTAGCGCCGTCGTTCCGGGAAGCAGGGCATCCGCGACTGATCCTCACAGCTCCAGAAGGACGCAAAAATACAACAGAAATCTGGATCAATAAGCACAAGGATCAGGTTGCGAGGTGGAGTGATTTCTATTGTTACCGGCATAATGCGGATCAGTGCGATATGTGGCGATTTACGCAGTGCTCCACGCTATTACGCCACGGTCAAACATCCCGGATGATAAGAGCAGCTCAAGCAGTCATGATATTCTAGCCACAGTGCATTCGATTACAAAAGCGATTATATACAGTTGCCCATTCATTGTTATTCACCCAAAATTAAAAAAGGCTCACTTGACTGCTCAAAACTTGCTGTTGAGCCCTTGACATATTCTAAATCAGGTCAAAATATACATATAAACTACATTGGATGATATTACAGGTGAAACAGTCTCTCCAAATTAGCGAGAGCTTTGCACTGATTCTCTTGTTTTCTTGTTTACACATGGGAAGAAAATAGACTCGAGCGATTTTGATATTTGCATTTTCACCGGGTCATTGGCATCATTGTCAGTTGTCAACTCCCTGAGGAGGATTCATCACTCACATTCGCATCCACTAGCCTGACCTGTGCCTATTTCACGGGAAAATGCCACATTGATACGTTATCTCTTCACAGACGTGTATATTTTTCAAAATGTAGAATAGTGTTCCCTGCGTATCTATATCATCACCCATGTCTGGGTGGTCATAAGAAGTATTGTACCTCTTTGAATTTTCACAGCATTTCAAGTTGGCCAATATTCTCAAATTCGCGAATTTAGCAAAATTAAATCCCAGCGGATATTGTTTACAGTATTTCTAACAGTGCATATTTGGAATGAGCATTCGTGACTGTGAGGCCGTGGCATCATACCTTCCTTGTGACTGTCCACTGGGCTGGCTTAATGCAATTACACACCAATGTACACGTTTTCCAACATGTTGCATTATCTCAACGGATATGGACCTTGGCATTAATTTGGCTTTGGAATGTCAATTGAATTTCAATGACTTAGGGAGCACTAGACTCACAGATTCAAACCGGTACAAAAGAACATGCGCTCTCTTATAAATTTCCACACACATATTCTTTACTACGCTCATTGATAAACAATTCTCCATTTCGTCTCCATATCATAGTGTAAGGTTTACTGAACTATGGAGCTTTTACGCAGGAGGGTAGCCAGGACATGCAGCTGATTACTAGTAAAGTTGGCAAGTGATAAGTCATAAGCGTAATATGTCTAGACTGGTAGCACGTCCAGTAGTCTCGATAGAGAGGCGACCACCTGCCAACACAATCTCACATGCAATTGAACATCCAAGTAAGAATAACTTTATAAAGAACCCGCCTCTTAGCCTATGATAATATGATATCGTACATTTCCAAACCTCCACAGTGTTTATCTTGAACATCCATTTAAAAAATATTTCTCTATCAAGACATGTTTTGAGGTCATTCCCCATGGTGGTCTCAAGAGACAGGTTCTGCTGTGTTGTTTGCCATTAGGTCACAATGACCCACTTGTGACTTGCCCCCCCCCCCCCGGACAGATGTGCCGCTTGGCGCGTCCGCCGCCACCGCCGCCGCCACCGGCTCAGTGTACGTAACCTTGATGCGCATGGGTGGTCGCGGCGGCGGCGGCCAGCTGGCGTACACTCTGTCCTGCTCCTCCCGCCAGGTGGCCGGCTGGCGGAGGCAATCAGTCTAATCAGTGTACGTCTCCGCCACATCTTGCCTCACCCGCGCTCATTGGTTACTCTCTGAGAGGATGCACGAACCCTGCTTAACCGGGTGACGTTTGTGCCACGTGCTGTCCTAGCCGATCATAAGGTGAAACTTCATGCGGAACAGCCAATATCATGACTATGCACTGTACATTTATGGTAACGGATTGATTTGTTTTTCTGGTATGCCCATTGGAGCTATAGCAGATTCAGTATTCTCTCTTGCTTCTCAGCTGAACACCTAAAATATGAACGTGGATATAATTACAAAGTTTAATAGATGTACTGTATTTTGAATGACTAATTGGTTCAGATCTTCTTCGTAATGCTCACAATGATGCCACATCATTACTGGTGTGTCTACTAATGGTAGTAGACCAGTGCGCACCAAAAGAACATTCCCTTCAAGAACATCCTTGGGGGCTGGCCTTAATCAAGTGGGTTCAATAGACAAGTGTTGCCTTTTATGGTGGTTCTCATTTCCAGACCTGTATGAAGAATATTTGGAAGTTGTCCTCTGATAAAGATGTTGTGTTTAGAGAGGTGATCTGCCTGCGTGTGTTATTTGATCTGTACGTGGGCCACTTATCAGGGGCGTGTCCCAAAGTTATCATATGTCTTACAAACACAGGTGATGTGGACCTAACCCAGCAACAGAGAACACTACGAAGACATTGGGACATGCCAACTCCCTTGCCCAGTTTCAAAGTAACTTGTGACAATTACATGATCATTTTCAAATCAAATATAAACAAAATTGTTCATAAGCCATAATAACAATAAACGTTTCACAATAGCCTTATATCTTACATTGCGATGATTATTGGATATGGGAATAATCTTCAATAATTATTGTCAAACACAACTGTGATATGAACTATGCTGTATTGAAATGCATACACAGCTAATGAAATTAGTTATATTGATATTCAATGAATAATGTATACTATTATTATTATCTATATATTAATATGATTATTCACCTATATTTTCCCCTGTAATGTCTTCATTAGCATCGATCGCTAATAGTCTGTCTACAGACATAGTTCATTTGTATCTCACGCTAATTGGGATATTCTGAATACAAAAAACTTATATTATATGCGCTCCTTATGCACCAATTGCCACCGATTGCACTGTATCATCAGTTTAAACGCTGTTAACTCAAACCTGCTAGCTCCTAAAGCTTGCTCAATTTGAGCCACATCATTTAACCAGTCTTTATAATTATGTATTAAATGAATGAAATACACTAATGAAAACTTTTAATATGAGTATACATCCCCCAATTAGACCAGATATTGAAGTTGATTAGATCATGTATTTCAAACGTACACAATGTTGAAGAGTCATGGAATAAATAAATAAATAGTAAATACAGTAACAGTGGAAAGAATAAAGAAAGGAGACGTCACTTAAACCATTAATAGCTTACTTCCATAAAAGTTCAAGTAAAATACCAGTAATCAACCAATCATGGTGTCTTGATGGTTTCAACAGACGTCCTTGGGCGTCTGGTCCCATATAGTACTTTATTCAGCAATATTATAATGGTTTTCAAACGTGTTTGGATGGCCTTTTGAATGAATGAAGGGTTGGGAGAGTGGTGGCCAACATGGGTAATTGATTAATGATGGCAAAAAAAAAAAAAAAAAAAAAAACATACACAAAAAAGACAAAACAAAAAACAACAACACCAGAGCATCTCTTTCTATCTGCCCTGCAAGACCACCTTTTAAAATGACAAATTTTTGTGGTCCTGAACTGTCAAAAACGGAGCTCTATGAACCTCTAGAAGAGACCACCTTGTGTAATGGTCTTGATACATTGATGTAAAAATATTCTACTGTACATGATAAAAGAGCGTTTACATTTAACCTTAGAAGTAGGAACATTATTGGGGAAATATAATGTGGGGAATGCAATGTTAATTCCAGGAGGAGAAACCTCTAATAAACCAACTTTAACTGAAATAAGTGGTGTCAAAAAGGAAGACAATCGAGACATAGACCAAATGAAGCAAACGTTCAGCCAAACTTTTACAGAGAGTATCACGTGATTAAGACTATAGAGGTGTGTTCCTGTACTATATAATTAGCCCATTGACCTTCTTTCCCCCCCCCCCTCTATTCATTGTTTGCAGCAATTTAAATCACACTGTAAACATAGGAATAGCAGGCGTCACAGCCACGACACCAGACTAGATTCTATGAGACGAATGGGTATAAATTAACACAGGAGAACAATGCGTAATGGATATTAAATTAAAATCCAACTGCCAATGACCACATTTTCTGCTTAAAGAGACCACTTGAGAAGAGTGGCCTTCACGTTGAGTAGCACCTCTGTTAAGACCACACTGAGGACTATGTTCTCAATCAGGCTTAATAGAGATGGGGTCCCTTAATAGAAGTCCATCCCACACAGGGATTCGCCTCTAACAACACGTGTCCCTCTAGAGAGGTGGTCTTAAATAGATAGATGAGTTAACTGTAAACTATACTGTAGTATTTATTAGACCCATTTATGCCCCTTCCCCCCTCCCCAGCCTCCCGCCACCATATGCGTCTCGTCACGGGCCTAGAGCAGGCGAGCGGCCAACACTGGCCGCCGCCTCCGCGCCCGGGAACCTCCCACGCGGGCATCCCCTATCAGAGGACGTAGCAACATACGTCAAACGTGCCTAACAGCGTAACGTACACGTGAGACAGACCACGTCAAACGTACCAATCGTAGCGCATGCTTCGCGTTGATACGTGTTACACAGGCAGTGTCCACTTACAGAGGTCGCTCTGTGTCCAGCAGGCTGTTGCCGAGAGAGTTAGTGCTTGTTTAAGTAAATCAAAAGACACCGGAGCCGGCGGTAGCAGCAGCCGCAGCATTGTTTACTAGAGGAGAGGGGGATCGTGTTACCTCCTTCTCCTGCTCTAGAGACTGGTAGGTTGCTGTATCGCGGCTTTTACACCAATAGTCCTGTTGGCGTGTGATTGCATTGCTGAAAGTCATCAATTTATGGTCCATCATATAGGCTTTTTATAATGACAGAGACAAAAATGCATGGCAGAGTGTCCTCTTATTCGACGTAGCGTACATCTGTTAGGGCGGCTAGCAGTTGTCACAATCCCTACTTGCTCTTCAACTATTCATAATCATTAGCATTTAATTAGAGGTGTTGGTTTAAAAAAGATTTACAGAAAACCTTTAGATATGTGGTCTATCAAATTTACTGTTGTATCGTAATTTGCAATGTCTCCTTTATTTTATATGTCCACATTATATGCAGACTGTATTATGGTACACGAGTGTTTTAGCAGACCTATTCTTTTTATAAGGTGATCTGGACTTATGAGCATTGACCAAGTCACTGTGCTTATGCAAGACCAAGTTCTATTTATGTTATTCATGTATTGCGTAAATGTGTAGCTAACGTTCTCAGTTATAGGTTTAAGATGTTTATCTAGCAGTCCATATCGTATGTATACATGTACATACAATCAAACGATGCAATCCATACACCAAATAGTTTTACCTGTACAATGCGTAAAGACTTTGAAGAGATTTGTGTTATTAACCAACACGCAATTCATTCACATTGTTTATATGCTGATTCATACGCAAACCGAATGTCGTGACTGTTTTACTAATAAACTTCATGGTTGATAATACCTTTGCAGGAATCGTGTTAATTTGGTGTCTCTGGGAATAGAATGTGGGTCTAGGAGAAGTTTCATATATATTATTACGTAACGTACATAGAATCAATATGCGTTCATAGTGTAATCTCAACTATCAAATATTCAAAAGCTTAATTGGCATTTGTAACACAGTATAAAGACATGTATACATGTATGTGAGCGTGATTATTACATGAAAAAAAAATGCTAAAGAAGCTACGAGAACGGGCTCGCTCAAAACCAACAGTCAGAGGCGCGAAGCGAATGCGAGATTTGAATATCGAAAATGTGGCAGAGTGACAATGTGTGTGCATATACATGGCAGTCCAGGCGTAATTACTGTTAGCAAATAGTCTGGCTGAGAGTTGTAATAATTGGTAGACGTGCGAGTACGTGTTCAAATTGATTTATGTCCTCTTCAAGTGACAACATGGAAAGTTAGTCAAATATCATATTGTGCATAATGTACTTTAACACTCACATTGTAAGTTACAGTTATAAAAACAAACGCTTTTTTCTAAACAGACATAACCGGGGAATGACTACATGGATGTTTAACATGAGGTTAATGCTGAATTTGTTCACTGTGCACAATAGCATGAACAGAGAAACCACTTTCCCCCAACAGTTGTCCAGCCAAGTGAAAGAGGTTTCAGATGCGTCTGTGATACACACGGGTAGAATACATATACATATGGATAGAAAAATACATAGAGAACACCTGGTGAGCTGCTGGCGAAAACGCCTGAGGTGTAGTATGAACTTTCAGAACTTGCCAGTCACTTGTGAAGGTGAGCTTGGTAAAGCTATGGTCAGATACTGCTGAATATTGATGAATAAAGTTTTTATTGTAAAATTGCCAAGTTGTTACTGTAAAAGTCCGAAGAGCGATTCTTCACACAGGGCCGAGGCCTTCCAACCACCAATGTTGAAACGAATAGCTCATGCCTGTCATTTCTCATGATTAATCCATTATTGGGGCACCGTATGGGGGATCTTTAAAGTCTTAAAATTGAGTTCCTACTATTAGTGCATTTATTTTACATATTCTATATTTTGAAATATTTCCTCCAGTAGCATTGAAGTACATACCCGATTTTAAAATAAGTTATAGGGGTTCTCATCTGATATCTAAAAATATTTGCTATGATAAAAATACTTTTTCATATATTTATTCATTATTTTTGTCTGAATTCAGTAAAAAGACCTAGATAATGTGAACCTCAATATCACAAATACAAACATATGATATAATCATTTCTATAACACACGGAATTCGGCACTTTGTCCAAATTTGCTAGATTACTTGAAGAATGTAGCTTTTATTTTGACTCCTGCTAGGCATCCGGCATAAACAGGTCACATTAAAATCTGTGTGGATATGGGAACATAATTGTCCATTCAAGGTCGTTTGTTCATTGGTCCTGTAGTCTTACGTAAGCACTGTTGACTATAGTCTGTTTAAAATACCCACATTATAGTACTAGGCCATTGATTATATATTATTATATATTATTTATATTATTATATAAAGACGATGGTAAAATTCATAAAACAGTCTTCAGTAAATTAAAGGACGATTGCAATGTTACTTGAAAGCCATACAATACTTCTAAAACCACGAGTTGGTTCCCCAGAGAACTGTGATCCTTTATCCTGTATGTATGATAAGATACACTGTCAAAATTCTCTCTCTGTCTCTCTCTCTCTCTCTCTCTTTCTCTCCAGTAGTACCTTCAGAAGTATGCTCGTATTGTAGCCATGGTTAATTTGTACAGCAAACTACTTAAGAGTGATCATTAATATCAAGCCTTGAAAAAAAATTCTTCTAGAGAATGGCTTCTGCATCTTTTACATATTCTATAAGAAAAAAACTCTGTCTTTCACTCCAGCGGTACCTGCAGAAGTACGGTTACTTGCGCTGCTCCCCTGTTAGTGGCTCCCCCCTGGGCCGCCCCAAGCGCTCAGCCACCATGGATCTGGACCCTCGGGAGGAGGACAGTGGCACTGGTGGCCCTGGTGCTTGGGATCGAGAGGCCATGGAGGACCGAGCATTCCTCAAATGTTCAAGTGCTGATGTCCAGCGCTCCATCAAACGGTTCCAGACCAGCAAAGGTGGAGTTTATATTGATGATATCTTGGTTTATGTCATTCTTTTTGTATGTCTTATTCTAACTTCATTGCACTACAAACAGGATACAATTTAACCACGAACGATTTTAGAGTTCTTATTAAACCAGTATCTATTACAAGAGTGTATAGCTGTCAATCTTGTATTTTGTTTATTCATAACTCCTTACGTATAAAAATCTATTCCAAGTAAAATGGCTTTCTAAACTTTATTTAAACGAAGTGAGCACTGCAGAAGGTTGTTGTAAAATGTTTACACTACCACATTATCTACTTCCCTTCTGTTCTCCTACAGGTCTGGTGATAAATCATAGAATTATTGGATTTCCAATTGAAGATCTGTTTTGCTGCAGGTCTGAAGGCGACTGGCGTACTGGATCGGCCCACCATGGAGCTGATGAGGCAGCGCCGCTGTGGAAACAAGGTGGGTCTTTTCTCATGTCGTACCCCATACCACACAGTATATGCATTCACGTTCAACTGTCAAACAATATAAAGTTAGACAACAGCTATGATTATTGAACAATTGGACAATGGAAAATATTAGTTTTTAAACCAATGATGTATTATAGTTTCCAATGTAATTGTAATGTGATTCAGTACGTGTCCAAGTACTTGACACAATGTGAGACTGATTTCTTCAGGACCAATCTCCTTATACTATTAATAGTTACATTCTAACTGACTTGTTGGATGATTTGTGAGGCTCAACAGTAAGACATATTTGATCATGTGTCATGGAAGGACTGCATTTCAAGACAAAAATTGTAAACATGAACACCTGTAGTGTGGTGAAGATGCAACTCTTGCTCTTAAGATCTTTATTGTTAAGAAATATAGGATAGACTGCCCTCTCTACATTGCGGGGTCCTTTACATCTCGTCTGTCTGCTCATCAAATTTACATACCTCCGTTTGTTAGTCATCTTGACCTTGTGCAAAAAGTACTATACATTTCCAAATGATTTTTTATCTCTTTGTTATCACCGTTTTCCCGCACAGGACACCCCACGGGAAGACGACGGCAAGGAGACTGCCAACACACTGCTAGATGTGGCAGGAGGAGGGGCCGCCGGGAAGAAAGGGGATGACAAGCTGACGAAGGCGGCAAAGGTGGACACAGATGGTGAGGCCGACGCTACCATGAGGAGAAGGAGGCGGCGACGGGGTGTGGATGGTGATGATGGTGAACTGGCTGAGGTGGACGGAGACATGGATAGTAACGAGGTGGGGGAGATGTTCTTGAGACGTAGGCAACGAAGGAGGACTGATATCCACTCTGTCAATGGGGTGGAGAGAAACGAAAGGAGGATAAGAGTGCGGAGACAGTCTTACAGGCAAATGATCAGACAGTCTGGTAATAGTGAAGGGACACATCAGACTTGGGGAGGATTGAGACCGTCATTGAAGGGTAATGGTGGCTCTTCTACTGGGGAATCTACGAGTAGTTCCAATGTAGAAGGGGTCGTTCCACTGAGACAGTCTCCGTCAACCACCGATGGAGTGATGCGACGGCACCTCCAGTTGTTGGACAGTGTTCGTGAGGACGAGCAGGTTCATCTGCGTCTCCGGCGAAGCACGGACCGGGAAAAGGTGGCACACAATCAACATCGTGTGGACATGTATAATGCAATGCGCAACAACATTGTCAACATGAACATCACGGGGAAAGTGCGACGGCCACAGAAACATACGGAAAACGCTGAGGAGGAGACTGAGGCCCAGAAGGAGGAGCAGAAAGGAGTAAAACAGCAGCACAGGGGTCCAGAGGATGAGATTGAAATAGAGGAGGACGATGTAGCTCCTGGGGCTGATAAACTGCGTTACTCTAAGTCTGATGACGATATAGGTTTTCATCCGCGGCGACGTAACAAAGACCATATCGAAGTCCAAGACGAAGAGTATAAAGATGCTCATCAACAAAAGCAATCCAAGAGAGTGGGGGAGACTGATTCTACTGATAAGAAGGTGCGCATGAACATCGAGGAGACGCCTGACAAGCAGTACCGTGTGCGTCGAGACGCCGCGCCTGCCACTCCCACGATCGACTCGGCACCCCCGACCTTCTCCTCCTCGGACTCCCCTATGCTGCTGCTGCTCAACAAGGATGTGGTGCGATGGACCATCACGTGGCCGTCTGACCGCATCCCCGCCGACTCGCAGTACTCCATCTTCCTGCTGGCATTTCGCATGTGGTCCGAGATCATCCCCATCAAGTTCCAGTGTGAGGTGACAACCAACAGTCAGCAGCAGGCGGAATCCGGGGGAAGGAAGCGGAAGAAGCGCTCCATCAACTCGGACATTCTCATCGAGTTCCAGACAGGTAGGCTTCTTATTTGTTATGGTACAGAAAAGCCTCTTATTAAGACCAAATCTATCTATAGAGAGACAGTATTCCCAGTCCCAAACCTTAAAACTTACTTCATTAGCCTACCTCTATATTGAAACCACTTCAGGTCGTTCCATCGGTGTTCTTGATACAGGGGTTCCATGTGCCAGTCTTTACAGTCATGACGAGATCATCAGTGTAATCTGTATTAAGAGCAAACATTACGCCCCCTCCCCTCTCCAGTGATCGTTAGTCTAGTAGTTTGATACATTTGATCACTATATTGACGTGCTAGTGGGTCTGAGTCCCACTGGCGTTTACATAAATTTCAAAGGCTCAGGTTTCAAAACATGTGACTTAGCTTCTGTGTATGATTTATAAAAACCATGTTTCAATGTAACAAGTGAATATGTGGACCAAGCAAACACCTCATTTGAGTTAACATGGCAGTGTAAAAAGCGTTTAATTAAGACCAACGGTATTATCATGCCGTGTACAATGTACATGTATATATAATACAATCGTTGATGACTTGTGATGAAGCGGAAGAAGCTACAGGGCACTTTAAACGGCAGACATATGCCATGGATTTTTCTGTGGCTAGGACTAGAGCAGTAAGGTGGTGATTAACATAAAACTGCTACCGCCCATTGTGTCGCCTAGGGCTTGCTGTTCACGATATAGGAACATCTGTGTTAAACGCAAGATTTTAATACACCGTGCAATTTGACTGTTGTCTTACTGCTGATTCCAGAGGTTGTGAATCTTGGAAAATCTTTAGGATTTCTCGTAGATAATCAGATAATTATTTTGTTTCTTGTTAAATTGATACAAATTTCCATTTCGTGAACAAAAATGTCTTTGCGATATAGGAGTAGTTAAATGGGTGAAACGTATACATTCTCAATCTTGGTGCAGAATATCGCAAACAGAGTTACAGATTCATGTTTCCATCCTCAGTAAAAAGCATATAGCTATAGTTACATTTTGTGACCATTTTCACGGCCGTCTTGATTTCATCACATATTTTTACGTGGACCGACGGTTATATTTTTAATTTCAATGTCACATATTACTTAAAAGGCATAATTGTATTTCTATATTCATATGTTCATAGACATAAACTGGTTAAAAATCCAAGTTCTAGCAAATGCATAATGGACATTATTGGTTGGGCCACACAACAAATTTATATTGGACACAATGCACGAAGTCAACTTGGCAATGGCTAAAAGCTTTTTGAATTATTATCAGCCAAATATAGTGATGCACAGACACTTCAAAGTAGCCAAATAGCAGCTCTCGCGCCCACTCTGTCACTGGTGGGTGATCAGTGAGACAGACAGATGTCAAAAGTCAGTGCACAAGTAGAACACCCTTTAAAACCCCAGTCTTACAATCATAAATGTTCACCCCCATTTTCTACTGTGCAGTAGAGAGCGGCAAATACAAATACATGGCGGGTGGGGTGGGGGTGGGGTGGGGATTACGTGTATAGGGTGGGGATGGACGTGGGTGTACCCGTTAAGACACGTCTATATGGTGATGCAAGGAGTCGACAAACTTTGGGTACACTCCCACAATAGCACAATGTTCGGTTTCAGTATTCGCGACTGGCTGAGTTCATGGGTAAATCAACAAACACAATTTAAAGATGAGTTGTGTAAAAATCACACAGCAGAGGTTTAAATTATATGAAAATTGTGAAGGGCAAATTGAATTTCATAAATACACAAAACTGTTTTAGAATCACTATGCTACTGAATTCAACGTATTAATCAATTTCACATTCAGCTAAAATACCCTCCATTCCCTCTAAAGTGCCAAAACAGGTGCAGAAGCAGCACTTTTTGCGACACCAACAATTGACTAGTGATAAATCTGACATTCCAAGCCAACAAAACACGTTAATACTTCACAAGGCAGGACAATGGGAGCATATCACAGATAAATGGCACATTTGATCACCAATAGCATTATATTTTAGGGAGTCCCAACAGACACGTCTGATCTGCGACTGCTAGACGTTTGGCTGTGCCCAGTCTGAGCTCAATATGCTCCTAATGCATAACAATACAGGAAAACCTGAGATTTGATGTATTGGTTTAAATTATAAGTGTACACGTGCGACCACGTTATGAAGGTTTATAGTGGGTTATACTGCATGGTGTTATGTAATGCATAAATCTTGTCAGTGAGAGGTTGTTCAATTACACAGTTGGCCTAAAATTGACGTGGGTATAATCACAGAGATTGCATCGTACTGCATATCAAAGTCGACTTTTGAGGTCAACTGCAGATTTTTCGTCATTTACGCCAGATAAGATAAAATGTGTGATATAAGAACTATTCGTTTCTTCTTTGAAATACATTCATTTGCATTATTTTGTGGGGATCGAGATAAGTTATGAAACAATGACTGGTTTTAAAATCTTACAGCAGACATTCCAAAACTTACAGATTTGGAAGGAAAAACAACATTGTGTAGGCCTATTTTGAATTAGATATGATGATGTGGACTGAGAGTTCTAGGATCTGTTGTAAAACTGTAATTGTTTTTTGCATTGCACTAAGAGACGATTATGGTTATTACTGATGGTGTAAACAGCTATATATTGACAAAGTAATCTTATAGAATCCAATCGGGCAATGATTATTAAAGGCTAAGTATTTCAAAAGAGATGATAGCTGTAATAGTATCCAGGTATCTTGTCAGATATACACAATTTATAACATAAGTAATGAGGCTTATAGAGGATAAGATTGGACACCACATGGGTCTCAGACACCGTAAACATTATGGAATAACTGGCACTATTTAAATACCTTTGATATATTTTATCTGTGATATATGATATGATAAGCACCGTGATATCAAAGTGAACAATATATCTGTGCATTTAGTCTACGCATCAATTGTCATATATTAAAACAACAATATTGTCTTTCTGATCAAACTTTGATCACCAAATGACAACTTTGGCAAAGAACTTTTCACCACCCCAAAAGGAGAATTAAATTGGCGTGGACGTCCTTCGCAAGTTCGATACCAGTAAACATCTATATTCAAAAGACTACCTCTTCAACCAACTTGAAGACAGACCACCAGGTGTTCCAAATAGACAATTTTTACCAGTTTCTTGATGGCATCGTCTATTCAATGGCACACAAAATGTGTTTTTAACGCAGAGCTTTGTGTACAATGACAATTGCAACACAGCATTGCAACTAGTAATCAAGCCCCCCCCCCCCGGCCTCCCCCTTCCCCTTCTATGACATAGCAGCGACACACTCAAATGTGAACACGCGATTTCTCAGTTATGCCCATGTATGTGTCTATGGAATACTCAAACTGCCTCCCAGACAGTTGAGCTATTCTAATAGTCATGATAGCAAACAGAAGATGATTGATATATGGGCCGTCCAGAAGACTTTTTGTATTCAATTAATGCTGTCTTTTTGTATAGCTTTAATGTATACAATGTCTTTATACACATCACACTTAATTGATTTCGTGCATATGTAACCTATAATTGATTTATAATTGCTTATTAATACCTTCGTACCTTGTTCGTGATTATGTTGACGTATATATGTTTCGCCATGGCAGACTATTGAACTATTTATGATATGTTAGTTTCTTGAAGTGATTAAATTATAGTCGAGGGCTTGAATTGAATAGCGGATAGGATTTATATGTTAGATAGACCAAAGAACGTAGGCCACAACTGGTAGTGTGGGAATTTTACCGCATTTTTACGCGTCTGGGTGTCCAAACATGCAATGACGTACTAGCTCCGCTTCGCCTACCTACGGATAAGCCATTGGTAAATAGGCTGGTAGAGGAAGTGTAAGATGTCAAACTTCCCCTACGGTCTCTGTTGTTTTATGCTAATGACGTACTGATCCACATGGCCCCCTTAAGTGTTTGACAGTAGAGAAAAGGGACGGTCGATTGTGCCCTAGGCTTATAGCGCCAATAGTCCGACAATCACGAATATTCCTTCTTGAATGATTACTGTGGGGGTGAGAGACAAAAAATCAAATTATCTAAGAGTGCGGTCATTGTGACTAGATTTTATGCGCTTCACATTTCACAAATTCATACCCATTCTCATCTATGTAGTTTTTTTTATTCAATTCTGAAGCTGTTGAAAATAGATCTTGGAATCATGCATATATTTGTTGTACGACGGACGATGATTCCTATCAGCCAATCACAATGACTTGAAAGAATTGGTTGGCATGAGGTCGTCTTGACCATTTCCTTTATAAATTATAACCAAAAGCCAAATGTTATACTTTGCAATTTAGAGTTAAGAAAATTTGCAAGCAAGAAGTCGTTATGCCACAATCTTTTTCACAACAAACGCCACACATTCTCGGAAGGAAGAGTGGGCGGGTAAAGCATGAGGTCGCTATGGCAAGATTTTTTTTCTTATCAAAGATAAACCCAAAGCCCCCCAAAAATATATGCTTTTGTTGAGTGGGCGGGGTGAAGTGGAGCGTGTGTAAGCGGGACTTCCGGCCCGGCGCCGGGGTGTGAGTTATGGGGGGCGCCTAATGCAGGTGGAGGTGTCAGGGGAGGCGAGTGCGGGCGGGCGCGGGGGCGACCACGTCAAACTGTATCAGGGAAGAGGGGGATGAAGTAGTTGTTTAAATGGAAAAACAACAGAAAGAAAGATGGGTGTTTATGGAAACAAGTTTTAGTTCAAGATTTTCCCTTCTTGTTCCATTTACTTGATAGGCCATGTGGGGGATTGTGGATGATGTAGATTTGTTTGGTATATTGCCATTATGTTGCACATTATTTTGCATATCAATCTATAAACTTGTGGCAAAATAACTATTACTAGTTCGATCAATATTTGTCTCAAAACATTTTTGTCATATCTTTTACTTCCTTTTCCTAATGTTGCCAATTGAATTGGAAGATATATCAGGAACGCATAGGCTTCAATAGGCTAAATATGTTATACAATATATTAGGCTACTTCATATTGTGACTCGAACTAGTTCATCTTTACGATCAAATCGACGCAATAATTCATGACTAGCACATACCTATTGATGGATCACACATCCGTAGACTATATTATCTGTCTGACCCCAGTGCTTTCATTGTCTGGTGCAACATTTAGTCCCTAATATATGCTCCTATAACAATGCCAGCCCTCACTTCGTTTATCGCTCAATATTAATGACTAGATCAATATGCAACAACTGGCATGTCACAAAATGGGTTCAAACTACAATACTGGTGTTACGCAATTAAACACTTTTAACCTGGACAAAATGACATTTTAACGCCCAGCCACGTACACGGCACACGTTCCTCAATCCTCAATGGTTGCCAACGAGTCACTGTTTCACACTGGCTCACGTTTTGCCACTGATCCGGAAGAACAGGCTTCTTCCTAAAATATATGTGACCGTCAAGGAGTGGAATCGCCTTCATGTCGCAGCCCGACCGATCAACCTCTTCCAAGATAGTCGGTAGTCTGCGCAGCTTGGTTGAACCAGCAAGAATCACCTAGCGGTCGAAAATAAAACTACAACCAGAACTGCAACAACGGGCGGGTCACTTTTAACCTCGTGTAAGGTCCTCTGTCTGCCGCCACCGTCGCCACCGCCGCCGTCGTCTTTAGGCCCACATCCATCACCAACGGCGGTCGTCTAGAGAGGCGTCACGCGACATGACGTGCTGGCCACGTGCCGGGGTCACGAGGTCACGCCCTCAATCAGGGTGTGGGCTAAATATAGTCTGGTGAGAGGATGCGAGGATGGGCCGAGCGCACGCACGCTGATTGACGGACCGCCAGAAATAGCAGGGTCTCGGTTTATATTAGGAGAACGAGATCTCATCATGGTTAAGGATTGAGCGTAATTTATGTATTTCTGTGGCAGCTAAGTTTTAGTTCTAGTCCGCTCCTCTCCGCTTCAAGCCTATCCATGCCAATATGTTGATATGTTATCGGATGACATGTCTTTCATTTGACTATACATGTACATATATGCAGTGGCCCTTACCTACGCGACTCGGAGTCCAGATGTAAAAGTGACCTCATGTTGATATAATCATGATAGGGCTAGTTTGAAAACAGGCTGAGAAAGGGATATTACAATTGTAAGTCAATGTAATTCTATATAGCGACCGATTATATACAGTACAGCATCCAATACAACATGCATGTAAAGTGAAAACCTCCATAATGAGATCATTAATCCATTCGTGGTACCAAACATGGTTAAAAGGGCCAGTGGGGACCTCTATATACATGTATAACATCACCTTTCTCTTAAGATCCCTTGAAGAAAACAGAAGAATAGAGTTTTTTTTGCTGTAGACTGGACAAGCTGGTAGGAATGGAAGGAAGTCACGCAAAGTGATTATCTAGCAGGTATAGATAGGCACTGAAATATGGCCCGTGTCTTTAATCTGAGCCATTGTTAATTGTTGGGGCAACTCGGTCTTCGGCAAGAGAGACATAGTTGCAGACTGAAGGTGATGTATATTTGTTGAGAAAACTCAGCGTCCGTCAATTCGTACTGTAGACACATTTGACGTTGTGTAAACCCAACTAACTAGATGTACAGTGTAAGTAGAGCCACAGATAGTAGAATTTTATATGAAACTATCTATATACTGTAGTAGTTCTACCATTGTAGAAAGTACAATGTAGATGGTTTCTGACTGATGGGGATACCCTTGTACTGTGTTAAACAGATACAGGTCTCCTTTTGGTTACATTGGTGTTTTGGTTTACTTTTGTGTGTACTTTTAACAAGGCAATCCACGTACGGTTATTTGCTGTAGCTGTCCCTAGTGTGCCAGACAAACAGCAGGCTCTCCATTGCTATATGGTGTCTGGTTGATCGAGACTAGACACAACCTTCAGTTGACGTCCCGCCGATCCTGGCAAAGCAAATATTATCACGACATTTGTACGCGTGAAAACAGCACGTGAATACACCATTGTAAAGCTTATGTGCTAGGTGACCTTGGCAACAGGTCCCCCTATAATCTGGTTTAGTCTGTGTTATCCTGCTCTGCACGCTAATGCCATCTCTCCACATGCCGTAGACACCACAGCCGGCAGGGAGCAGCAAGCAGTATACGGGCCTTGCATCGGCGGAGGCCAAAGTCTTCAAATAAGCATTTCAACCAAAATAATGAAGCACAAAAACATACTCACACCCAGAATACAGGTACATCATAGTTTGACTTTTACATATTTTTCTTCTTCTATGCACTAAATATGCAAATGATAGTTCATATCTCTAGTCAGTGTTGACAACTTGCTAATGCGTGTGTGATATATTGCGGCAATGCTGCACGCAACTGGCAGAACTGGCTATTGTTGAGGAGTAGCAGGCGGAGCTTTAGCACCTTTCATTTCTCCATGTGTAGTGATAAATTATGATGCACTCTGAACAGTTCCCCAGCTCAATAAACCACACACTTAGAGATCAAATCAAGAACAATGGCAAGAGTTTGGGTAATTGACCTTGCCTGGAAAAGTTTACCTTGATGGTTAAATGTGAGTGTGGCATGTGACCTCAATTACACTAGGTCGCGTGCGCTGACCTGATTACGTGATCACGTGACCTGTGATTCATGCGCCCATTGGCGGAGAGCAGCTGCTGCTGTCGTTAATCCCACAGTGATTGATTTACAGTTGGACTTCATTGAAGACCACGTCTGATCTCAAATTGAACCAACTCTGCGCACGCAACCCTCCATACTGATACAACTGTGAACCTACACAAAAGACCATCTCTCCATTGAGACCACTTGATGTTAGCTCCAGGAAGAGGTTGTACCGACCTCGTCAGGAAACTTTGATCTGGAGAAACCTTTGAAGTGGCACCGTAAATTCACATGCTACACGAACGAGCCACCGTGATGTAAAAGTATGGCATTCAGCTCACAAGATGAGCTGTCAGCTCAAACGCATGTGCCGTGTAAGGATGTCCGCATAACACTGCGTATCTTCCGTGCGCTAAGCGAATGCTCCGTGTTGTGCACGAAATATGTGCGAATCATTTGCGTTCACGTACGTATATACATCGCAATTGTGCCGTGTTTACTGTGAGGCTTCTTTGCTTTATCGCCATCACGGACGCATTGACATGGATCCGATGAATGACACGGATCACATGGATCCAGTGATGGATCGTTACACACTGCAGGAGGCCACAATTTCCGTAACTCGTGTTGTCGTAGAGACCAATGGCAAACGTGCCGAGACGGGCGATGGAGCCTTGAGCGTGGGGAATTACCAGGTACAGGCACATTTGTCACTCAAAATGGGTTTACAGCAACACTCGGTGGCAAATAGGCTCCACACTGTGGAAAGCATTGATGGTGTTTATTAATGCTGTAACACTGTAACAGTATGATGTTCTGTTCTGTAGACAATTTCTCGTCATAGTTGTCGTGGTCATAGTCGTCATCATCATGGGCATTCGCCATAGTCATCATAGTCAAAGTTGTATTAAACATAACCCCATTACCCATCAAAGGTGTTTTGTGGTGTCAGCCGCCAACATAGCGTGAGATGAGATCAAGCGCCCTTCGGCCGCCGTCATGCATCAATAAGCGAAATAGAGCTATCGACCGTGACGGGGTTACTGCGACCTTATTGATCCCATCGTGGCTCTCAACACTCAGCATCGCCTTGTGTCTCTTACTTCAGCTACATCTGTGTATGCTCTATCATCGGTACTTCGAGTCAAGCACGTGAATTATATTCGTTGGTGCGTCTTGCACATCATAGAGTGAACCAATGATCATATTGCCACACAGAGTTTCTATAACAGCGAGTGTGCATCTGTGGTGTGGCCTACTTTGCTGTGAATCTGTGTGGTCAGATTGTCAGTACAGAGGGCATCGCACACACCAAAGGGAATTTCTACTACAACGGCAAGTGTACATGAATATCAATGGCCATTTTTTCTTCTTCAAAACAGCTGCTACTTTAGAACATTCAGCTGGCGCATTCGTTTCTATGACCCACCTTTATATTGGAGCCAGACGACGTTCACTGTTGTCTTGTGTTATAAGCCACATCCGTGATAAGTTGGGCTACACGAAAAAGCATTACCCATAATCAATGGCAGGATCACTCCAAGTCTGGTCCTGGTTACAACACTGTCTCATATGGGCTAATCCGAAACTGACGGATCGAGATTCAATCATCAATGGAAAACCAAAAATGTAGGTAGAGAGCCGGAACGTGGTGGTTATGGTCACGGACTCTACACCCATAAGCTTGTGTACTTTATTATGCAAATAAATGACAATCTACTGTAAAAACTCTTCATGAAGAGTAACCTCCCAAATAGACAGGTCTCGTGGTCTCAAGTGAGAGGTAAGGTGGAGGCTTGGGACCATGGAAAATGACAGTATAACTGAGGTAGTCTCTTTAGAGAGGTGGAGATTATATTGGTGGTGAATAGATCATTTCTCGGCAGATACATGTGTCCAATTAGACCTGCCTCAACACCTCCCCCACCTGTCTCTATGGAGGCGGCAATTCGTCAATACCATCACCAATTCACAGCCACAGACTGTTGTTTAGAATGTTGATTTCTCTGTCAAATCTCTTTTTTCTCCTCTCTCCCATTTATCAAAGCATGCAATCTAGGAGGATATTGATGTAGACAGATCCATCACCCCACACCCCCCCCCACACCAATGGCATTTTTTCAGGGGGCTTATGGTATACTTGAAAGCCTCTGTGTGTACAAAACCCATGAAATTGTATATAAGCGCGGCCCCTTTTACAAAAACCTGGATCTGCCAGTGATTAGTGTTGGCAATGATGCCACAAGATGGTCAGAGAACCATGCACAGGTGGCAGTTTGTCTCACTTTAGAACGCGCAAATAGTCACAATACATTGCATAGCCCAGAATCAATTGTGTGAGGCGATGACGTATTGACTGATGAAGCATTGTGGAAGTCGTGTGAAATGTCAGTGTAAGTGCATTTTATTCCAGTTGTATCAAGTTGTCATACTTCATACACATGGTCATCTAGTTTTCATATAACGGATGAACATCATTACAAAGTAGCACATACATGTAGTGTCACTATCAATCCAGCCATTGTGCCATGGTGTCAGTCATCAGGCGACAGACGTGGCATGTCACCTGCCATCGCCGACCTACTAAACCACCCTCTTACTTGTGACCGAGTGTGTATTTTGGGAGCCATGGTGACGGATTGGCCGTTGGAGTCCTGTGGCTGGTCACGTGCCGAGCTCGGCAGGGTGTGGGCTCCGTGGGTGGGTGGGTGGTGGGTGGAGACGGCTGTGAGACTTGCTGAACAGTAGGCCTACAGCAGGTTGACATGGCCACGGTTGTGCTGCTTAATCTTATTTTTGAATTGAGGTTTGTTATTTCTATTGGAGAATGGGTCTCTCGTTTGGAAATTCACTGCATGTGGTCGATGTATAAGGGTTCATAGTGGTCTATCTAAATAGATCCAAAGTGGTCTCTTTTTGGAGGCTCACCGTGGCCTCTTTGAAGAGGTTCATAGCGATCTCTTTACAAGAGTTCATTGAGGTCTCTTCATAATTTCCCATGGTGGTCATGGTGAAGGTTTTGGACTATGAAAAGTGATCTTACTACAACAGGTTGGCCTTTTGATATACTGTATGTCTTAATTTAAGGTTCTACTGTACCTGTGCACACTATCACTTGACGCAGGGTGGCAGGCCAAGGTTAATGGGAGAGTGAATAAGGTTAATCCTTAATATTTATGAGCTCTTTGAATAGATTGTATGCACACTTTGAGTGAAAGTCAGTCAAACCATATTTTGTATTCTGTCTACAATTGTTACAGTTATGCAGTATTAAATTGGATACAGGATCAAATATGTACACAAACACGAATGTTCATAGTGGAACGTTTACCGTGTAGTAACTGTTAGATGAGAAATAGATAGGGGGAATATGATTCTACTATACATGTCAGTCATATATCAGTATGATGAGCCAATGAGTCTTCATTCAATATTCGAGACTGTCTGACCCTAGCTTTTAATCATTTCAACAGGTACCAAAGTTCCTACAAAAACACGCTCCATCTACACCGGTAACATCTGGGCGTTTTCACACGTGTGTATCTATACCCATAGTAAACTTGCTCTACAAAACTGCATAATGTATATTATTCTGGACCAGAGTTTTATGGATGAGCCCCGTAGTTTTGTGGTATAGCCATACATCACAAAACTCGCTGTTTGGGAAAGATCACATTTACGCACAGCAGTCTGGCACACATTAGCCAAGTGTATCCGATAAACCAATTGGATTGAGACATCAAAGTTGTAATGGATTTCTTCTGCTTTGTCCTAAAATGGCAATCGATTTGGCCTGCAGTAAAACCTTCTCCAAGACGGACACGTTTGTAACTGGGCGACGCGGGCAAGATAGTGAGGTGATCAATTAATGAAGGATGTTAATACTAATCACCTCATAGTAGGTCCATGGAATGTAAAGGTTGAATCATTGGTTGGCTGTAATTAATGGGGTTTATTCCCAGGTGGCTCTACTGTTAAGCATTATGCATGTCGCCAGTGTCAACTGGATCTATTTTACGACCGTGTACGTTATGTTTGATGTTTTGCTGGTAAATCTGATGTAATCACAACACACCGCAGTGGATTGTGCTGCAAAAGAAACTGAAACTGTCAAGCTTTTTATTATTATTCTTTTTAATAGCTTCGCTCATAAGTGAACAGTGTCCCACTGTACACAGTTACACTTCTGATTGTGACAGGTTCACAATAAAAAAGAACTTTGCCACCGCCCTCAAAACTGCACAAATAGCGTATGAGATAAGTCTGTATGAAGCGTGAACCATTTGAGGGCAGTTCCAGGTTTAGTCTTAAAGGGAGGTTCTACGGAGGTCTATATACATTTCTCCTACTTAAACATTTCTTCAGTTATAAGCAGATCCCGGATTGGGGGAGGGTGGGGTTAGTCTTACAATATACCTAAGTTTTTAACTTGTTATCAGAGCAACACCCCTTCACACTCATCTATTTCGGGCTTATTATTAAAAACACACGTAAAAGACTGGTGATTTGGTATACAGCATATGATATCAGTAGCTTTGTTTTTTTCTTTTCTATTTCTATTCTATTTCTGCTGTGTTAAGTTCTAATTTTGAGCATTTAGAACGTTAACACCGCAAACATAAAAGAAAAATCGACCATGTTATTCAAAATAACATATAACATATTGCTGGATTATGTAGAGTGTAAAAGAGATTCCCGTAGACCGACGATGACATCAATTATGCCAATGGTCATGTTAACCTGCTAGGTGATAGAATAGCTTCTGGCGTTATAACACCATGATGCGGTTGGCGGGATGCTTGCATATCGCTTTAAGTCCTCTGTGGTAGACTAGGAGAATGGGTTGGTGTGTAGGCTCTAGACCGTAGTAGATAAACCACACGGAGTTTACATCAGTGAAACTACACACAATGGAGCAGAAACAACTACGCACAAACGGATGACTCATAGAGACAATGAATGTGACATCCACGATAGTGATATTTACAAATACTCAGGCACTGAAAAAACCTGTGTATTAAGTCCAAACTAGCTTCAGTGGGTGCAAATCGCAATAGATAAGTGGTCTCTTCATGGAGATGGTCTTTTTAATGAACGATTGAGACCTCTCCAAAATCATCATATCTTAATACTCGAGCCTTTTTCTTAAATACATGATGTCTTAATCGGAGATTCTACTGTAACTAAGGCACACATCATGTTGTCATCTTTCATGTGAGAGATTGAAGATGCTAGACACACTCAAGGAGCTGCGATGTGGTGAATATCCAATATTATCAAGGCATAAAAACGAGCCTCAGACAAGTTGATATCTCAATGTGTGGCGGCGGCGGCGGCAAAACGCGTTAATTTGTTGTTTCACGCCAGACAGTGTTACTCGGCTCCAGCCGGGATACAACGCTACAGTGGGGACTGCCGGATAGGGCGGCCTGCTGTGTGGATAGGGGTACTTAATCGGGGGATTTGATGGGTTTTGTACGAGCGATCGATAGCGGGTATGCATGATCAGTACTATGAACTACATGGAAGTGCTTGTCCATGGTGTCACTAGATAGTACAGTGTAACCTCGA
This sequence comes from Streblospio benedicti, assembly GCA_019095985.1. NCBI lineage: Eukaryota > Metazoa > Annelida > Polychaeta > Spionida > Spionidae > Streblospio > Streblospio benedicti. Next base: position 2,622,899 of record CM032668.1, read on the forward strand.
GGCCATGACGAATCATGTATTATACCCGCTTGTATATATCCCTCGATCAGTTTACTGCTATCCCTATCCCTCCATCTTTGGTATGACGAGGTAATATGGTAATATTATAAAGGTGGCCTCTTTATAAGATGTGGTTTCAATGGTAGTCACACAGTACCTTTTGCCGCGAGGCACTTCACGGGCTTCTCTCTGTAAGGCTTCTCGCGTGTCGGTGTCAGCCGGGATAAGACTGGGTCAAGCGGCCCCTCCCAGAAACACGGACACGGGCGGATTAGTGTTAATCTAGGCTGACCACTTACACTGACCACGCCTGTGTGCCTGGGAACCTGGTGCTCACATGCAAGTGCGTGGGGATGGTTTTTTTGGGGAAATGCTTGACCTTTAGATTAGTCCGATGCATTTCTCCTACACGACGTATATTCATATTACAGCAGAATAGAAGAGCACAAGCCAATATCACAAATGCCTTGTACTATACAATGTTCATGTAGTGCTATTAATTCAACAAATATGGTCCATACTGGCACACATGGCATGCTGTTTGATAGTCTCATTAGGACATCTTTGTGAGCAGCATTGTAAAATGATGATACAGATTAATGAATAAAACGCACGTTCCACGCTCCCACCCACCAGTCACGATACGAAGCCTGTGAGAGAGTCTATAGTTTCCAAGTGTTTCCACACTGTCTGCTGTGCTCCGTGTGGGTGTAAATGATCCGCTAATCGCCAGGCTGTAGCTCATGTTGGCTCCAGTAACCCGATCACGGGATACAGTGAACCTCTCCATCACAGCACTATACTGCCACTCACTGAGAGACCAGTGTTTGTATAGCATTTGGTATTTGTAGTATACATACCCCCCCCCCCCCAACTTTCTTCTCACGATGCTGCTGAGGACGGCTAGGCACATACCATTCAGAGTACTATTCAGTCATCACAGTACTCTTTATTCTCTTATATGAATGCAAGGTGCAAGATGCTGTGTCATGTTGGCATAGATTGACCCCAGTCATTTCTATTCAGCTATTGAGCTAGAAGCATTTACAACTGACGTGTTGCCATGATTTAGAAATTAAACTAACAAACTATTAGGCCTAGATATGACGCCCTTCCATTAACAGCTCCCATATTACGAATAAGGGTGTTTGATTAGACAGTTGGTGTTGCCTGACAGTTGCACTGTACTGGGATCACCCGGTACGCCCGTAACGCGAGCCGGTTACGCCTGACGTGCTGTTATTGGGCCCGCCCTCGCGCCACGTGACCCGTGCAGCAGACAAAACAAACACGGTCACGGCACACGCGCGCGTTATGTTACACTACTGACTGTCCTGGCTGGCTGAGATTTTGATGGTCTTAAGATATCTACAAATTAAACTCACTGCACGTGCTTTTTTGCTAATGAAATGTAATGTACATACTAATAGGACGGTGAGTGCAAATTCATGACCATGCGTAATCATAATCCTGTCTGCTCTTGGTTTGGCAGGCTAAGAACTAACTGTGTGTAAAGGATGGAGTAGGGGCCTAGTCATCGTGATCGCTCATGTATGTCTTTACACATAGCTGTTCAGATGGCACAGCTAGATAGAATCATGCAAATTACAGCAAGTCAATTGAAGCCATCCACCCTCACAGTGATCCATATCTACCTGATGTGTTGTACGATCCATGCATAGGCCCGCTGAGGACAGTTCTATGCCACACAACCCCCAATGTCAGCACTATAATAAACAGCAGGCAAAATACAATCAACACTGTTTTTACAATCCAATGCTAACCCTGCCTCTCCTCTCTCCGTTCCAGGTCCGCATGCGTGCCCGTTCAAGTTTGACGGGCGCGGTGGCGAGCTTGCCCACTCCCTGCCTCTCAACACCATCGGCCGCATGCACTTCGACGACGAGGACGACTTCAAGAACAAACCCTACAACAACGACTCGGTCAACCTGCTCAAGGTGAGTTGGCTTTACTCACCAAATTGTTACCCAACCAAGTGCCGACCCTGTCACTTTAACATCCGTCAAGTCATTGAATGCGAAACAAACGTCCCATGCTGTCATATAGTAGAAATCAATATTCTTTGATAGAGAACATATGGGGCGCCCTTCAGCAGGCTTTGATGACTTCCATGTAGTTTTGCCGCTGGTTTAATACAAGCCACAATGCAAAGTTGTTATTATCCAATGGTCCTGCCAGTATTGCGCCCTACGTAAAGGTCGATATACTAGAATTTCTGGTACACACACAGAGCTTGGTCTGACTTTGTTTCTGAATTTTCCTTTAAAAGCGAATTCAGAAACAAAAGTGGTCAATATACATTTTGTAAATTCATCACCCAGCCCCTGTTAGATCGCTGCTCTGGTTTTATATTTTGCGGCAGTGGTTATATTTTGCGTTAGCTAGACCATTTTCGGGGGTGTGGTTACATTTTGCGTTAACACAAAACATAACTGGTTATATTTTGCGGCTGGCTATGTTTTGCGGTCTAACAGCCCCCCCACACACACACATACTGCCACAATCTAATTCTCTATAACACGCACTCCCCGGCAGGTTGTGCTGCACGAGATCGGGCACATCCTGGGCTTCATGCACAAGGACTACACGCGCTCCATCATGTACCCCATCTACCAGTCGCCGGGCGACAAGGACATCGAGCTGCCCTACTACGACCGCACCATGGCCAAGCAGTACTACGGCGCCTGCGAGACCACCTTCGATGTCGTCTTCGACTGGCTCAGAAAGTAAGCTGCTGCTGCTGCACGATAGTTGCTGTGGAATGCCCCTGTGGTCTAGGGTGTTAGTGTCAGACGTTGATGTTGTGAAAGGTCCGTGGCAGTTAGAGTTAGGTGGTGTGTACAGCTGAACGCCACTGTTCAGACCGCAGGAGGCACATCTGCCTAATCGGGTTGAGGGGAAGTGACATTGACCTCGAGAGGTTAAACAGAAAATTTGTGATAAAGATGACTTACCATTCAATTAGATCCATACAGATAAAACAACATATCACCGTACCCATAGACATAAATCTATGATGTTAAATGCCAAATATGCCTATTAATTATTAAAGTGTAATGGTGTCTTGAACAAACTGAATCGGTTACATATTATCTGCCTACGTTTCATCCTCATTGCATAAGGTATTTTCAAACCCCGATTACAATTGGGGTGGGTGGTGGGGGTGGGGTCAGTCTGAACCCGAAATTTGCACTAATTTTCTCGTGAGGTTCTGTTACTACTTCCTGACCTGTCGTTTCACAGAGAGTCGTGCGTGGGCCGGAACGCCTCGACGTGCCCACGCAAGTACGACTACTTCTTCAACACGTTCTTCTTCCACGACAAGCTGCTGTGGCTGTACGAGAACCGCCAGGTGCGGCCGCGGCGCGGGGACCCGCTCGACCTGCGCTTCGCCGTGCACGGCATGCCGGCCGCCCTCGACGCCGCCGTGCAGGTGAGAAGTAGACCGGACTTTCGTGTGGTTTTTACCACCCATTAACATCGGCACAACTAGTCTAATTATTGAAGTTCTTGTAAACATGTTGTGTGGTTTGCGTATTTGTCCTTCGTGCCACTTGTGTGATTATTGGAGTTTTTAAAACATGGTTTGGGGTTTTAATCACTGCACTTGGTCCAACTAATGTGATTGTATTTGTGATTTGTTAGTTCAGTTTGGGTAGGGAAATGACTATGGTCTTTTGTGACTTCAATTATTGTCTCTGGGGTCACCGAGTCTTCATTAGTTTGGAGATGCAGCAGGTCTGTGTGAGATGTTAAGGAGAAAATGCAGCTAGAAAGGCATTGCGTTTTAAAACTATTCGTTTAAACCACTTGCCCCGACTGCGCATTGAAGTCTAGCACCAGTGACACTATGAAAAACTGAACAATTTATTCTAATCCATCTCTCTGATTTCGGCAACTGATCATCTTTGTCGGTTCTTAACTCGCTTTGAGAGATACAAACCAGGGGCAAAAACCTTTGTTTGGCGTTTTAAACCAATCCCCGTTCTCTCGATTTTCTAAAATAGTATCTCACAATATGTCCCTCCCTGTTTTGTGTTACAGTATCAGACAGTATCTCAATGTTCTCTGTTTTGTTTTTCTGCAGTACTTGACGTACAGCCTCATTACGTGGCAAGGTGAGACGGTCGTGGAGTACTTCATTCACACCATGTTCTTCAAGGACGACCTCGTCTACTTCTACGATGACACGGAAAACCGCATCACCAGCGTGCTACCCATAGCCACGGCCTTCCCCGCCAAGAACGGCACCAACTACACCGCCATCCCCGACAACCTGGACGCTGTCTATCTAGACGTGCGCAACGACCACCTCTTCTTCTTCAAGGGCAACGTGGTAGGTGGAGGATTAGGAGTGGTATAAAAGGTTGCATGGACTGTGGGTACTGGGTGGGTCGGTTTTGGTGGGTCGGTTTTGGTGAGTGGGTCTTGGGTTGGGTGTGTTCCGATGGGTGGGTGGGTGGGTCCCAGATGTACTGTGGGTGGGTATCGGGGTTTGTGTTCAATTGATTGAAGTGTCCTGTGTGATAGGTCATGAAGGACATGTACAACAACCGCCTCTTCCTCTTCACGGGGCAGCATTGTAAGGGGGAGATGGCAGAGGTGTCTTAAAGATTCCATGGACTGGAACTGGGGAGTTAGCATGTGTTCAATCGTCTGAATCATATCTCATGAAGGACACAGGTCTTCTTTTTCAATGGCAGGGTGGTCGGTAGAGAGGTGGGCTTAAAGGTTGTACGAACTGGGACTAGGGTGTCATTTTGCAATGCATTTGACCATTTTAATCGACATGCACCATAGCTTTTGAACAGAACGTGATCCTTGTACGTTTGAGCCCATCAACGCTACCACCACCAACATCACCATCAACACAAAAAGTGAACTTTCTTTAGTGTATTAACTAAATTGTACCAAAGACAGAAGAATATATTTCGTGTTCATGCAACACATCCTCAGCTAATAACGAAGAATTAATGTACACTATAGTACAGGTACAGAGAAGTTATGTAAAAAGTACATGGTATCATACTGTACGTTAATCTTTTAATATACAGGTCTATAAGGGCCATATTAAGTGGTCACTTAAATGACAGCAACTTAATTGTCAGCTCCCTCCCTCTGTATTCGTTCCGGGTATTCAAGGCTGGTCTGAGTTCGCGTATGTGGACTGCCTCCGATGTCAGTAAAACGCTCTCTCCTCTAGATGTGTGCTGGAGAAAGTCAATGTCTTCAGAAATGGATGATTGGCATTTGTTCTCTTTAGAGTGTCACTCTTTAGAGAGTCAATTTAAAAAACAACTAAGACCCCTATGTGTGCTTCTGTGGCCAAGTGGATAGGCAGTTGGACTCGTGACTAGAAGGTCTTGTGTTCGATGACCGGTCGGATGTGGTTGTGGATGTCGAGCAAACAAATATTTAAATAGTTGCACACACCTACTGCACGATGATCAATCGATGATCAATAAGTGTGCCAATGACCTGGTGTCAAATGTATAGTCGTGAGAGCAAAATGTTTGGACCATCACTGTAAACCACCACAATTACACTCACATTTATATATCGCCCACGTGCAGGTCTACGAGTACGACCCGTACGCGGCGCCCGAGGACGCGGGCTGCTGCGAGAGCGTCAACAACTTCACCACCATGTTCCCCACGGCGGGGGAAACGCCCGACACGTACCAGGGCGACGCCGTGCCGCCCATGACCGGAGACGTGGACGCCGTCTACTTCTCCTACGTCAGCATGACAGTCTACTTCATCAAGGTGAGAGGTTGTGTATTATATAGGCCGGGAAGTGCACGCCGTTTATGGCCTTAACCCGTAACAAATTGCAACAGCCTTGTAAACATTTGCATATGTTTCTGCAGTGTCTGTAGTATCATACAAAATAAACCCCTTTAAAATACTTCTAATTTGGTTTGAAAAATTACACTTATAATAAGCCTATCTGGACAGTTTCATACATGTACTGAGCTGTACTAATGGTGCTTGTGCTTACAATTTGGGATAGTGTGCTGAAAAGACAAGTATGTGTGGGAGAAAGGCTACGAAACAGACTATGGCAACATCAAATATACGCATTTTGTGCATTATGATCACTGTATAATTATCTGATTATTGTATTATCAGGGCAAGTTTGTGTGGCAGAACACACTGTTTTCCCACACAGACCCGGCCACGGGCAAGTTCAGCTACAATGCAGTGGACCAGAACCTGCTCACGTTCCGCGGCAAGGTCAACCAGTACTGGCTCGACATCTGCACCGTCGATGTGGACCAGCACTTCTGCCAGATGCCCAAGGAGGAGGACGACTGGGACGAGGGCGATGGTGGCGAGGTGTAGGGGGATAGCAACACAGTTGGGCCTGCTTGAATTGAACCTGACAAAATTACATCTTCTTAATAATTTCAAGTCTTTATACATGTTGAGGTATCAGTTGTAGAGAATAATGGGAAATTGTTAATTGCTCCAAATATTTGACATATCAGAGTTTAATATAATCAGGCCCAGCTGCAAGTAGGTGGATGCTGGCTCAACCAAAGAAGATGGTAGTAGAATAGGCTGCAAGGAGGAGGGTAGTGGCGGGGGCGGGCCCCTGCTGATGTAGTCATGCGGCTTTAGGGAACAGACAGATGATGCGGTGACGGTGATGATGTTTTGAGGCCGACACTGTAGCATGGACAGGTATCGACTGCTTTAGAACGGCGATCAGTGTGAGAGATCGGTGGGAGCTACATAGCGGCCTCTGCTGTATGCATTATGGCTACAGAAAAATGGCAGAATTGGTAGATGTTGGCGCTTAGAAAAAATTGATGTTCAAGGAATGAAAAGTTTAGATGGTCCATTTTAATAATTTGTCATCGCTAAGAGGTATGAGAGTCTGCCAATAGAGTGGTCCTTGAATGTGCATGGTTATTTGACCACTCTGGTTGTTACAGGAGGTTTTACTGTACCGTTTTTCTGTGATTAATCTACTGCTGCAGCTTGTTACGTTCAATGATGATTGTCCTATCTCTGTATATAGTACTGGTGTATATAGTATCGAGATTCTATAATATTTACTCCAGATGTCAGTAGATGGGAGCGTCAATTTATTAGCAGTATTAGTCACAATTTCCACAAAATTGTTGGACTTCATGACATTGATGTTTACATTATGTTTGTGTACAGATTGCATTATGTAATTGTATCCTTCCTCTAGGCAACTACATAATTTTATGAAATACTATATTAGCATTATTGAAGATGTTTTTGTGATAACAAACGATATTTGATAGTTTAAAAAGAATACGTTAGCCTCTGTTTACAGAGATTAATCATCACAGTAATACGAATACTATTCGAAATAGTATTAAAAATCACCAACTAATGACAACAGGTTCTTAAATACTTGGTCGGTTCACAAGAAAATCACATTCAAAATGCTATAAACATTTCTTGTATTTTGTACATTTTGCTGCATTTAATTGATCTTTTAAATAATTGTTACATTCTGTGTCAAATTACAAACAGAGCATTTCCTAATGTCTCCTTGAAACATTTCTAGCTCATATATATTTATGAAATTATATATATATATTTGATATGCTATATTTGAAGTGGTGTGGACATTGTGCCAATTTAAGTATCCTGCTGGTTGTACAGTGTATATTTGACTTTTATGGGTATAAATGCCAGTTTGTATTTGAAATTGTCATAAAATATGCACATTATGGTATCAAAGGCACATTTTTGGTCAAAGAAGGTAATACGATGTTAGCGTTTAGTTATATATGCAGTATGCCCTTTTATAAATAGAAATCATGTTACTAGATTGATATTGTGCTCACTTTATGAAGGGGTGCCCAGTATCTACATAAGAATGAGAGGTGATTTACGTTAAGATCAGAATACTAAGGCAGTGGGCACACTAACGTGTTGTACTGTACATGTATATGTTCACTACTATTTTAGGTATTAGAGAAAACATGTAAATATCAACACTTATACAATCTAGTCACAGTTACATTTCGCTTGTAGTAGTTTAAGCATAACACATATTGCTTTCACTGGAGATATTAATATATTTCAAATAACTATTTATTAAGGTAGAAATGTGTGTATAGTATGACTTGTGGAAAAAAGTGGCTGTTTCACGCATAATTTAATTCTCTATGTATACACTACACTTACATTCCAATATATAGATGACGTTGCCAAATGTTATGGGGTAGAAAGTAAATGGGCTGGGGTTAGGCCCCGGGGTGCATTTTAGGGTGTCTCAGTGCAGGAAGGGGGCGGTGGTAGGGAGATAACCTTAGGTATTGCGGGAGGGACGGGCCCAGTTAACGTCTTGAGTGATAGGTATTGGGGACAAATAGAATCATTCCTAGTGTGGGAGGGGGGATAGGGGAGGGGCGGCAGCGGACAGAATCTCACAATATGGACGCTCATTGCGGATATAAGTGGAGGGACGGTACAGTATTGTATGATGATGATTGAACAAACCTGTGATTACAATGATGGTCAAATGTTTTATTACTATTGTATTATGAATATGTTGATTTTGTTTGCATTTGTGAAAATCCTATTGTTATTATTATTATTATGGTGCTTTTGCTGTTTAGTGATACTGCAAAGCAAGGTACTACTTTGTTGGGTCTACTACTGTGTACTACTTAATATGAATATATTGGGCCAATGTTTATTGAACATATTTTATATAAATAATAAAAATAAAGCTTGTAAAGATGTTAACACAAACTCTTTCTTCTTCGTTAAACTTAGAATGCTTACTTTTTCTGCTAACATAGACACTAGTACAATGACTCTGGCTTTTGGTCAAAGAAAACTAAGTTACTGTAGTTGCTTTATGTATTATAAACTTCAGCTCTTGTTGACAACTTCACTCTCACAATCTATCATTACATTTCATTGCCTAATACCGCATTAGCATTATTCAAACTATTTTACTTAATTTTACTTAATCAAATAACAATAATTCAACACTCATTTTACCCTAATAGTAACAATCTCAAATTCTCTTTTCACAGCATTATTTCTAAAACCGAAAACACTTTTAACCATAAGAACCTCAAATCTTTGTACCCTAATCTAAGTCATAATGCTCTCGCATTTGTCGTCTGCTGTACGCACTTCGGCGCCATCTTGGTTTTGTTCTCTGCGTGTATCAAAGCAATAACTTATTTATTTACTAGAAACTAGACAAGTCACTTGAGCAAGTGATTCTCAAAGACTGACAAAAGACTAGATACATCGGTAACTAGTGCCGAATGGGGTATATGTTTGTGTCTTGCCCAGTTAAATATACAATGTTGCTATACAGATGATTGTGATTACTAAAGTGTACCGTGTAAACATAATGTACCAGGCTTAGTTTTATTTTAGATTATAAAAATTAAAATATTAAAATATTACTATAATTTCATGAATTTAGAGAAACTTCAGCATTATGATTTGGTTTAAGCAGTTTGTTTTATGTAGCTTTCACTATAGTCTACTTGTAAATTAGTAACTTACCGTTCATTAACGAATGCTGCATAATGATAACGAATATGTATAATGAATTAAACATACTGAATATGTATACAATATCACCATCAAGAATGGGAAAATAAAACATCCAAATATATTGCTTTCTTGTATGATCGTTGATGAATTCAAATGCCTCAAATATAGTTTATTACATTAAGAAATGCATAGTATTAAGTGCAAATGCTACCAACGCCCAAAACCACATCACATGATAGACATATGAAAAACATATGCTTACAAGCTAGTGAAATATGCTGCATATAAAGTGTATAAAACATGTTTAACATAAGCCAATGCAAAAAAAGCAAGCAATTACTAGATTAAAGAACAAAGAACGCCACGATATACAAATTGGAAAGTGCCATATATTTGAAATCAAAAGACACAACAACAAAGTAAAACAACTATTTTACTTAATCAGTATAGCAAATTATTACACAATTCACATAGATAATGCCACTTGAACTCATGTGCCATATGTCTATGCACTCTGCATTCAATGATTGGGGGAGTAGGTCTAATTGCCAGCGAAGTGGACTGATGCTAAAATATTACCAGCTCTCCGTGAGAATACAGCACAACCTATTTTAACTCTGATGTCAATCGGGATATTTATTTGCATTGTGTTTGAGATTCTGGGTGAATAGAGTGCATCGTGGGCAACAATGATATCATATATGGCCGGCCGGAAACGGACAATTATTTCTATTTTCAATGTACTTAAACATTAGAATAGTGTATGCAATGTAATTAAAATATAAAGATATTGACCAAGTTAGGTTTCACCGAGGTTTGTATAATCAAATATTTCGTGTAATTTTTTGTGGTGATCCGTGTAATCTCTATACAGTTAACACTATTACAATTTTAGGTTGTGTGTTGATACACACTAATAGCTGGACACGGGTGGTGAATATTTTTTTCTTCGACGTGATACAAGGTATATGAATCTAACTCGTTGAATGTGTTAAGGATTTCAATCATTAATCAGTTTTAGTTGTATCCTTTCACAGTCTATAATGCAACTAAATGTGAGTCCGCAATGAATCTAGGCACATAACATACATATCGCATTGTATTTCTATACTTAGTATTCAATTTAATTGCTCGATTCGCATAAAACTATTTAAGCCTCCATTTGAACGGCTATTTAAAACAAGAAGAAAGAAAATGCCCAAAGTCTACGCAGAATATTGATAATCAACTGCTACAATGCATTGAATCGAAGTGTGGTTACATAGTAAAATGAAACGTCCTAAAAATAGAATATATTTGCTCATAAAGGGTGTTTGCACTGTACGATCCATGCTGCTGGGACGCTTGTTTACCGGTAAACTGTTGGGTGGCCACATAAATGTGGTGGTTTATAGTCCTGATCCCAATCTGGCTCTCATGACTACAATTTACACCAGGTCATTGGCACACTTATTGATCAGCATTTGATCAAGTTCTCGTATACTTGCATCGGCAGCTCATTCAGCGCACAATTCTGATCACTCACACAATCACTCACTCACTCTTTCAACCCAATGACCTGTACCTATTTAACGTGTAGATGCCACGGAGCAGTGTGCAACCTGCTCGGGGTAGGTTTGCTCAACACCCACCACGTACCAGACCCGCCCGGGAATCGACCCCACGACCTTCTGGTCACGAATCAAACTCCCTACAGCCGTCCCTAACCATTCGGCCACGGAAGCACACATGGTTCTGGCCACAACCTGATGCACTGTAGCCAGCATAATATAAAACCTTTCTATTGCGAATTTGAGACCATATATGGTAATGGTCTCAATACAGTGATGATCCCTTTCTGAAGATTCACACGCTGAATTAGAAGTTGCACTGTACGCTCATGGTGTTGTGTACTGCTGAGAAGCGCCAGCGCCACCATATCAGGATGTGACTGCCGCCGCCGCCGGGACTACTGCAGACCTCTAAGTGAGGCTGTCAATGCTGGTACCTGTAACCACCAGTACTACAGCCATCCGGCCATCACAACACAAGTAGCAGCTTTTTGATACCATTATGGAATGGCGGTAAGAATCATATGCTTCTTTTTTTAATAATGATCCCCTGTATTGTTACATAAGGTTACATTGAACGCGTTGTTTATTTAAGTTGAAAGACGTTTCCCATTATAGTTTGTAATGTGTTATAGTTTAAACGTTTCCATGATGCCACGTTTGTGTGAATAATGTCTGTGCACCAAATAAAACAAATTTGTCTCTTTTTATATATATGCATATGTTGTAATTTAGATACATAATGTTAATGACGTAGATTTGGGATGATGTTAGTGATATGAGGCATTCGTAAAGACACCTTCATAAGTTGACAGTACGAAATACAAAACATTTACGTGGTACTTCTAAACCAATACCGATGTTGATAAACCATAAACCACTGTTAAACTTAAAGGCATAGTGCAAACAACCATCTCAAAATTGAATAAATACAAAAAAAGCAGCTAAACCAAGGAAAATAGAAAGCTTATACACTAGAATCACAATGTCCCCGGCTTGCCGCTGGGATTCTAAAAACGCACATGATGCTGGAAGCTGCAGTAACACAACGTATGTTGAGGTTTATAAAAACCGTAGCTCTCCGGCTATTGAGAGAAGCAGAACTTAGGGAAATATCTCCAAAAGTGTCGAATGTATTTCAATGGGATTTTGTCAGTGTAGGTCTACGTCATGAGACGTGCCTTAATATCGGTGAAAGTTTCATTATAAAGACCGTACATATATTTAGTTTGGTTTCCTACGCATCTCTCCTGTAAAATTATCTCATATAACGGCCATATTTTTGCTATGGTATATGTGGCACTAGTATTTTAGCATAGGTACATATAGGCAACTATATATGAAACATTCACAGATATTAGGTAAGGATTCTGGACGCATGCTGCAAAATTTCCTTCAAACACAATCAGTACTTTTGGAGATAGATATCCCGTAATTCGTATTCTCTCCGTACCTGAAATCACCTGTATTATAGACTGATGAGAGAGCTAGAAAACTATAACTTCAGTGTTAATCACCATAAACTCTCAGTATTGTATGTACATTAGACCCTCCAATTAAGACCACCTCTCTTTTGAGATCACCTCTAAAATAAGACCTCTTTTCACGGTCCCAAACCTTCATAAAGCTACCAAAATACCCCCCCCCCCCCAATATAGACCACTTCTTTATTGAGACCACCTAACACTGGTCCTAAAAGGCTGTGCTGATACAAAGGTTCTACTGTATTTGTTCCCTGCCCGCGCTGCCGCAGTGTGAGTATCGGCCACGACCAGTCGTTTGGCTTTTCGTCCTCGGTGCGCCGTTCCACGCGCTCCCCGCCCGCCGGGCCGCGCCCACGCTCCTCTCCCCGCAGCCCGCTCTCTCCCGCCACGCCCGCCATACCCGAGGAAGAGGAGGAGGAGGAGGAGGTCTTTGACGTGGCTATCCCAGATGGTACGTTGTTTTTTTATGAATAGCTATGTGATGGGTGGGTTGGTTAGTTGGCTGGCTGGCTGGCTAGCTGGCTGGCTGGCTGGCTGGCTGGTTGGTTGGTTGATTATTTGTTCGTTATTGATAATGGATAACACCAAAAATAAAGTTAACTTCACAAAGTTAAATTAACTAAATCACACTAAACTACACTAGACTAACCCCCAACATCTGTTGCAGCCCCTGCCGCCGCCGCCGCGCCGTGCGGGCTCCGTGACATTGGACTGGTCCTCGCAGCGCTCTCTCTGGCAGGTGCACTACAGGTAGCTACAGCTGGCGGCACACAGGCGCGAATGCTGGAGCCGGATCAGTCATGCTTGTATCCATTGTTAATTGCGTTCTAATCACCAACGAGTGTTTAATAGGTAGCATCATCCCCAGTTCATGGATTTCTCATTTTGCTACTGCATTATAAAATCCTGATTGAGCAATCATAACTGTTTGATTGGGGCGTACACGATGTGTCTGTCTCTAGTTCTTCTGGTGCTTTTGATTGACAGGATCTATAACCCTGGTGTCCTTATAGAGGCGCTCTTAACAAATAGGTTCCACTGCAGAACATCAATTGCCCTGGAACCTGTTAGTAAGCCAAACTTAAACATTAGACCAACTTAAAAAAGACCATTTCTCAAAGTGGCAAAATCTATTAATGGGCCAATATTAACGCTCACAATGCTCTACAGTGAAAACTCGAGGCCAATTTCGACCACACCTCTATTGAGATCACCTCTATAATGAGACTACTTTTCACAGTCCCAAACCTTTCTAAAGACACCAAAATACCTCTGTATAATGCCCACCTCTCTATTGAGACCTCCTAACACGGGTCGCAAAGGTGCTCCCAATAGATAGAGGTTCTACTGTAGTAGTAGCCATCCGGTGCTGCTGCAACCCGCAAGTAAGCCCATCGTGAGAAAAAATGAACAACTTAAAATAGACCATTTCTCATAGTGCCAAAATCTATCTAAAAGCACCAATACTAACCCTCATATTGCTCTAAAATAATTTTCTCCTGTTGTGCCTCCGTCCCTTGCTGCAGGGCGTGGTGGTGAAGGGCCTGGTGCCGGTGGTGCTGTCCACGCTGGAGCGGCGCTTCCATCTGAGCTCGGCGCAGGTTGGGCTCGTGGCGAGTGCGCACAGCGTGGCGGCCGCCGCCGTCCTCGTGCCCGTGTCCTACTATGGCGGCAAGGGCCACAAGCCGCGCTGGCTCGGCGCCGGTGAGTACGGGCCACAGTCTGAAGGTGGTGGACGCTTATCTCTTTTGCAGGTTTACTACTATTAGCCAATACACTTCTTGGGCGGCTTGTCATAATGAAATAGCTCACAGTATTTTTTCCATCAATGATTAGTTAGTTTATCAATGTCTCAATCATATGTACGGACATGTAGCCAAGAACACAAATTTATGAAATACATCTATGTAGCACTGCATGACCATTGTGTACAGAATTACTGGAAACTGCACAAGTTAAAACTTATTAAAGTCTCAATCATATGACAATCATGTGAACATATATACTAAGATGACAAATGAAATAGATCTACACTATGTAGGGCACATGCACATTCTTTACAGAATTACTAGAGCCAATGCATAAGTTAATTACAAATGTATTAGTTTATTAAAGCCTCAATCCTATGTACACTATTGTACAGACCTGCCAAGATCACAAATACAAAAATTCTGCATGTATATATAGTAAGCCTACACTATATAGTGCCAATGACCATTCTTCACAGAATGAATTAGCATAGACTGAGCCTAAGTTACATTTTCCCTCTCTCCCTCTCCTGCAGGCGTGCTGGTGCTGGGTCTGGGCTCGTTCCTGTTCGCGCTGCCGCACTTCCTGGCGCCACCCTACGTGGTGCACTACGAGGAGGCACACGCCGAGGCCGCGGCGGTCTGCGTCAACGTCACGGGCCGGCCCGAGCTGGGCGCCAGCAGGGTGAGGCAGGCGTGGTTGATGATATATATTTATATATATATATATATATTTGTGTGTGTGTGTGTGTGTGTGTGTGTGTGTGTGTGTGTGTGTGTGTGTGTGTGTGTGTGTGTGTGTGTGTGTGTGTGTGTGTGTGTGTGTGTGTGTGTGTGTGTGTGTGTGTGTGTGTGTGTGTGTGTGTGTGTGTGTGTGTGTGTGTGTGTGTGTGTGTGTGTGTGTGTGTGTGTGTGTGTGTGTGTGTGTGTGTGTGTGGATTGGTTGTTGTATGGGTTGTTGGATGGTTGTTATGGCCATACTGTGTGCGCACGTGTGCGTGTGTGTATTTATCTATATGCTTATGATATCGTTACGTCCCATCCTAAATAAGCCTATAACTGTGGTCAAAGGATACATTGATTTTCAAATACATTATCCAGATTAAAAGAATGTTATCAAATATGTTTATTATCATAGACATTATATGAAAAATAACTTAGACTATACCAATGTAAAATATTTAAAACCCACATAAAGAAAATGTCATGGCCGTATACTCCGTCCCACTGTCTAACTCACAACAATTTGATACCGTATAAAACTTGTTTCTCCGCCCCCTCCTCCTGCAGACCGTGCCGCCGCCCGCCGCCGGCGTGGACGGTCTGTTCCTGCTGCTGCTCACCGGCCAGCTGCTACACGGCGTGGGCGCCACGCCGCTCTTCACGCTCGGCGTCGCCTACCTCGACGACAACGCGCCCGACCCCCGCAAGGCACCCGTCTATGTCGGTGAGATAGCCCAGGCTACAGTCAGTGTTAGAGATGTATGAATGGCGCCGACTGTGTCATATTTAAACTGAGAGTGCACTATCACTATGGTCATCAGCACTAAAAGGTGTGGGTAATGAATGATTAGTCCCTCCCTGACTTGAGATGGCGGCTGACACAACCTTTCCACCGTCTGTTGAACCGGACCAGTGTGATGCCAACTATTGGTGTCATAGTGAACAGTCATAGTGAAAAAGGCCACAGCAGTGGTCAAAGAGCTTGTGACAAGTCTTCTTATTTTATCTGGAGTGAAATGACAGTTTACGTTAATATCATGATCAGCTAACGCTAATAATTCTCACCACTTTTGCCATGAAATTCACACCCATTACCGTATATAATTTCTTCATAAAGAAGTCCACCTGAGCAGACAGTACTTTTCCCCCCAGCCGTGTTCTACTGCATGTCCATCCTGGGCCTGGCCGTGGGCTACTTCGCTGGCGGGCTGCTGCTCAGCATAAGTGCCGACTTCGACAGCGGCCTGGCCACCGTGAACGACTTGCAGTGAGTCTGGTGCCGGGCAACAGCAGATCCACGTGTTCAGATTCAGAGAGGCGGTGGAGGGGAAGGGTGGTTGGCACAGGACTGCATGGGTTTCATATAAACGAAGACTCGTGGACATGCAAAATACACCACGAAAATGAAATGTCAGTTGTAGGGGTGGAGTCGCACTCCTTGGCCTCTACCTAGCTGGATCTGCCGATGCCAATGCCTCTGTCTATTGATGTTTTATATCCTATGATTTAGATTCATACCAAATTTTCTCATATGCATTCTTTTTGAGTTTGGAGACGCATTTCTATTGAAAGCATAATGCATTACATTGAACGAAAATGATAAACCATATCTTTGATTAGAAAATAATCTCATTGAATTTCTTTTGATAATTCTATCATGACTAATTTTACCATAAATCCATGTCCATCATCGGTGAGATTTCTGTCACTAGGTGGCAGCACGTGACAATTCATACAAAGTGAACAAACACTGACCGACGTTCTGAATTGTCACATGTTGACACCTAGTGACAGAAGTCCCTACTATGTCGGATATGGATCATGTCATGTAAGAGAGTAAGTTTAGAAATGGGTTTATCGCAAAAACAGTCAGGTTTAGTATTGATCAAGGATATATATTCTATATCAAATCTTCTAACAATTAGATTGGTTTCGCTTGGAGCGAAACTCATATAATCATTTACACTTACCTTTTAGTTTGGTACCTAAATCTCTGTCATTGTGTATTTTGCTGTATTTCAGTTCAGTTTCAAGACCATACAGTCTGCTAACTGCCATGTTTCAGCCCTGGCGTGGCTGTGCTGACCCCGGACCACCCGGAGTGGGTGGGTGCGTGGTGGGTGGGCTTCCTAGCGGCCGGGACTGCCGGGGTCCTGCTGGCCGGACCCATCGCCGCCTTCCCCAGGTACCTGGCCGGCCAGCACCCCGAGCACGAGGAGGAGTACGTGGTCAGTGAGAACCAGCACGCATAAGCAGATCTCGGGGGGGTGTGTGGGGGCACACCACTTTTTCATTCGTTTTTTTTTGTTATGCATGGTTGGTTTTTAAATTTTGTGCATTAAATCTTCTAGGGGGGTGCTTCCAATTAGACATGTCATATATAAAGATGATTAATGATTAAATTTTAATAAAATGATAAGCAAATGATGGTCCGTTGTGCATTTTTCATATGGAATAACTATACATGGCAACTTCAAACTGTGACCTCCTCTACAGAGGGACAATCTCAATAGTGAGACCAAGTCTCATCGTCTCAACCATTCATAAGAACAATATGACCAGCTGGATAAAGAGACCACCTCTCCAGTCCTCCGCGTTTTCAAAATAGAGAGGCTCCGCGGTATGCTCATACTCCATCACGCTGTTCTTCAGGCTGAGAACAACAACCTGGATACTGCCGACGACGATGAGGACGCCGCCAGGGCAGGGGGTGGCGAGGGGAGTGTAGCGGGCGCTCTGAGGACGCTCCTCACCAACCACACCTTCATGCTGCTCAACGTGGCCGGGGCCGCCGATGGTGGGTGCTGCTGCATGTGTACTCTGCATACAGGCAGATCCAGGTGGTGCGGGGGAGTAACACCATATGTGTTTTTACATAAAAATGTAATTTTCGAGTGAGGCGCGATAACCGACACATGCTATCCCAGTTTAAAGTATTTACTCTATTTAATATGTCTTTTTGTTTTTGTTACACCACGGTGCAAATATCTAACAACCGTGGCAATTTATGGACATCTCGGGGTGGGGCTGGAACTCTGGGCCACCATCACCCAGCCACAGTGCACGAGTTGTTGTGGTCCTGGGTTTGAGCCCTAGCAGTGGCTAAAGGGATTTATTTGATTAGCACAGTAAAGTTGTACAAATAACCCCCTATGACAATACTTCCACACAAGTCTCTTACTTACACTATGTCTAGACAATGTATGTGGACACTGGACACTTGCAGGTCTGCTGCTGTCGGCCTTTGCTGCCTTCACCCCAAAGTTCATCCAGGCGCAGTTCGGGCTCACTGCCAGCCGCGCCGCCATATATGCAGGTACGACTCAGAGCAATCATTCTTATGATCATTTCAAAGTTCTAGTGTAGGCATTTTGATAGAACAGTAGGCCAGATGTGTTTTGAAGTAACAGATTTCCCCCCAATGTGTCTTACGAAACGGTGTGCTTCTGTGGCTGAGCGTAAAGGGAGTAGGGCATTTCACCATAAATTAGTGGGTTCGAGTGTGGTTCGGGTCTGGTTGTGGGTGTTGTGCATCCGTAAATAGTTGCACAGGCTCCTTGGTACCTAAACGTTAAATAGGTACACAGTACACGCCATTGAGTTGAAAAGCTGTACGAATGATTCGCATTGACTGCTGTATGTGACTATAAATTGTATAATCCATCACATTACCATTTATATAAAACTGTTAAAACTAGTTGACACTGTGACATGAACGTATTTCGTTTAAAACAAATTTTTGTACTACTGTATTTAGGGCAATAGCAATTTGTATTTGCAAAAAGAGTACTTGAGAGGGAAAACAGTTAGGTCTCAAGTATATTTGCTTCAGTTTTCTTGCAATCAACTGCAATACCATGCATAAAAAGTTATATCCCTATTTTTACTGTACATGTACATGAACAACGCGATCACAATCTAGAGTCTATATATATATTTACGAAGACATGGGCGTGGTCATGTTTTTTTATTATTCTTTTTTTAAATTCGCCCGCAACACTTTCTTGGGGCGCTGTCACGCATTTTGAGTGTTGCGGGCGAATCACCATCTACCGGCTTATTTGTTCTTCGTGCACTTGCTTACATCAGTATTGATGAGAAAACTGACTTACCATCAAAAATTGAGTACAAATGCTTGTTTTTTTTTTAATTACAGTGAACTTCCGGTTCATTGTTGCTGCGTGCATTATGTTTCACTTTTGTTGCCTGCGTCTGTCTTACGGGTTTGGAAATGCTGCTTGCGTTATGTTTGCTACGTTGCTACGTGGGACTTTAACTACCTTTGTTGCTGCTGCGGTGTCTCTGTTTCTGCGTGTGTTATGTCTCAGTAGGAGACGGAAAAGGCTAGTGTCATTTAGACTATAGCTAGCTTTGAAGGTATTCCTATTCATGATTTTGTGCAGTTTATGGTCAGCTGCGAAGCATTTGTCTATTATCTTTAGGGAACACTTGGCAACAATGGTCTGTGTATATTGGCTAAAAGGTGGGTTGAATCACACGATCTTTCGTTTTCTTTTCATGCTATTTGTTTTGCTCATTCCTATATTCTAGTATCCCAAGTTTAGTTATTGTTGTATTCGCTAGCAGACACACTTCACATCTTCTGCTTTCAGGCTTTTTCTTATGCATTAGTGAAATAGTTGGATTTAGCTTTAATGTTTTTATGTATTGAACTCATGTACTAATGTACTGTTTCACACTGTGGTATGAACAATGTAATGTGTACACCCATTGCAATTGAAAAATAGCCATAGGGTGGTCCTATGAACTTTGATATATGGCACTGAAGATTGCATACATTATGATGTTTGCTGAAACATATCAGTGCAGGAATGTTTAAGCTTTCAGTTGGTCATGTTTCTTCTTGAAAAACAATAGCAAGAGGAATTTAATCATCACATGCACTAGGACAATGAAATAGTGACAAAATCAAAATGAAAAGTTTTACGCCTTTTGAAACTTTTATAGCTTGGTGAACTTGAAACGCTGTAATAAGAAGTGATTGTGTGAAAATTACAGCTGTTATCACAGTATTACGATTAGTTTAGTCATTTTTCATCAAAACCAACACAAATGTTTCGCAGTGCACATTGATGTGTTTGGCCATTTTTTGATAGGCACTACACCTTAAATATTCTAATAACAAGTGACAATGGATTACTATCAAGTAGTTCAATATTAAAGAGAAGAGGCATAGGTGAAGCTTTAAAAGCTAATACATATAGTCGTTTTTTAGAGTCCGACATTTACAATATTCTAGCTGTGTGGTAAAAATAATAATTTTTATCAATGTAAAAATTACTTTTTCGTTTTGCTGAATGGTGTCCTAAGACCTTATTTGTCGTTATAGCGGGGTGGTAGTTGACCACGTGACCACGTTTGAATCCAGCGGTCATTTGGTGACCTAGAACGAAGCAGACAACATCTCCGTTTTTACGCTATCAACACGTGTTTGGTTTTGGATTTATGTTAAAATTCTGCTATATTCTGCTAAATTCTGCTATAAAAGTAATGTGATTTGTGTTCGCGTGTTACCGTCTTAACATTTGTGATTTTATATAAAATGTGTGTGTGTGTGTGTGTGTGTGTGTGTGTGTGCGTGCGTGCGTGCGTGCGTGCGTGTGCGTGTGCGTGTGAGGCGAGTGCTATCGCTACCCCCAATGGAAAGTGGGTCAGTACTCAGACGTTAGGGTGCAATTGCATGTGCTCTCAGTTCACCAACCGTGCACACAAGAATCAGCCGTAATTTGCACCAACGAAGGTATTAGGGATCTTGGCTCTGCAATAAAATAGTGAAAAAACTGCGGTCCCTGTAGAATTTTTTAAGTGATCATGTATCCGTACAAACAAGCCACACCAACTTTGTAAAAAGTGCATTAGATTCTTTATAGCCTCTCTGTAGACGTGGAAACCCACAATACAGACATTTACTACACGCACGAATTCCTGTTTGCTCATTTTCGCTGTTCAGGGATGCTAACTGCGGTTTACATATTATGGTAAAATTTTCCCTAAGACACAGGTTGCATTTGTTTGTTTCAGTTCTGTATGGTTGCGCCTTTTTATTTCTATTATTTTCCATGTTATATTGTGTTGTATGTTATTGTCTTTTAGGGACCATATGTGCGAGCTGAGCGTTGTGGCGTTTGTGTTCTTCGTATTCTTAAAGCTGGCTTGTGGATTCTATATCTTCTTTGAAAGTGGTGGATGCTAGTCCAATGTATATTTCTTCTTTGTTGGTGTTTGTTGGTTTGACGGTGGCCTGGTACATACTGTTTTTTCAAGGCATTTTCCTTCTACTGGGTAATTTGCTTTGTCTCTGCAATTACAGTCTATTGTTGGGGCTATGTTATCATAATGAAAAATTCATATAAACCACGAGTCAAATAGATATGAAATAACCTCAGACCTTTACTTATCAGCTTGTTATATATGCAGTAAGCATTTAAAGGAATAAGGCATTTAACATTATTAGAAACATGATCATTCATTCATATTCAAATATTATTGGAAATTTACACAGTTTTAGCTATATTTGTTGATCGTATTTTATAAATGCAGCTTTGAATTGGCCCAGTTGACCCCTAATGTGAACTTTAATCACACATCTGACAGCAGAAATGAATTTCCCATGTGCAAATGATATATAAATGTTATATTACACTTGATAAAGCATTGAGAGTTAGAGTCTCTAGCTTTCCCTCTAAGAGCTGCGACGATTTTGAATTTATCATCATTTGACCTCGAATTTGATATCTAATCAAGTATAGGATGGCAAAAATCAATTCCTTATGTCCAAAGTATATAAAAATGATGTATTACATATGACTGAGAGTTGAATGGTTGAAAATCTATTTTTCACATTTTCCGGTGGTGGCCATTTTGGATTTTTGCCTCTAAAAATTTCCCCCGGAGATGCCGCGCCGGCAATCTCGCTTAATATTCTCTATGGACCCCTAGCAAAATGAAACACCCCAAAAAAACCTTACACTTCTCACAAATGCAAATTTCAATATGGGGAGGATAGAGGTGGCAAACGGACTATACAGTGGGTGGCGTTTTTTTATAGTCTTTAGTTATATTTTCATTCAGCAGTTTGTTGTAGCCGTCCACTTTTACTTTGTAGAAGTTGGTTGTCTTGTCTGGTCCTATGAGTAGGTCATTGGAATTTGTGATTCTTTTTATGTCTTTGGTTAGTTGGTTTTGAAATTCATTTTTGGTTTCCTCCTCTCAAATAGTGCATTATGAAAGTAATTTAAAATAGCAATAATAAATAGGGAAAGCGATATGGACCTTAGAAAATGAACAAACAATTTTAAGTACAGTGTTAGGACACATTTTAACTTATAAATCATCAATATTACATTTGTATGATATATTTGAAACTATTTCATTTTTAATTAAGTATTCAAAAGTTATATTTTAGTATGCTGTAGTGGGTTATACCAAGGATTGGCAATGTCAACTGTTTCGCTCTGATGAATGGTGTAGTAGTCATGAAACAGGCTTGTAAGCCATGAGTTGATAATTTTCATGTAAACAAAACTATATATATATATATATATATATATATATATATATATATATATATATATATATATATATATATATATATATATATATATATATATATATATATATATATATATAGTTCAAATATTTAAATTCAAAATTAAATAATTTAATTGTTAATCTCACACAGCATAAAAGAAAATTCTAAAACAAAGGAGTGTTATTTGAAATACTACAGACTAAATGGATTTGCCAAATCTTTTTATTAGTCACACCTTGTTACACAACTTTGATGACGTTTCTCATCCCGTCAACATGTATATACCAGGATCTGTAGTACAAGTTAATCGTCCTCCCAGTAATCATTACGTATTTAAAACTCGTAATCATACCAGTAGGGCATCTCATCTTCTGGGGGCTCATATTCTGTAACAGAACAAGCAAAGAAATTAGTATTAAATATATGTATGTGAGAAATATTATAGACATACTACTAAAACTACTATCCTACTAAAACAGGGAGCATGGTAAACCCTAGCAATGGCTAAACGACATCAAGGTCAGCATGCCTCTGAGAGCCATATAAAAGAATAAAGACTAACTGATTCGGCTCTTTCATGCACGAGAAGTCTGTGTTGCACATCTCTCACGAAAATTCCAACAGCAAAGTTTATTCTACTCCTGCCAACCCATGGTTTTAAAGTAATAGAAAAAGGGTTTCTTCTGAACGTTTAATGGTAGCTCTTTTAAGGTTGGTGGTGTTACATGGAATGAATAAGTATACCAATAACAACTTATACACTAACTTATGTAACTACATAGGCTACTGAGAGTGAGACGATCACAGAACAGTAGGCCCTGGACATACAATGGGCCTATCCATCAAACATGCATTTAATGGATTATATTGTCGACAAGTAAGTTGATATCGTATACATATATTACATATTTCATTTACCTTCTATACACTAAATGGTTTATAACAATAATAACAAGAGGCTGTATGAGAGCCTAAATCGCTCACCTGTATCTGTGTTCATTTTTTACCAAAAAAGATATAGTTAGGGTGCCAAATGAGATATTTTAGCCTAACCGCACCTCGGTCGATAAAGACTTTTTTTATGATTGATTTTACATCCTTGGGACCTCATTATTGCATATCTGGTGGATATCAAGCGTGTATCCGTGAGGCTTTTGAAAAAGTCAATATCTAGTCCAAGATGGCCGTCACACAATTAGAAATCTTAACTTTTGAACTATTGAAAAAATTCTGTGTCTAATTGTTCAAAAGCTTTGATTTCTAATTGCGTGGCGGCCATCTTGGGCGCCATTTTTAATTTCTCAAAAACCTCAAGAATACACGCTTGATATCTGCCAGATATGCAATAATGAGGTCCCAGGGATGTAAAATCAATCATAAAAAACCTTTATCGACCGAGGCACGGTTAGATTGAATGGCACCCTAAAATAGAACTTTAATTTAAAAAATCAGTTTGCATTATGACTCACAGACTGTACAAGAGCCAAGGTTGCCCTATAACTTCTATCCATCTCCAGAGATCTTTATGACAAACAGACTGACTGACTGAACACTTTTAGACCAAAAATGTTTGATGGACACCTAGGGCGGGGTCAATTTTACCCGCAGAGACATGTATCAATTATTGAATGATGATCATATAGACATACAACGTCTGTGAAAAAATTATGAAATTTGAATGAAAAAAAAAAGAAACTATTGTGCAAATGTGAATTGTGAACGGACGGACGACAGCCGACGGACAAAAGGTCAACACCATTCTATCATGACTAAAATCCATTTTACTTTAAAATAAATCATATTATAACATTCTCATTGCCAGTCAATTTTGTTTGTTTTGAGCGCGCGAAGACGTCAATTTCGTTTGTTTTGAGCGCACGGAGGCGTTAGTCTAAACTGTTGCTCTCCGCTACATGGAATACGCCTTGCATCGTCAGCAGCTGTATTGATATTGTGAGGAGTTTAGACTAGCGCCGTTGTTTTTTTTGAGCGTGTTTTCCATTGCAAAATTGAGCACGCTGATTGACCAATCAGCGTGGGTTACTGGCGGTGGTTTTTGCACGGAATGATAGAATGTGCAAATATGAATTTTGGACAGACGGATGACAGGCGACGGATGACAGACGAGGGACGACGGAGGAAAGGTGATCAGAAAAGCCCACCATGTCTATGACAGGTGAGCTAAAAAGGGGACACTTACCGGGACAGTCTCCTGTCTCATCAGAGTTATCATTACAGTCTTTCCAGCCATCGCATATCTCGGCCTCAAGGATGCATTGTATCCCATCTGCACACTTCGTTAACGCATATGCACAGGCTAAAATGGAAGATAATATTTAGACGAATGGAATATATGAATCATCAACAAAAAAAACATCCCTGCCAATATTTGTGAGGTAGAAGATCCTCTTCATTGGATTAGCATATGCCAAAACCATTACAATTTCGTGATAGAAATTCATTTGAAATCAAAGCCAAACTGAAGGCCATGCCATGCCATGATAAAACGTTTCCCTCATTGCCGTAGAGTATCTTCAAATAAGTATGCTTGCTTATATTTGTCATCTTTGTCAAACGTTTTTGGTCTAATAATTTTAAAACCAATACAAGCACTGAGAAGTATATAGTAATTATTTTCTGCAAAAAGGCTATACTTCCACTTTCCATTTAATTATCAATTTTAGAGAACTACTCCAAGTTATCTACAAACAACAAAACTAATGTAACACTGAATGTACCAGATTCATTTGACAGTGCCTTATGGAAAATCCATATAATCGATTATATTCTGTCTTAAACAACTATTTTGATTTTTATTAGATTATAACAGTTTTGCAATTTCAATAATAACAAAATTGTAACAACCATCATAATCAATGTGTGAATAGTTTCATCTGTGACATTAATGTTGAAGAATCGCATGACTGTTTAGTTAACAAACGTGGAAACAGAACATGTGAAAGGTCTCGGGTTCTGTCTCTCATTTATATAGTCCTGCCTCATGTATTGATCAACCTTCTAAGAACCTTGTCCTCTGTTGAGGCCAATGTGTACATACAAGGCCACTGGCCCAGTTTCTACATTTTCCACTTATCTAATGATATTTTAGTTCAGGACATTTGACAGAAATGAATTCCTCACAATGCAGAATATTTCTCGCCATAACGTTCTGCACCCACACTTACTGTAATTAAGGCAGTCATCCTGATCAGAACCATCGAGACAGTCGGTTTGACCATTACATACCGCTAACCTGGTGATACATTGTATCCCATCGGCACACTTCACATAGCCATCCATACAGGCTAAAATGGGGGATAATGTATATTAGATCACCATTTGTTTGGTATTATGCACATAAGTTCAAGAAAGCGTTCAATGTTTTATCCCATTTGGTCAAAACACAGAATAGATAAAATTAAAAGCAGCTGGGATGATCAAAATAACACCTTTAAGGGTACTGTGAACTCTTTAAGGGAAAAATATTCCATTTTCAGCTTTTTAATATTTATTATACTGTAAACTATGAAGAACAACATGTTTTGAAATGAACCTTTTATCTTCAATAGTTTTCCCTTTACAACCCATTTCGTGAAGACCAACCCGGAGTGAAAAACAATGACTCATTCTTTGCAGGCTTATAAGGTTATATCGGCTAAAAATTCAATTTTTGTATGCTATAAATCATAACGAAAAACATCTTTTCAAAATGAACCTTTTATCATCAATAGTTTTTCTTATATGATACATTTTATAGACATCAACTACTATCAATTTATATTGATTGGCCATGTTTAAAGCCCATTTTCTCAAAACTAAGTTTGCATAGTTGATTAATTTTTCTTTTTATATTTCTCTCTAACCGTGAAATCAAATTTTCACAAACGTGTATATATTTGAAGATATATGCATTCTGAAGAAAACCTTACTAGGGATTTTGATTTTTTTATTTCGTTGATGAATTATGAACGTTTTTGTATTGATATGCAAGAAAATTCGGAAAATAAGTGGTTTTAAAACTTAAAATGCATGTAAAGTGATAAAGGGGAAAAATATATAAAAAAAAAATGAGGCACGGTTTTCTAGATAAATATACAAATTTTGTAACTGAATAGTGATTTTGGTCATTTTGATGTTTTACTATTAGTTATATGCTTCACAGGCAAAGTTGTAAATTTTTCACTAATTGCTTTATTAAAAAAATGTTAATCAATCTATACATTTCAAAACATGGTGTGTCATTAGATTAGATAATTATCTACAAAATAAGGTGTAATTTGTAAGAATTGAAGCAATAATGAGTGAGAAAATCAAAGTTTAATAAAATCGTAAGAAAAGAGTTCACAGTCCCCTTAAGCCCAAAAACATACATAAAAAACAAGTTTGAAACTAAATAAAAACACTTCATCAGAATACACAAACTGAGTAAGAAAAACAATGCCCACAAAATGATTTAATATCTTTATTGGAATCGTGATTTTAGATACTCCAAATGTTCTTATTAATAACAAACAGTTTTGTATAAATAGCAGAGAAATACAACTATATGGCAAAGAAATCAATTCCCTGAATTTAAAACATAGAGATATTTATCAAGCCTGACCTATACCCAACTTAAGTCCCAAACTGCGTATAAAAGTGAAAATTGAATCTTTTTGTAAACTTTGAATTACAGAGGAACCTCTCTATTAGGACTACCCATGGGGCCGGCCTCAGGTGGTCATAATGGAGAGGCTCACCACATTTGACAGACCAATTTTCTCATGCACGTATTCTATTATGTAATTGCAGTGTATGAAATGTACTACATTGTAGTTGAATTTTGTGTAATTAATGTATGTTATTATTAGAGTATAAAATGGCAAAGGACATTTATATTTATATTTATATTTATATATTTTTTAAAATGTTCATGTATACATATATACATATCGTTTGGTATTTATATAAACTGAATGGCGTCACACAGTGGAGAATTTTGCTCAAAAGCATCAATGGGCTCAGATTTTCTTTTTGGTATGTTATATATTTGAGTTTTTGATATTCCATATACCGGGTACATTCTGCAATTGTCTTTGACTCAAATGTTCACTTTCATAGATCAACCTAATTTTTATATCAAAGGGCAGCTTTTTACGTTTCGGTTTAGACATTTTAATTATTGCTTTATATAAACTGGAAGAGATTTATCTACTAGGCATAATTAAGCTACAAACACAGAATGAAAAAAGAAGTCTATTTATGAGCTTTTATAAACACAGTCTTTTTTGTTCTTCATCAATAAACTTTCGTAAAGTGTCCCACAAAATTCCTAATAATCATCAGCCTCTTTGATACACTAAAATTAGATAATACTTCAATCACAAAATACACAGAACTTAAACATGTATTATCATCTAAGATAGTCTACCGATATGATTAAATATTCACCCCCCCCCCCGGAAATAAAACTTCTTACTATCAGCTATCAAACGTTCACTGACTAAAAGCAAACATATTATTCATTGCATTGGAAATTGACAAGGCAAATATACTGTGTGTGAAATATATTTATTTAAATTTTAATTTTAGAGTTTGTTATCTTATTTTAAATCTGTCCATGTTGCGTAGTGTACTCCAACAGACCTTTAATGGAGATATTGTGCAGATTGACCAGCCACAGAAAAAAAAACAGCCACAGAAAAGCCTCTGTGGCCCTAGTTGGAGGTGATTATGGCACTTAGGACCACATAAAGTGGTCTTAATTGAGAGGTTGGTATTTGAGAGGTGGTCTTAATATAGAGGTTTACATTGCTAATGAGGGGGGAAATTCGGGACCTTAAAAAGTGGTCCTAATAGAGAGGTGGTCCTAATTGGAGGTTCGACTGTATCATGTAAAGAAATATTTATGAATTTGATGGAAACAAAATTTATATGCAATAGACCAGTTTTCAATATTCAGTTTAACATTATACATATTTTGTGAAACCCGTCTAAAACATACGAATATGACGTATGGACTGTGTACGTTATGTAACTTGAACGATGACAATATTGTACATAACTTTTAAATGTCCAAAAATATGTATAACATGGTACAAGACAAAAGTCTTAATTTCTAAACTATTTAAATTGCATGTTCATATCAATGAGAAAACGGTACTGTTTGGGTATCGGTCTAATTGTAAATAAATAAGGTTAATCATAAAATGTATTTTGTTAAGTTGCAATTGGTTTTCATGGAAAAATAGAAATAAAAATGTGAAATAATCGAGTAGGCTATGTAAAGTTGTTTGGAAGATCGTAGAATCGAACTCACGGGGACGCTCTAACCACTGAGCTGATCTCCCGGGATGAAGTACACACACTTCAATCTCAACCAGTATCAATCTTACCCAATGGCGCTTTCCTGCCTTTATACTATTATTAGCCTACTAGCCTCGCAGCCATAGTCACAATCATAGCCTACGACTACCGACTATTAATGCAGCAGTCATCGATGCACGTGCATGATACCGCTGTATCTGCGACTTAATTACTTACTACCAACTACTAACAATGGCGCCATCGGAGCCATTTATTTCACAATAATGTAAAATATGACAAAGATCTTTGTAAGCCCGTAGATAATTTTCTAATGAATTTATATCGAATTGTAAATTTAAAATGATAGACGTTGAATTATCGTCATTGGTAAAATTACTATAAATTATATTAAATATTTATTAGATATATGAAACAAGTGAATACTATATTGTATTAGTGAACTACTCTTCTATTCATTTATATAATGTATAATCATTTTAATTGTTTTTTACTAAATACAGGAAGTTAGTACGCTAAAAAATAGGGGTTAATATTTAGATGATTGTATTATATGAAATAACAATCAAAATCATTGCTGCCATTCTGAAATATGCTGATTAATTCCCAAATAAGGAAATACTTAAATATATTACGATTTTGGAATAGGATTCAAAAGATGAAAATGACAGATTAACTAAAAAATTATTCTTCATGTATTTTCGGAGAGAAAAGTGAAATTGGTCCGAACAAATGAAAAATATTTTTGACTTTTTAGATGTCTCACATTTTTAAAGAACGGAAACAATATGACTTGATATTATGTAATAAAAAACTTAATGATATATATGAAAAGGATCGTATAAAAAACATTGAAACCAAACCTAAACTTTGCACGTTTAAACTTGAAATGTATTATCATATCAGCACAAGTCATTATATCAAAGGTTGCTTAAATAAATATCAATGCTCATTATTA
The DNA here is from genome assembly GCA_019095985.1 of Streblospio benedicti. Taxonomy (NCBI): domain Eukaryota; kingdom Metazoa; phylum Annelida; class Polychaeta; order Spionida; family Spionidae; genus Streblospio; species Streblospio benedicti. The sequence continues at coordinate 2,652,750 of CM032668.1, forward strand.
AAAAAATTAGATGTGGAGATGTGGAATTGTACAGCTAAAATTTGAGACATGTCGTTTTGAAAATATTGAATTAGAACCACGTCGATGTATCTTCTGTGAAAGAAATAATATTGAAAATGAAGTTCATTTTCTAATAAATTGTGATCCGTATAAGGACCCACATACTGTACTGTTTTCAAAAACAAAAGATAAATGTAAAATTGTTAATAGTTTAAATGATCAAGAAAAGTTTATACATCTTTAAAATGTCAATATTATGTAGCTAAATACACAGAAAATGCCTTGAATATGAGAAAAGACAAACTGTATTACTAACAATTGTAAATATTTTTAAAGCTCACCTATTATATGATATGTTTTAAACTGAATCATGAGCAATAATTGGTTGGGTGATTCCATTAATGTATTCAAATATAATTAGAATGTGTAATATCACATGACAGTAAAATAAATGATTATTTGACTTGATTTTGGCCAATATTTTTTAGGTGGAAGAAAACTTTCAATGGATTAGCATATTTGGACATCACAGCCAAACTGTAGGACTGAATAATAAGAAAATAATCTGGCATGATGCAAAGTTACCCTATTTGCTGCAGGGTATCTTCAAATTAGTAGGCTTGCTTGTCGAACATCTTTAGTCTAACAATTGTTTAGGCAAGCACTGCATAAAATTCTAAAGTATAGTAATTATTTTGTGCAACAAGGCTATACTCCCACTCTCCATTAATATCAATTTCTAGAAAACTATTCCAACTAACCTACTTCAGCAACAAAGTCAATGAAATAACAAGACTGATTTTGCACTGTATATATAACAAATCCATATTATATTATTTACTGATGTTGCATTTCTCTCAACCATATCATTTGATTTTTATTATATAAGTGCAGTTTGGCAATACCAATAATTGACAAAATTGAAATAACCCTCATAATTGCTGTGTTAGTAGATTCATGTGACAGTTTGTCACAAAATGTTAAAAGATACCCTTTCTGTATTGTTCTAACGTGATAACAAAACTTGTATGAACAGAAATAACTTCATCTCATTACAGAACAGTTCTACTGGTAACGTTCTGCACTGACACTTACTGTAATCGAGACAGTTCAGCTCATCAGAACCGTCCGAACACTCATTGCAACCATCACATCTCTGGTCGTCATGGATGCACTCTCCATTTGCACACTCCCATTGATAGTAACTACATGCTGAAATACAAAAATGATGACAAATATCGCAATTGTTTTATTAATGAACCACTTACTAATTAAACCAATTACCCAATATATTTCTGGTTTTGGAGGTCTAACTCCATTGGGTTTAACATATTTCATTTAAAAAATCACACAATAATTATTTTTAAAGGATAATCAGTTGTTATCACACTGAAACGTATAAATGTATATTACTACATCAATTGTTGGACGATTAAACATTTTACATAGACATAAACAGACATAAGTAGTTGTCTAGAATTGAAAATTATAACAAATGAATATTAATCAAATTAATTTTCAGTTACAAAAAATCAATTAATAAATCTCTCACGTTCAAGATTATAATCGTGAACTGCTGCAAAAATGATACAATTTTGTTCAATATTAATATTATCATCTCCATATAAAATTACATTCACACTAAAAGATAGTGCATTTATAGTATTGATTTGATTAAACTCGTTCTATTGGTGTTACATAATTGGCAGTTAATGAAGTAGTGATTTGTATCTTCCACATCTAGTCCACACAAGCATATGGGCCCTTTATTACATGTAGTTCATAAAGATGGTATCTTAGATTGCTACAGTGCATTCGTAGTTGACTATGAATAATATTGACTTTCCTATTGCTAAAAAAGGGAGTATTAGAGGAAATGTTGAGTATTTTGTGAGAAACACTTACCTGAATTAACCTGCCCAGCAAATGCTGCTAACAGTCCCAACAGTATCACTTGCAATTTTGGCATGTTGAAGTTGCTTAGTTGGAAGATGCGGTCCGAATGTGTGAGCTCGGTATCACAGAGATATAACAACTTGCAGGTGCCATTGATAAATCTATAGCATTAACCTATAGTGTGATGATAAATGGGAAATATTTCATTCAACTTAATATTAAGTTAGAGGTATTCAGAGTTTTTAGGATCCAGGCGCCATTGATAAACCTATAGCATTAACCTATGCATACACATAATGTGATAATAAATGAAAAGCATTTCATTCAATTTAATATTAATTTAGAGATATTCAGAGTTTTTAGGATACATGTAATATTGATAAATCTATAGCATTGGCCCGTGTATACACATTGTGATGATAAATGGGAAATATTTCATTCCATTTGATGTTAATTTAGAGATATTCAGAGTTTTTAGGCTCATTTATGCATCTGTTTATGACATAGGTCGCAGTTAATATGAGCAATCAGCTCATTATCACATTTGAGACTAGTATGAATCATTAAGGTGTAATGCACATGTTGGTTTTTGTTTCGATACAGTTCAAAGTTGATATGAGCTTCGGATGCATCATGCCCACAGTAGGTTATTGGCTAATGGGTCAGAAGCCTAATCACACATGGTGTAATGTGACATATCATGTGTGTTTATGATGCAAACAGTTCAACAGCAGCAACATAAACAATGCATGGAATATCAGCGCAAGCCACATGTAGTGTCCATTATGTTAGTAAATAAGATCAGTATAAAACATTCTATAATTTCATGATTGCTGATGCAACTTAGCAATTTCAAAAAACACCCTAAAGACTGCATACGTGGAAATGTCCAGGTGATATATACAGAAACCAGATCGATTACATCATTAATATAATGATGACAAGTCATAGCACGGGCCAGCAGGTTGCTGAGCATTACTTCTCTCATTTGTATAATGTATTTAGACATTGTCATAAAAATGTTAACTTAAAAAACCTTACATGGTGAGCGCATAGTGATTCAATATTCAAAAGAAAAATAATATTTCCAGATAAACTTTAATGCAACATATACTGTTATCATTCTCTTATGGCTGTCGATTATTTTGTACATTAGAGTGACTATCATCGGTAGTCACAGTTGTTTGTGGGTTTGGCGTCCCTGGATATTCTAAATTTAGAACACGGCCTATGAAACGTGCAAATACAATGTTGCTGGTTTTAAGAAGTTAGTCTGAACTGCGTGGGAGTGAATTTGAACTCCAATGCAATGGAAAAGAAAGCGGCGATGTTTACGTTGATTCATAGCTTCATTTAACCAGACTCTGTATTGCATACAGAGCCTGGTCCAGTTGACACATTTGGTTTGTAATCCGAAATGGCGGCCAGTTTATGTAAGACGTTCAGAGATATGCGGGGAACGTTATTGTTTGGAGGGTTGACGTTTTAAGGAACACGTTGAACGCACTGTGTCCTACTTGAACGCTGCACGTTTTACGCTAGTCGCTCTGTATTCTCGGAAGTATGCCGCCATTAACATTATTGTGAACAAGCTAGATATTTTATTGGTGATCTGAATTTCGGGCATTTTAGTATATACGTGAATTGTTAGTACAATGTGTCAAATAAAATAGATTGTAATCAAAATATCATGGGATCATTCATAACACCTAGATATGGAACCCAATTGATGTTATCAGGAAGGAAAGAATCGGATCGGCAGTCTGTTGTCAACATCAAGCTGTCAATCACACGTCACGTACAAAATAGCCTCGTTCAACCAGACTCTCTATTGCATGAAATGAGCGCCGCCATTACAGAGTCTGGTTGATCGAGACTACGTACAAAAGGGACTAGTCCGTGAGCCACATTCTCTGATAGTTACTTTGGTGGAAGTGGGCGTGGCATCATGAAATAATAACGCTCGTTTCTGAAAATTTATTTACTGGACTTTGCGGGAGTGAACTCTACATTAAAGGCCGTGCCTGCCGGCCCGTATAAATCACAGACGCAAGAACAGCATCAAAGATGTGCAGACATATCCACATAGCTGATATGAATAGCGATCACTGTCTACTGGTCGCTAAAGCAAAGATTAGACTGAAGATTCCAAAGGAAAGTGAAAGAAAACAACAATATGATCTTGATGCTCTGAAGGATGAGAAAATAGGAATGGCATTGGAAGTAAACAACCAGTTCAATTTACTGATCAATGAGTGTACAGAACAAACACCTGAGGAGAGTGAAACAGTTAAGATGTGGAGATGTACAAAGACCAACATCATAAGAGCCACTGAAGAGACACTCCCACGAAAGAAAAGAGGAAAGAAAAATGAATGGATGTCAGACAAGATCTTAGAAGTGATGGAAGAGAGGAAACAGCAAACAAACAGAGGTGATTACACCAAGGTGGATAAAATGATAACGAATGAGTGCAGTAAGGCAAAGGAAGAATGGTACAATCAAATGTGTGATGAAATAGAAGAACAGGAGAATACTAATGACATGAACAGAATTCATCAGAAAGTGAAGGAACGGAATGACAGAAAGAACGCAATTAAGACCAATAGTGGATGTGTGCAGGATAAGGACGGGAATATGCTATTTGAAAGAGACAAAGAGATGAACAGAGTATGTGCATGAACTGTATGATGATGAGCAGAGAGGAGAATCAGAAACAGTGATGGATCCAGAGGGACCAAATTTTATCATTAGTGAGGTACAGGAAGCTATAAAACGTTTGAAGAAAGGAAATGCTGCTGGCATAGATGGAATAACAACAGAACAGCTAAATGTATTGAACTAAGAGTCTCCAGCATGTAACCCAGCTCTGCAACCAGGTATACAATACTGGAGAACTACCCAAAGAGTTGTGACATTCTTTGTTTATAAAGCGGCCGAAGAAACCAAAAGCAACAGCATGTAGTGACCATAGAACAATCAGCCTTATCAGCCACATCATGAAAATCTTTTTGATCATAATCATTGCAATAAATACCAACACAATAGAACGAGATATTGGAGACACAGTCAGGATTCAGGCAGAAGATTGGTACCAGGGAGAGTATTTTCAACCTGGGAATAGCTTTTGATAGATACCTGCAAGCAAACATACATCTTTTTTATAGACTACGAGAAGGCCTTTGACAGAGTATTCCACACAAAGGTCATGAACATCCTAAAACACTAGATATTGATGGTGAAGATATCAGATTGATCCAAAACCTGTACTGGAACCAAATTGGAGCTGTAAGATTGGAAGACGGAAACTCAGAGGAATTTGAAATCAAAAGAGGCGTGAGACAGGGATGGATACTGTCACTAAAATTATTCAACCTGTATGCAGAGATGATTTTGAAAAGGATGGAGCACCTGAAAGGAATTAACATTGGTGATAAAAACATAAACAATTTGAGATTTGCAGATGATATGGCACTGATGGCTGAAACGGAGGATGATCTACAGAAGATAGTAGATGCAGCGGTTGAGACAAGTGCTGAGTACGTTCTGAGAATGAATGTGAAAAAGACAAAAGTAATGCTGGTAAAAGAGGGACAGAAAAGAAGTGGGTCACGATCACTGTGAATGGTGTGAAGAGCTGGAGCAGGTAGCAATATTCAAATATCTAGGCCAACAGATTACTGAAGATGGAAGATGTGAAGTAGAAGTGAAAAGGGGTATAGAGGTAACAAGGTCCAGCTTCATAAAGATTAGAGATGTCTTGGCAAGTAGAAAGCTGAGGTTAAAAACAAGAAAGAGATTAGTCAGATGCTATGTGCTGTCCACATTACTCTATGCACCAAAGACCTGGACCATAAATAAAGAGGTAAAAAATCGAATCAATGCTTTTGAAATGTGGCTATTTCGCAAAATGCTCCGCATTTTGTATCAGGTTCACATCACAAATGAAGAGGTGCTGAGAAGAGTTCAAGAAAAGCTAACCCTGCTGAACACCATCAAAAAGCATAAATGTACTTTCTTTTGCCATGTAATCAGGAATGTTGGTCTACAACGACAACTACTGGAGGGAAGAATGAAAGGTGTCCAACAAAAGGGAAGACCAAGAAGACAATGAACCACTGACATCTTAAAGTGGCTAGGTGTCCAGTATGGAGAATCTGTGAAGGCCGCTCAATGCAGAAAGAAGTGGCAGACCATGACATCCAAAGTCCTGGAGGACATGGAGCCCACTAGGTACTAGATAGGTATGCTAGATTTAGGCTCGCATGCGTTGGGGCTACTTTCATGCCCATTGCAGTACCTTTCCTTTGAATGTATGTCTCACCATTGAAGTGAAAAGTGTTATTCTGTAGGATAAAGTCAGTTGAGTCCAAAATGAATTGGTCTGTAAAGCAAGATTGAATATTGTTACGAAGTTTTGTCACCCAATATTGTATAGCTTCAAGTCATAATTCATGTTTGATGTTAGTATAGAGACTTTCCACATCGAATATTATTAGTTGAAAATCCTCCAAATTATGTAAATCCTGGTGGATTCTAGATAAGAAGTGGATATCATCTCTAACATAGCTCGTTGTGGTAGGTGGAAGATCTTTTAGGATGATATCCATAGAGTGGCTTAGTCTGGATTGGAGGATGCTGGTCCAGCAATAATGGGTCGGAATTTTAGATCTGGGAATACTATTGTAATGACATCGGATGCATTTTCTTTTTCTTTTATTGCTCTTTGTATTGTTTTACTTTTATGCACTTTTGGTAATCCATATAGGTTACTAGTTTTGATTTGATTTCAAAATTAGTAAGATAATCTATTTCTTCCTCCATTAGACGATTGCTGTGTTTTTGTATTAGTCTTTTTAATTTTTGACATTTTTAGTCACTGTGAGTAGTTTCTTTGTATGTTGAATTATCTTTGAGCATTTCCATCATTTTTGTCTGATAGTATGAGTTGTCCATAATGCATATTGTTCTCCCTTCATCTGTTTCCTTTATTATGATGTTCTCATTTTTTCATAAGTTATTTGAGATATCTCTGTTTACTCCTAGATAGAGTGTCCTTGATTTGACTACCGTCTGTTACTAATGAATTTTTAACTGCTTCTTGCAATGTATCAACCATATTTTCCAATGCACGGTTACGCTTATGTTGTGGGTTCCACGAACATTTGTTTCTGACTAATGGTTAAGAGTAGTATAAGTAGTAACATAAGGAAGAAGCAATTAGCGGGTTATAAGGAAGAAGCCATTAACATTCCACAACGTCTGGGATTATAAGGAAGAAGCCATTAAAATTCCACAACGTCTGGGATTATAAGGAAGAAGCCATTAATCACGCCGGCCGCTGACGGGTGAGCAGGTGGTTGGCGGCGGCGCTCGACTCAGCGGTCGGCTCGATTAGACGCTCGATCGCGGGCCCGTAAAGTCACGGTTTTAGCGGGAGTAGTCGTTTAGGGGTCATCGTAAAAGTGCGATCGAGGTCCGCTAACGGCGTAGAGTAACGCTATAGTTTGACAGCGAGGAAGAACATGGTTAAGAAAACGGGGTATTATTATCTGACGGGCTCGTCCTCGTGCGGGTACGATATGGATTACGCGGGTCAAGTAATGTTTTATCGCCAATCTAATAGACGAAAAATGTTATCTCCGGTCTATTACTGGGCCGAAAAAACCGGATCGAGATTCAGAGTGCACGCGTTTGTAAAGAATATACCCGGAATTTGTTGGGAGAGGACGATTTGGGAGATAATTATCTCTATGTCTCATTGGAGCGACCCGAGTATAAGTTTCAAGCCGCCGAGAAAAATGACTGACGAGAAAATGAAAATCTTAGCGAACGCTTTGAATAAAGCTTATCCAAAGACATTAATGACGCGCCCCATGCCAAGCGATACTATCCAACCAGATGTGACCGTTCATCATTGCGAATATTTCGAGGCTATGTTAGAGGGAGGCTCAGAATGTCATCAAGACGCCGCGCGCGGCTGTCGCTGCGTCACCGGGGTAGCCGCGCCTCAAACTCGGAGTTATACGGTCAGCGAGAAAAAAAAAACGTCTGACATAGACCTCAACCCGCCCGCGACTGTCACCACCCCACGACTAGGAACCCGAGAGCGAGAGGGGCGCTTATCGGAAGGAACCGCGCGGTCCGTCAACTTTCAGCCAGACCTCGCGTTATCGTTAAAGACTGTATATATTTAAAAAAACTATAGACCGACTAGTTGCGCGCGTTTACGTATTATTAAAAAAATGTAATTACGCCTCTCGCTTATATCTATGTACGCGCGCGTTTGTATAATAAAAGGAAAAAAAAATGATAAACTAGCGTTTCGTTTCTCTCTCACCCCTATTTAACGGTCTTTTGGGCTAATATTTTATAGTAATCACGAGGGTCCCCCCGTATCTTACAAGAAGTTGACGGGTGGGAGGATCTCTATATAACGTATTCCACAAGAACCCTAACGATTAGAGAAAAAAAACAAACGTTTTTAAGCCTTCACACTTTTTATTCTCAGTAATACAATCTTTAAAACTTTACAC